>OY741993.2:2542221-2900898 GCA_963555575.2 Hygrocybe coccinea | reverse complement strand
ATGGAAATATGTGACGCGAATACTGTTCCTATTTTTTGCTGTTTATACAAGTGCGTGTTCCCCTCAATACTGCCCGTACGTCGTATATTGTCAGTATCGATCAGACCCAACATCAACTAACCGAAAAAAAAATTCATTGGGACTAGTGTTGGCGGTGCAAAACATGGAAGCTTCTGGCACAGTTGCCAAAGAGCAGCAAATCGAGTTTAATGCGTTGGAGGGAAGCCTCAGTATGATGTCCAAAGGTCATTGTCTATATTCCATTCTACTATTTTGTCTTTGCTGACTATTTCGTAGTTCTCAACGACGTCCTAGATTTGTGAGTCTCGTTGCATCTCGATCTGTGTTGGCGCAACTTGACCGATCTCTCGTTTATTCTTGGTAGTAATCGTATGGACAGTGGAAAATTAGAATCTTTATCGAGGGTGCTATTTTTTTTCTCCATCTACTTGTTGAATTAACTAAGTAGGATGTGAAGCCGTATTCATTTCACCAAGTGATGCGCTCGTTGTTCATCCCCCTTCGCCTTGCCACGGATGCGCGCGGTCTGGAGTTTGAGTTCAATCTCGATAAAGCTATCGATCAGGTCAGGCTCTCTGGTACTCACTCATTTGCGAGTTCGCACCTGACGAAAAGCCTTTGAACAAAAGGTTGCAAGACGGTCCGCGTATGAAGCGGTGGGCGAAAGCCCAGCCGTCATTGCCAGGCATATGGAAGAACAACCTGACCTAGAAGGGATTGTTGTCGGAGACGAAACACGCTTGAGGCAGATTGTAACAAATTTAGCTAGGTATACCTCGTCCACGCATTCATCTGCTTCACAATTCCTCATCTATTTAATGTATGGGAAGCAACGCATGCAAGTTCACGCCAGCGGGGGGTAAACTTACCATCTCAACAAAATTGGTCTTGCCACGCATGCATGCAGACTTGGAGTCAAATCCGGAAAATAGTAATAGTCTGGGGTCGTATTCACGAACTCTCTCTACGCATCATCTACACCTTCACAATCTCACCACCGGATCATTGGAGTGGATCGTTGTGAGGATCGAGGTGACGGATACCGGGTACGGGATAAAGCCAGAGGACATGGCGCAGAGTAAACTATTTTGTAAGCACTTCTGTCTTGTTTTGTGGTTGTTTCAGCGTCGAAGCTTCTTGTCCCCCGGTAAAGCCGCATTCAATCAGACTGAGCAGGGGAGGCAACAGGGTATCCCATTTTTTTCTTCGTTACTATCAAGTCTTATATACGAAACTTAGGTGGAAAGGGGACCGGACTTGGTCTGGCGTTGGTGCGACAAATTGTTAAACTCAGTGGTGGACGGTTGGGAGTACGGTCTCAGGTTGAGAAAGGATCCACATTTTGGGTCGAACTGCGTAAGTCACATTATAAACAGGGTATTTACCGCTAATCCCCGTTACAGCTTTGGGCATTGGTCCAAAAACCACGGTGCCACCAGCATCTCCATTGTTCACGGAGGGACCGACATTCCTGGACAACCTAGTAGCGACCTCGAAGACAATGGGCAATAGTACACTGATGGACTCGGACCGTGATGTGTACGGAGCTTCACAATCGTCTCCAATCGTCACACGGTCGTCATCAGCACTCCATGGTCTCATGGAGCAAGGCGCGCATGTTTAACTTCCATAACTGATCATATTTCTGCTAATTTGTATCATCTCACAGGAGGCCGGGTGGAACTGGTTTTACCTGGTTATGACTCGCACTCGTCTATTCCGACACGGACACTTGGAGATCTGTCAACTGGGATACAATACGCAGTCTCTCCGTCAACCATTTCTCTAGCAGGACCGCCAGTGACTCCTGACGAACCAGGTCTCGATTTCCGTTCCAGTAAGGCGGGATCCCAAACAGTTCCTCGACCAAATTATGTGCATCTGCCTCACCGAACGTCCTATGTTCCCGCATCGACTTCTAACCACCCCCTTGTACTCTCTTCATCAACTGGTGTTAACCACGGCTGTAGCAACCCCTTGACTACACAGCTCGACACTGGACTCAAGGTTTTGGTCGTGGATGACGACCAGTTAACGCGTACGCTCATGAAACGCATGCTCACGCGGATGGGATGTAGGGTCACCACTGCCGAAAATGGGGAGATGGCGTTGGAATTAATATTCGCAGAGCCTGAGCGTACGCCTTCAAGTATTGCTTCTAGGCCTGCTGGACCTATTTTGGAGCAAACGCCGACTTCATCTAGCGACGAGGGGAGGTATGCCGTCGTGTTCTTGGATAACCAGATGCCGGTCATGTCTGGCCTGAAGACGGTCGCAAGATTGCGCGAGCTTGGAAGACGAGACTTTGTTGTTGGTGTGACTGGTGAGAGGTGTTCAGTTATTAAGTGGTCTACTCTGTCCCCCTGACACGAATGAATTAAGGGAACGCGCTGCTAACAGATCAGAAGGCATATTTGGAAGCGGGAGTTGATCAGTGTGTATCAGTTTTTCTTGCAAGACGACGCTGCTGATTAGTTGAACAACCAGTGTCTTAACAAAACCAGTTCTTGAACGAAATCTGAGAAGCGTATTGGAGCTTGCGTATGAGCGGCAAAAACTGTCCTCCCCACCATTGGGAAAATAACTGATACATAGAAGGTTTCTCGGTACTATGTAATAAAGTAATGTTCATTCGATTCACATTGAAGGTGAAGCAACTTTTCTTGTAAGATCCTCACTTGACATATGCACGTACCTAATACCAATGCGAAGATTCTGAACGTGGTTAGGAGGCGAACTGTAAGTTGGACGCGGAGCATACAATGTACGGTAGACATTATTATTTCTGTCATATTTATCAACTATGGGAAACGGATCTCACGAAAAAATAAAGAACTTACAAGGATAATACCGTCGAATCGTTGCTTGAACCAGGACATCGTATCATCCTTCTTGACTCGGTGCGAGAACCCAATTCTCGACTTCTGCTGCTTCCGCCTTGTGACGCGCCCACCTGGCCGACCCATTACTACATAGAAATCCATTCCGAAGATACCGATAGTTGGGTCATACCGCGCCCCGAGATCGATGTGCTCCTGGATTCCAAAACCAAAGTTACCCGTTTCTGAGAAATTCTTGCGCCGCAGCTCGTACTCCTTGACTTTCAAACCACGCTCAAGAATCTCCTCAGCTTTTGGGCCGCGAATTGTGACGTGGACAGCGATTTTTTCGTTACGACGGATACCGAATGTGCGAACGGTGTAGCGGGCTTTGGAGGTGACGGGCGTTTGTCCAGTAAGTTGTTCCAGAACCTTTGATGCTCGTGTCAAGCGATCACCAGATTCACCGACAGAGATGTCTTGGTAAGTTTGTGAGTATCTAAGGTAAAGCCAAGAGTATAACCGTCATACTTATAACGAGCTTAGCAATCTTTAGCTCCTTCATAGGATTTGTGGGTTTCGTTTTCTGCTCTGCCTACCAATATATCAAGAAGTTGAGATTTTACGAATGTGCACTGGCTTAAGAAATGTCTTACCATTGTATTCGTCGTCTTGTCCTTGTGCCCGCCTTTTGGATTGAAATTCGAGGAATTGGACAAAGCTGTGGCTGAAACTCTATTTGCCCATACTGTCCATTACCCGGTGTTTGCCGCCCTATATCGATGGATTAATTCATTTCTGTCAAGAGGATGTCTGAGGCTTTCAAAGTTACTAATATATGAACCTTTGGAGACGGCCCCTTGACAGCCGACAGATTCCAGTGCATTCGTGGACCAGATAACCTAATAACGTACCAGGTTTTGCATTGGCAATGGCACTCTCGACATTCACTACAGCATCAGGTTAGTTTATTCATTCGGGACAAATTCCCCTCTCTTGAACTCTTTTACCCCAGGATTTCTACTACCATCCATTCATTCGGCGCCTCCCTTTTTCACGTCAGTTTTGTCTTACATCGTTCTTTTGCCAAGATTCTCAATACTGATTCTCCCTAGACAGCAACCCAACCAAGAGACTGAAGCTGTGGTTGCCGAGCAATGGATTCGACTCATTCTTGCGTACGGCAGATATCGAAAATTCTTCGTATTGCGAATAGAAGATGCTGAGACTACTGGTGGCGAATGGGATGAGGTCTTGCGGAACCCACGAATAAATCGTAAACTCCAATCCATTCTTATTCGAAGTAAATGTGCATCCTCAACGATTTCTGATAACAGGTCGACTGCTACCTTCACATCTCTCAACACTGCTTGCATCAATGGTTTCCACTAATGTTGCGGCCTATGAACCCCCGAAGCAGACGCGTTCAGTCTTGCTTTACTGGCGTTTACCAGAAGAATGGGCCGAAGTTCTACATGCATGGGTATGTGATTATTTGATGCTGACCTTCATATCTTTCACATCAAACCTAGGCTTCATCGACGGGACAATTAAACACTATCCTCACGTTTTACGAAATCATAGAACCCCCAGTGACGTCGCCGCTATCTGGAATCCCTTTGCCTCTTCTCCGTAAAGCTATCAATATCCTTGCAAAGACTGGTCGCGCCCAAGTCATTGGTGTGGCTGAAGGTGAAGGTGTCAGGTTATTGCCTGGAACGAAGAAATGAGGTTCATGACTTTTTGCAAAGTTCCTCCACATCAAGAAATTGTAGTATTAGTCCCATACTTTACTTTTACAGCTGTTTTACTAATTCTTGACACTTTTTGAATTTTTTTGATCAATTGAAACAATATGGACTTGGTGAAATTTTCTGTGCTCTGCCTTGTATCTCATGAAATACTGCATGGATTAAGATGGTTATAGAGGGAAAGTTGTACTATTATTTAAGGGCTATCTACTCCTGTAACTACATTTGAACAATATTCAGTGTATGGTGAGTTGTGGATGAAATAAAAGGTAAACCAATACTTTTTGACACCCAAAATGATATTGTCAAATTATGGCATCAAATGAGCTCCTATGAAGATGACTGTAGGGAGAAAATTGTTTATTTTTTCAAGGGCTAGAAGTACATATACCATGTTTTGCTTTATTTTTCTTGTTTGAGCCAATGTTACAGTGATGCTATGGTTGTCTGCATTAGGATCAAAATACCACAAGCATCATAATATTGACTCAAAGGACAAAAATAAGGCAAAACACGGTATATGTACTGCTAGCCCTTGAAAAAATAAACAATTTTCTCCCTACAATCATCTTCATAGGAGCTCATTTGATGCCATAATTTGACAATATCATTTTGGGTGTCAAAAAGTATTGGTTTACCTTTTATTTCATCCACAACTTACCATACACTGAATATTGTTCAAATGTACATCAGGAAAACTCAATATTACTTAATTCATCTTAATCAATCTTAATTCATCTTAATCCTTCCTTAAGTCGAAATCAAGAAGGTTCCCATCAAGACGGGGCCTCCTTGAATCCAGAAGGGTGTGACGCTTTTTTTCTTAATCCAAGCAAGATCAAGACAAAAAGTTGACTAAGATTCAAAATTCAAAATCAAGCATAGAAAATATTTCGGAGCAGGGGGGGGTTTTTGGATGAAAATAAGACGGTCAAGACAGAAAAAAAAGATGGCTAAGACAAATTCGGGGCGGTAAGATGATGGGCAGCAGAACAAGATCATAAGTCGAATAGTGACGAAACAGCCCAAGAGACTGATAAAATGGCGCCTTTCAAGAGACGCATTCGAGTGAATTCCGAGAGTCTATCAAGTCCTGTTAGTAGGGGTTTGTTAGCTTCATGTACACAACGGAGAAGGTAGTTAGAGTACACTCGTCTTCATCTGACAGATCGACGATCTGACGTTTTTTACCAATGCTGCGCTCACTCTCCGTAACACCAGACCCAGAGCCACTGCTAGTCCCAGTGCTCTTGACTAACTTCTGCGCCTTCTCGAGGATCTTGTCAATTGAGCTTTCACGGAATTTCTTGAGCCCTTCCAGATATTCCCGGGTAGTCGGACCCCAATTTGTGTCACCAAATGCCGCGGCCTTGCTCGACTCCTTGCCAGTTACATGGTTAAATGCCTTGAGGTTCGTCTTTGCTACCCTTAGACCTCCCTCTTCCTCAATGACGAGAATAGTGTGGCCGGATGCCCATAACGTAAATGCACGTTCCACCTGTTGACAAAGTCAGTTATTTATGGTAGGGTGCAAGATAGATCATACCGCAGCCGCAGAAAGGGCAATCGGAACTAGCATCTGAGGCTTCGCTTTCTTCGTAGTCAATTTCGGAACATTGATGGCACCACAAATGGCATTGAAATGGGTAGCAAGAGTTTGCGAGACAAAAAAGGATAAGAAGGCACCACGATAATCCTGGAGCCATTTCAGTAGAATCCAAAACATTAAAATAGACATACCCCGGGATCATCACTCTCTGTATTAGTGTACAAAAATTTCTGGTCTTCAAGCTGCTCCTCGGGGAACTCCTTGCAGTCGTCGGTAGAGTCTAACTCCATCGTGCTTTCAAAAAAATTGTTGACAATGGCAAGGGCGGCGGAGCCGAAGGCTGCACGCCACTCATAGACCCGTTGCTCGGCCTGGAAGTAAATATAGTCTAGTGGATACATTTAGCATTAGAAAACTCACGACGCAAAATACAGCTTGTTGTGCTTCAATCTGGTGAGCAATCTTCGGTTGCTCGTAGACCTTGTCCAAATGGCTTGCATGGCACGAACAGCGTCGGGATCAATGACAGACCAAGGGTTGCTGCAACCGGCGACAAATCGAATATACGTGGGGATGAAAATGCGGCGCCAGCGATTAGCGTCCTGACATCCGCTAGGCAAATGAGAGTTCTTGAACTTGACGATAGCGCGGCAGCCATTTTCAGCCTTGATTTTCTTCACTGGTTGATCGGCCTGCTCAAGTTTGACCGGCCGCTCAAGTTTGACGAGTCCCTGAATAAGAGAAAACGGTTAACTCGGGGAGAAAATGTAGAAAAGAACATACCGTGCTTGTGAGTCGTTTACCAGGTGCTTTGATGGGGCTGGAGATAGCAATTTCCTGCTCGCAGCTTTCGTCCTCATCAGATAACCCTCCTACCTCATTAACAACGACTGTCTTGGGAGGTTCTGGTGCAGACAAAGTTCTGACGCTTTCGCTTGATGTGGTCTTCGATTTCACACTGACAGTGGCGCTAGAAACGCGCGAAGAACTGATGGTGCTTGCATGCGAGTTCGACTTCAGCTTGGTTGGCCCAGGGACACCAGTGGTGACATTAGTCACCCAACCTTTGATCAACCCGGACTTCTTGTGAGCGGCAGACTCAGACACCCTTCGGTTGAAAAAGAAGAGAGTGGTTTCGTCAAGAAGGAGCATATAAAAAGGTCAATCCCTTACCTGGGTTTAACCGGCGTCACGTTGACGGAAAGAGCCTTATCACGGGACTATTAATCATATTAAACAATTACAATCGCGTCGCGATTTACACGCCCATCAACATGCTCATCAACACGCGTTCCATCACGAGACTGAAAGTGAGGCACGTATATAAGTTGGCACTCCACAGACGTATGTCAGAGTCACTTACCTCTTCTTTCCCGCTGGCGGGCCCCTTGCGTGCTGCATTGATTTCCTCTCTCGCTGAGACCTTGGCCTCCTTTTTCTTCTTCTTCGGCTTTGGTGTCTCCTCGCGCTCAGTGAGCTCCGACCCGGATTTGTCCTCCTCCTCCTGCTCGGTGGTGGGCTCAGCTATGCCCTCAGCGTTGGGGGCAAGACCGGCGTGACTAAGGTCAAGGTACGTGGAGGTACGACGGAGAGCCTGAGTGCGTCTGATAGGAATCTTAGCTATTTCGTCCTCCTCCGCCATTTCATTTTCCAATGTCGCAATCCTGTCGATCTTATTATTGCGTTCCTGTTTTTTCCGCTCCTTTTCCTCTGCTTTCTTCATCTTGTCGGCCTCCATCTCAGCCGCAGTACGTCGCTTTTGTTTAATTCCAGCTCCAGGATGCTTATCAGCATTGGCAGCGCGAGTAGTTACACGAGTTGCGTTGGTGCCTGCCATGTTCAAGTTGTGAGAAAAGAGGTTCGAACGGTTCAGTCCCCGCCTGTCAAATTTATGACTGATGTAATAAATTAGTCCCCGCTGCGTTCCACTTTTGTGGGACCACTTTGCCGGCTATCATGGCCTCTGTTTCACTTGCTATTTTGCACGCCAAGGGCTTACTCAAAGGCTTCACCATCGTACATTTAAATGGGGAAACAACCGAAGCCCCACAATCCTTTCCGCCTGCCTTGTATTTGGGTCGGTTGTAGGCGGTGGTTCAGGAATCAGGCTGGCCTTACCAACCACATTCGTAGTACGGGACACTCCCAACAGCAACCTGAGCCGGCCTCTACTTCCACGCGTCAACCGCGCACATCTCGAACCCCCGAGTCAGAAAGTGATGTTGAAGACGACCATCGTCTGGATGTGGATCCTCCAGAGCCTGAGCGCGATGCGGCCGCTGCTGAAGACCACATGAGTGATGGTACAACGCCTCTCATGGACGATATCGAAGACCCATACTTTGATGCCTCTGTTCCTTCCGAAAACGACACTCCACAAGCTATGAAAGACTACCACCCATCTATCAACGGTGCGTTACTTCTATATTTTGATATCCTGACTCAAAATTTGCATCAGGTCGTCCCTGTGATGAACAGGGCCACCATCTCCCCCCTGGTGCCCCTCCCCCTCCACGCTGGTCGCAACATGATCCAGACGATTGGACCCCGTTCTCTGATCGAACCAACTTTGAAACTGCCGAGTTTCTTTACACCCGTGTCCAGATGTCCGCAGGCGGAATCAATGAACTGCTTGACCTTTGGGCCGCTACACTGTTCAAACATGATGACCAGCCCCCGTTTCGAAGCAGTAGCGATTTGTATGATACAATTGATGCAACGCCGTTAGGTGACGTTCCCTGGGAATCATTTTCTATGAGATACAATGGGGCGATCCCTGACGCCGATGTTCCTACATGGATGACAGACCAATACAATGTTTGGTTTCGGGATCCTCACACTGTCGTCCGCAATATGCTTGGAAATCCAGACTTTGACGGTGAATTCGACTATGCGCCGTTTCGCGATTATGAGCCCAATGGTGACCGGAAATACCAAGATTTTATGTCTGGGAATTGGGCATGGAAACTGTTACCTTTTTACCCCTTTTCGCCCTCCTGCTTACTCATCGCTCATTTCCCACGGCCACTTTCCCACGGAGAAGTGCCAAGTCCCACGATCCTATTGGCTACCACTACTTCGGTTCCAGGTTCTCGCGCTTTGACATTACCACATGTACGAACAATCACATGTCTGGTTATCGTCCAATCACATCGCGCTTACTCATCCAAGATAAGAGGGCTTAATGCCATTGGTTGGAGATTAGAGAGCTTAATGCCATTGGTCAGAGATAAGAGGGAGTTATGCTATTGGTCGATAGGTTATTACCTCCCCTCAAGTTGTTTTCTTTATATATCGTCGATGTATGTACAATGTACCTTACGTTTAGTCTGGTTTACCACACCGGATCAATAATACCCCCCTTCCTCCTCTCATCGTTCGAAAGTCCTGTTGAGTTTGTTTGTTGTCGGAGCCGTCCCGTAGACGATCCGTAACAAAAGACTAAACGTACCTCTCTCCCCCGACAAACCGACTCACGTCACGAAGACGCTTGCCTATAGTTGCTGCGTTTGTAATCGGTTTATCTGATACAAAGCCTATACAAGCCCCCGAACCCGAACCCGAACCCGAACCCAAACCAAGTAGTCACAACGGATTACTTTTATAGTCGCGAAGACTACGAAAATTCCCAATATCATCTACCCGATAACTCCTTCCCTCCTTACCTCTACGACCCCGACCATCCCGATTATAGTTATCATCACCAATCGTCTACCCTACCCACACCCTCACCTACACCTTCCGTACGGTCAGAAGAAGTGATCGAGACCGTACCCATTGAAACAGTTGTTGAACCCATCCGTGTCGTAACACCTGACCCGCCCAGAGTTTGGCCATATTATCATTCGACAAATCCACCTAATCCCCGCGAACAATTTTTTGATTCCATCTTCGGAACTGAACCAGTACTCGGACGAGATCCCGTTGACATCTTAACAGGTCTCAACGAAAGTTCAGAGTGGCAACGACATAGACGCAAACTCCCTGTCCCTCCAGCACAACAGATCCGTGACAGTCCGTCCGCGTACAGCGACATCGAGATCAAACGCACAAGGACAAAAAAACTTTCTCGTTTTATCCGTCACCATATCCGTGTCACACGAAAATCAATAACGCATCTCCAATCCTGGATATCTCGACTGTTCGCCGTCTCCTCCATCCCCACAACGCTCCCTTCCAACATCGCCTCATCTTCTGGAAGTGGGAAGCAGGCCGATATCTCGAAGAACACAGTAGTGTCAGGTGAAATGGTTAACTATCTCCTTGCAATTGGCACAAAGTCGTAGTGCATAACTCCTTGCAATTGCAAGGAGCATAGTTGACTTTCTGCTTGCATTTGCCAGGGGGTATAGTTAACTGTGTCCTGGCTGTTGCCAGGGGTAGTTAACTATGGCATTGCACTTGCTAGGGGGGCATAGTTAACTTTGTCATGGCATTGTTAGGGGGGGGTAGTTAACCACTGCCTTGCAATTACTATAGGGGTTTCAGTTCACTTTCCTCTGGCAGTTGCCAGGGGGGGAAGTTAACCATTCCCTGGCAATTGCTAGGGGTGCAATTCACTTTATCCTGGCAGTTGCCAGGGGGTTAGTTAACCACTTCCTTGCAATTGCTAGGGGGTGCAGTTCACTTTCTTCTGGCAGTTGCCAGGGGGTAGTTAACCACTTCCTTGCAATTTATAGGGGGTGCAGTTCACTTTATCCTGGCAGTTGCCAGGGGGGTAGTTAACCATTCCCTTGCAATTGCTAGGGGATGCAGTTCACTTTATCCTGGCAGTTGCCAGGGGGTTAGTTAACCACTTCCTTGCAATTGCTAGGGGTGCAGTTCACTTTCTTCTGGCAGTTGCCAGGGGGGGCAGTTAACCATTCCCTTGCAATTGCTAGGGGATGCAGTTCACTTTATCCTGGCAGTTGCCAGGGGGTTAGTTAACCACTTCCTTGCAATTGCTAGGGGTGCAGTTCACTTTCTTCTGGCAGTTGCCAGGGGGGGCAGTTAACCATTCCCTTGCAATTGCTACGGGATGCAGTTCACTTTATCCTAGAAGTTGCCAGGGGGGTAGTTAACCACTTCCTTGTAATATAATGGGGGTAGTTAACCATTCTATTGCAATTGCTGGTACAATTCACTTTCTTTCAGCAGTTGCTAGTGGGCAGTTATCCATTTGCTTGTCAATATAATTTGAAATGCAAATATTCAAGGCATGATTAAAGGCACAGGGCATAGCAAAATGACAAAATTATTCTTTTGACCACATTGTCTCACTTTTACCATCAGCCTTCAGAGAAGCTACCTATTTCCACTGACAATCTATCTCAAAATTCACTTCAGTTACTTCCTGCCACACTACATCCAGCTTGATTAATTTACTGTACAGAATCAAGCTGGATGCTATGGCATTTGTGGTAGCTGCCATGATTGGCAGCTACCATTTGTCAGCTGCCATTCATGTTCTAAAACACATTCAGTCACGTTAAAACATGTCCAGTCATATCTCAAACACATTTAATCATGTTAAAACATGTTTAGTCACACCTAAAACATGTCCAATCACACCTAAAACACATCCAATCACGTCCAGTCACATTAAAACATGTTCAGTTATGTCTAAAACACGTCCAGTCACGTCCAGTCATGTTAAAACACGTCCAGTCATGTCTAAAACACATCCAGTCACATCCAGTCACGTTAAAACACATCCAGTCACATCCAGTCACGTTAAAACACGTCCAGTCACGTCCAGTCACATTAAAACACATCCAGTCATGTCTAAAACACGTCCAGTCACGTCCAGTCACATTAAAACATGTCCAGTCATGCCTAAAACACGTCCAGTCACCTCCAGTCACATTAAAACATGTCCAGTTATGCCTAAAACACGTCCAGTCACCTCCAGTCACATTAAAACACGTCCAGTTATGCCTAAAACACGTCCAGTCATACTCAAAACACGTTCTCAAAAACGCATCCAGTCATGCCCAAAACATATCTAGTTATATTGAAACACATCTAGTCATTGTCAAAACTTGTTAGGTTTCACCCCAACACATCCAGTTATCACTTGCATTTCAACTCATTCAATTCTATTATAGTGGTATAAGGGTATGTGAGTATGGTTTCAGAACTAAGCTTCAGATCATAGTATAATGGCTTAACACATTTGTTATAAAATTTGAAGCAAAACATCGGACTAAACAGTTGCTAGTGTTTGAAGTGTTACTATAACCAAGCCTATTGCATTTCAAAAACAAGCTTCGGACTATAAGCATTCAGACTAAGGGTTTATATAAAGAGCTTATGATTTTTGAAGCAAAACATCGGACTATAAGCATTCAGGGTAAAGGCATATAAGAAGAGCTTATGGTTTTTGAAGCAAAACATCAGGCATTCTTCTACCATAAGGGCCTATGAAGTTTTGAAGAAAAAAAACATTGGAGTATTAGAAGGCTTTATCCTGAATGCTTGTAGTCCGATGTTTTGCTTCAAAAATCATAAGCTCTTTATATAAACCCTTAGTCTGAATGCTTATAGTCCGAAGCTTGTTTTTGAAATGCAATAGGCTTGGTTATAGTAACACTTCAAACACTAGCAACTGTTTAGTCCGATGTTTTGCTTCAAATTTTATAACAAATGTGTTAAGCCATTATACTATGATCTGAAGCTTAGTTCTGAAACCATACTCACATACCCTTATACCACTATAATAGAATTGAATGAGTTGAAATGCAAGTGATAACTGGATGTGTTGGGGTGAAACCTAACAAGTTTTGACAATGACTAGATGTGTTTCAATATAACTAGATATGTTTTGGGCATGACTGGATGCGTTTTTGAGAACGTGTTTTGAGTATGACTGGACGTGTTTTAGGCATAACTGGACGTGTTTTAATGTGACTGGAGGTGACTGGACGTGTTTTAGGCATGACTGGACATGTTTTAACGTGACTGGACGTGTTTTAGACATGACTGGATGTGTTTTAACGTGACTGGATGTGACTGGACGTGACTGGATGTGACTGGACGTGTTTTAACGTGACTGGATGTGACTGGATGTGTTTTAGACATGACTGGACGTGTTTTAACATGACTGGACGTGACTGGACGTGTTTTAGACATAACTGAACATGTTTTAATGTGACTGGACGTGATTGGATGTGTTTTAGGTGTGATTGGACATGTTTTAGGTGTGACTAAACATGTTTTAACATGATTAAATGTGTTTGAGATATGACTGGACATGTTTTAACGTGACTGAATGTGTTTTAGAACATGAATGGCAGCTGACAAATGGTAGCTGCCAATCATGGCAGCTACCACAAATGCCATAGCATCCAGCTTGATTCTGTACAGTAAATTAATCAAGCTGGATGTAGTGTGGCAGGAAGTAACTGAAGTGAATTTTGAGATAGATTGTCAGTGGAAATAGGTAGCTTCTCTGAAGGCTGATGGTAAAAGTGAGACAATGTGGTCAAAAGAATAATTTTGTCATTTTGCTATGCCCTGTGCCTTTAATCATGCCTTGAATATTTGCATTTCAAATTATATTGACAAGCAAATGGATAACTGCCCACTAGCAACTGCTGAAAGAAAGTGAATTGTACCAGCAATTGCAATAGAATGGTTAACTACCCCCATTATATTACAAGGAAGTGGTTAACTACCCCCCTGGCAACTTCTAGGATAAAGTGAACTGCATCCCGTAGCAATTGCAAGGGAATGGTTAACTGCCCCCCCTGGCAACTGCCAGAAGAAAGTGAACTGCACCCCTAGCAATTGCAAGGAAGTGGTTAACTAACCCCCTGGCAACTGCCAGGATAAAGTGAACTGCATCCCCTAGCAATTGCAAGGGAATGGTTAACTGCCCCCCCTGGCAACTGCCAGAAGAAAGTGAACTGCACCCCTAGCAATTGCAAGGAAGTGGTTAACTAACCCCCTGGCAACTGCCAGGATAAAGTGAACTGCATCCCCTAGCAATTGCAAGGGAATGGTTAACTGCCCCCCCTGGCAACTGCCAGAAGAAAGTGAACTGCACCCCTAGCAATTGCAAGGAAGTGGTTAACTAACCCCCTGGCAACTGCCAGGATAAAGTGAACTGCATCCCCTAGCAATTGCAAGGGAATGGTTAACTACCCCCCTGGCAACTGCCAGGATAAAGTGAACTGCATCCCCTAGCAATTGCAAGGGAATGGTTAACTACCCCCCTGGCAACTGCCAGGATAAAGTGAACTGCACCCCCTATAAATTGCAAGGAAGTGGTTAACTACCCCCCTGGCAACTGCCAGAAGAAAGTGAACTGCACCCCCTAGCAATTGCAAGGAAGTGGTTAACTAACCCCCTGGCAACTGCCAGGATAAAGTGAATTGCACCCCCTAGCAATTGCCAGGGAATGGTTAACTTCCCCCCCTGGCAACTGCCAGAGGAAAGTGAACTGAAACCCCTATAGTAATTGCAAGGCAGTGGTTAACTACCCCCCCCTAACAATGCCATGACAAAGTTAACTATGCCCCCCTAGCAAGTGCAATGCCATAGTTAACTACCCCTGGCAACAGCCAGGACACAGTTAACTATACCCCCTGGCAAATGCAAGCAGAAAGTCAACTATGCTCCTTGCAATTGCAAGGAGTTATGCACTACGACTTTGTGCCAATTGCAAGGAGATAGTTAACCATTTCACCTGACACTACTGAAGAACAAGGATTCCCCGACGTCATCGGTGTTCCCGGAAAATCCTTCTTGGTGACCGACTTACCCTTGGTCTACCCGTATTATCGTACAGTCGTTTGGGCTAAAGAATACACCCCATTCGAAGATCACTTCCCTGTTGACTGGAAGGTCCTCGTACACTCAGGTCTGAAAAGATCATACGAAGACTATCGCGAAACTCTCCCCATTCCCCCCGCACATTTTCCTCGAACTTTACGATCTGATTACGGCGGTCCTATCCGTTGGCTCCCCGACCCCTTAACACGCCTTGATCATCGGATCACACGTCTCTGTAACACACGAGCATTAAATAACGATCTCGGGTTACAACGACTGATCAAACGTCTCGGATCACGTCAGAGGAAATACATCTCTAACTGGACCACCAGCCCCGCCTACGATCACTACCTCCGACGAAAGAACCGTTCATCCAGACGGAAACATTGAGTCATGACTTCCATGAAATCGCTTCTCCCCCTCCCTCCGAAGTTCAATGGCGACAAAGAAGAGTTTCGCTCTTTCATGCGGGCAGTCATCATCTTTTTGGCTGCAAACGCGACGTACTTCGAAGACTTCGGGACTACAGACAACCCCCTCCCTGTCGAAGTTCGCCATGAAAGAAAAATCTTTCTCGTCCTGTCACTGATGGACAAAGGTGTCGCTGCCGAATGGGCCAACGACTTCTGCGATACCGTCGCAGTTGATTATCATACTCGTCTGGCCGCACACACTCCTGGAGACCCGGACCCCCCGCAGATGGATTGGGGAACATGGCCCGTCTTCACTGCGTCGATGCAGGCGCAATTCGACAAGCCTGACGATAAGCGAGACGCCGCGATCAAACTCAACGCGCTCCGTCAAGGCAAGCTGACGGCCGACGAGTTCTGGCTTCAGTTCGAAGTCCTATACAAACGCGCCGGATGGCATCCGGTCACCCAACAGGAGCAACTCATTCCGCTCCTCGAAAACCATTTGAACAAACCTCTCGTCGATCGCATCTTTAGTCTGGACCCGATGCCAACTACTGTAGCGGAATGGAAGGTGAAGACCATCTTGTTGGACCGTCAATGGCGACGTCGCAACGAGATCGAAAGACTTACGGGTGGAAGTAACCCGATGAAGAAGAACGAGAAGTCAAAGACGACTTCCGTTTCTATTACAGCTGCCGCAGTGCCTGTACGATCGAAAGACCCCGACGCCATGGACGTCGACCGAGCCGCTGTCGCGGCTGAGAAACTCAAGCAGCCTATGTCTGCCGAACGAACAGAGTTGATGAAGGCCGGACTTTGCTTCAATTGCAAGCAACCCGGACATCTCTCTCGCAATTGCCCGTCCCGCGTACAACGTGTACGCGTATTAAATGTCGAACAGGAGCAACATGTCCGCTCCATGAACACCGAACCCGCGTCGAGCGGTCAAGACATTATCCAAATGCTTGAAGCTCGCTGTGCCCAGCTTGAGGACGAACTCGTTCGGGCCAAGAAGGATTTTTAAAACGGTCGAAGAAACGCATGGACTCTTCGACCTCGTCTCATTTATCCACCGCTCCTCCTGTAAATGTAAAATTACCGGTTACGAATGAATTCGATCGTATTTTACTTGAACTTCGGGCAATGAGACAAGACATGCAAAAAGAAATAAAGAAAGAACAAATGAAACGATGGCCTGGCTCTAAGTTGCCATCCAAACATCAACAAGTAGTGGAAATACGATCCGAGTATGCTGAGATGCCAGCAGAAAGGAAAACCACACCAGTTGCGGTCGCATCACGTCAACCTATTATCGAGAGTGAGTTCAACGCAGAGGAAACGATGGTCGCCATCATGAATACCGATATGTACAACGCCCTCGATCTCGTAAATGATTGGGATATTCATGGGCAACATACTATGAAAATCGGTCCAGGACTAGTCGTCAAGTTACGACGAATGCCCATTGACAAAGCCATTGAATATTTAATCACGGAACTCCCCCAGACATACCAGCAACCCCCAGCACAGAAAACAGAACCGATCACAAAGCCTACTGCAGTTAAAATCCACAAGATGCGACAAATGGAACCCCTCATCACGAAAGCCGATAAACGATCCGCAGAATGGAGACTTCGAGAGGTCAATCAACGGATCGAACAATTGGTTGCATCACAAGATGACAGTACCATGATGATGTCGATCAGTGTCAAAGGCCAACTTACTACGATCGACGACCAACGAAGATTCTCTGTCACATGCCTACTGGATTCTGGTTGTACTGTCTCCGCCATCAACTCTGGTTTCGTACAACAACATCATCTCACAACACAAAAATACGAGAAACCTTTCCCTAGTTACAATGGGGATGGTACGATGTCTAAAGATGGATTAATCACGGAATACGTCAAGATGAATTTACGGCTTGGCGAACACATAGAACGGATACATCTTACGGTTATTCCCCTCGCAAAGATCGACATCTATCTCGGCTTTGATTGGTTGAAGAAACACAATCCCGAAGTCGATTGGCTGACCCAGACGATCGACTTTACTCGTTGTCTTTCTGTCTGTGGTCATTCCCCCGGTAAAATCGAAGGTGTCATGTTCAAAACCGCAATATACGACAAGCCTGCTTGGTATCGCGCCTTCCAGACAAAATCGACAGAACTGGCACGCGCCAAGATGACCAATGATGGCATCAAATCAGAACAGTCTATCGTCGACCAATTACCGGACGTATATAAAGATTATGCCGACGTCTTCGATCCCAAAGCCACCGACTCAATGCCACCATCACGACCATGGGATCATGCGATCAACCTGAAACCGGATGCCCCCGACCACTTGAACTGCAAGCTTTACCCGCTATCACCTCCAGAACGCGAGAAACTTGACGAGTTTCTCGACGAAAACCTCAAAGCTGGCAAGATTAGACCGTCAAAATCACCTTACGCCTCACCATTCTTCTATGTGCATAAGAAGGATGCGACCGAACTACGTGGTGTACAAGATTATCGGAAACTGAACGAACATACCATTCCGGATAATTACCCGTTACCGTTGATTGACGACATCATAAATCAACTCGATGGCGCAGAATACTTTACGAAGTTAGATGTTCGTTGGGGTTTTAACAACATACGGATCAAGGAAGGCGATCAGCATAAAGCCGCATTCCTGACACCAAAAGGTTTATTCGAACCGACGGTGATGTTCTTTGGTCTACGGAATTCTCCTCCGACCTTCCAAAGGATGATGAATCACATCTTCCGATATGAAATACGTGCCGGTTGGCTACATATCTATATGGACGATGTCATTATCTTTTCCAAGAATCTGGAAGAACATCAGGAACGAACACGTCAGGTCTTACAGAAATTCCGAGACAACAAACTCTTCCTGAAAATCGGAAAATGTACCTTCGACACACAACGCGTAGAATATCTCGGTCTCATCGTCGAACATGGAAAAGTACGTATGGATCCCACGAAAACAGATGCAATCACCGATTGGCCTACCCCGAAGAACAAGAAAGAATTACAATCATTTTTGGGTTTCCTCAACTTCTATCGACGATTCGTCCGGAATTTCGCACAGGTCGCACTACCGCTGAACTCCTTAACTGGCAAAAAGGAATGGGAATGGAATACGGATCAACAAGTTGCATTCGAAGAACTGAAACGAATCATCACAACGGATCCTGTCCTTGTCATTCCTGACAATCATGGGAAATTCAAGATCGAATGTGATGCCTCGGATTTCGCAACTGGTGCTATCTTATCGCAACAACAAGATGACGGCACATGGCATCCAGTGGCCTTTCTCTCGAACAGCATGTCCCCTGCAGAAAGGAATTATGATGTCCACGATAAGGAATTACTCGCGATCATCCGATGCTTTGAACAATGGCGGCATTTCCTTCTTGGTGCACCGGAAATTATCGACGTCTATACCGATCATCAGAATCTCACGTACTTTAGACAGCCGCAAAACCTGACTCGACGACAGGCCCGATGGATCTCATTCCTCCAAGATTATAATTTCCAACTCCATCACCGTCCTGGCACCCTGAACCGCAAGGCAGACTTGCTCTCACGGCGTGTCGACCACGACCGAGGTCTCGACGACAATAAAAACGTTGTCGCACTACCTGATTCTCTGTTCATGGCTTTCCTTGATACCACCACGATGAACCCCCAGTGGCAAGAACAATTCATCAAGTATGGACTCCAGCTGGACGAACAGGTTGTCGAAGGATTACAGGATCCCAACTCTCCTTGGAAATGTATGGATGATGGTTTAATCTATCACCACGATTTGTTATATGTTCCAAAAGATGACCATCTCCGGGGTGAAATCATACAAGAACATCATGATACCCCCTTGTCTGGACATCCTGGACAAGAGAATACGTTCAGGGCTGTCGCGCGATATTTCACTTGGCCATCTCTTCATGCAGATGTCAACAAATATGTCGCAGCATGCCTACTGTGTCAGCAGAAGAAAGTCCATAGAGGAAAGAAACCGGGATTATTGCATCCTCATACGATTCCCCCGTATCCATGGCATACCGCCACAATGGATCTGATCGGCCCCTTACCCGAATCACAGGGCTTCAACGCCATCCTGGTAGTGATGGATAAACTGAAGAAACAATCTGTCCTTATTCCCACCACCACTACGTTAACCTCGGAGGGGTCCGCACGACTATATCGCGATCATGTCTTCAAACGATTTGGACTACCTCATGTTATCATCTCCGACCTCGGAACACAATTCGTATCTGGTTTTACGAAGGAATTAAATCGCCTATTGGGAATCATCGGACATCCGACAACTGCCTATCACCCACAAGGAGATGGGCAAACAGAACGTGCCAATGCTGAAATTGAAACATACCTCCGTTTGTTTATCAATCAACGACAAGATGATTGGGCCGAGTGGCTAGCCTTGGCAGAGTTCGCCCTAGCCAATCACGAATCTTCATCTACCGGCATGTCCCCATTCTATGCGACAATGGGTTTCCATCCCTGGAAAGGAAAGGAACCAATCAAGAAAGAAATCGTCAATGAATCTGCCGCTTCTTTTGTAGACCGAATGAACCGTATACAAGAACAAGCGACCAATGCTTTGGCTGTCGCGCAAGAGAAGATGAAAAAGTTCTATGACAGGAAACATCGTCCTGCCCCTGAATATAATGTCGGCGACAAAGTATGGTTGGAATCCACCAATATCGATTCTCTCCGTCCATCCAAAAAGTTGGATGATAAACGATACGGCCCCTTCCCCATAGTAAGGAAAATCGGACGGTCATCGTACGAGCTGAAACTTCCCTCCACGTGGTCCAAGAAATATCCCATCTTCAATGAAGTACTTCTGTCTCCTTATGTTCCACCCGCTTTCCCACAGCAAGTCACCGCGTTGCCACAGCCACCCGCAGAGATCGTTGATGGACAAGAAGAATATGAAGTCGAAGAAGTCATCGATTCCGTCATCCGTAGGAATCGTTTGTTCTACCTCGTCCATTGGTTGGGATATCCCCGCGAAGAGGATTCATGGATACCTGCCTCGGAGACAAAGAATTGTAAGAAACTTGTCTCTGAATTCCACCGTTTACATCCTCGTGCACCTACGTCGGCAAATTTATGTATCTCCATTATCCCTCGACCTGTTGATGCTTCTCCGTTACGTTCTCCCGCCACCGATGTCATTGTGTCCGTTGAACCCAAGGTCATCGCTTCCTTCCTCTCACGACAGGAAAATCATGACTTTCGGTCGTTCGCATTCCCGACCTCAGTCCGTCGTTTGTGGTTGTTTGAACTTGGCGAGGTGAACGCCATCACCCATGTCATCACGGTCGGTACACCGAGTACCCGCGGTCACCTCCGAGATGTCGCTGGCGGCCTCAGTAATCTCGCCTTTAATGATGGACGACTATCTACGTACGCATATCCGGTTGTTATGATGCATCGTATGCGCGCCCCCCTTCCTTCGGCCTTATTGTGGGATCGATACGACGTACTACCCCCTCTTCGCTTCTGTGAGGTGCCGCCCCGTCTCCTCTCCGACCACCCCGTCAACCCCTTCCTCCGCATCTTTTGATGCTCGCGCGTCCGCGACGACGTTAAACTATGATGTACAGAGTCGGGGGTTTGGAGACCCCCTTTCTGTTGTTAGCTACGATATAACTTATCCGCCTGATCTGCGACCCCCCGACACAGTCTGCCCCAAACAGCCTTGCTGGCCGCCATGTATGGCACATGGTCCGTCCCTGATATACCCTTTATTCGTTCTGTTTAATTCCCTTCCTCTTCCCCGTTCTTGTTCGCGCGGACGCAAACCTTGTGGGGGGGGTATTGTTACCTTTTTACCCCTTTTCGCCCTCCTGCTTACTCATCGCTCATTTCCCACGGCCACTTTCCCACGGAGAAGTGCCAAGTCCCACGATCCTATTGGCTACCACTACTTCGGTTCCAGGTTCTCGCGCTTTGACATTACCACATGTACGAACAATCACATGTCTGGTTATCGTCCAATCACATCGCGCTTACTCATCCAAGATAAGAGGGCTTAATGCCATTGGTTGGAGATTAGAGAGCTTAATGCCATTGGTCAGAGATAAGAGGGAGTTATGCTATTGGTCGATAGGTTATTACCTCCCCTCAAGTTGTTTTCTTTATATATCGTCGATGTATGTACAATGTACCTTACGTTTAGTCTGGTTTACCACACCGGATCAATAATACCCCCCTTCCTCCTCTCATCGTTCGAAAGTCCTGTTGAGTTTGTTTGTTGTCGGAGCCGTCCCGTAGACGATCCGTAACAGAAACAAGCGGTGCGCTAGCTGTTCTCTTAATGAATGTCGTGACCTTGATGTCTTTTTTCAAGAATATTATTGATGATGATGACAGCATTGACTCCGACGGCACAATGTTCGTGCCTATCATTCTAGGGAGCGACAAGACTACCGTTTCTGTCGCCACCGGGAATAATGAATATTACCCTCTTTATATGTCCATCGGAAACATCCACAATAGTGTACGTCGTGCGCACCGCAATGGTCTTGTTTTGATAGGATTTCTAGCTATTCCGAAATGTTGAGTTGTCAAGATTGCAGTTGACGACCTTACTAAATTACACCTAGCTGATAAGCAGTACACGAATGATGTGAAATTTCGCAAATTCCGCCGACAACTCTTTCATTCTTCTCTGTCTGGAATTCTCCAGTCACTCAAGCCTGGCATGATGACGCCAGAAGTTATGCGCTGCCCTGATGGCCACTTTCGACGCGTGGTCTTTGGCCTTGGTCCCTATATAGCTGATTATCCCGAGCAGGCGCTCCTTGCTTGCATTGTCCAAGGCTGGTGCCCCCGGTATGTCACCTCCGATAAATGTAGTAAAGCTTGTGTCCTGACTTTTAGATCTAGGTGTAGAGCCCACCGCGTGAATTTAGACAGTGCGCCTGATGGTGGACGCCGGTCCCGTGCACATACGGATTTAATGGTCGAGTCATTAGAACTTGGTGAATTGTGGACTGAGTTCGGGATTGTTGGCGACATTGTTGTCAGTAACCACTATACTACTATGGCCGGCACCTATCTGACTTCAGGAAAAAAGCCTTTTACTAACGATTTTCCACGAGCCGACATACACGAGCTCATCGCACCCGACTTGCTCCACCAGGTTATCAAGGGTACATTCAAAGATCATCTCGTCTCCTGGGTCGAGGACTATCTGGTTCATACCCATGGCAAAGCACAGGCCCAAGTAATACTTGATGATATTGACCATCGGTGCGTTTCATCTCTTCCCTGTTCAACCTAACCTTTCTGATCCTGGTACTTAGCATTGCGGCCGCCCCATCATTCCCTGGCCTGAGACGTTTCCCACAAGGCCGGGGATTCAAACAATGGACCGGGGATGACTCCAAGGCTCTGATGAAGGTTTGTGAACATCCTTCCTGGTTTTATTGAACTAAATTTGCCAATTTCCAGGTTTACCTGCCTGCTATCGAAAACCATGTCCCTCCAGAAATGGTTCGCACTTTTAGTGCCTTTTTAGATTTCTGCTACATTGCCCGGCGCAATGTCCACACCGAAGAAACCCTTCGCAAGTTGGATGACGCCATTCAACGCTTCCATCAGTACCGCACCATCTTCTCGAGTACTGGCGTTCGTGCCGAAGAATTCTCCCTGCCTCGACAACATTCTCTTGTCCATTACCGTGAACTTATTCAGATGTTCGGTGCACCAAATGGCCTATGTTCGTCGATTACAGAATCTAAGCACATCAAAGCTGTGAAGGAGCCATGGCGCCGGTCAAGTCGCTACAAAGCTCTCGGCCAGATGCTACTCACCAATCAGCGACTCGATAAACTTGCCGCAGCTCGCGTTGATTTCAAAAGCCGAGGGATGCTTGAAGGCACCTGTCTGTCTGCGGCAATCCTCGCAGTCGGTAAGCACTCTTTCATTTCCATGAATGTTTTGCTCAACCCCATCCAGAACAGAACCGTATAAATGGAGGTGATGGCAACAACAACAGAGATCATGGAGACGACAGGGAAGAGAGCATCAATGTCGATGTCGATGACAATGACGACGACGACGACGACGACGACAAAGATGACGGCGCTGTCCCTGGACCAACTGGTCTAAACCATGTGGAACTCGCCAGAACTGTCCATAAACGATATCAAGTGGAGCAACTTGCAGCAGAAATTGACGTACCCGAGCTGCACACACTCATTCGAAAGTTCCTTTACGATCAACTCCATCTCACCGGCCCCCTTACCTCATCTGATGTACCCCTTTCTGCCTGCCCATTCTTCAATGGGAAAGTCTCTGTTTATCTTTCAGCTGTCGCCACTTTTTATGCACCCAGTGATAGCAGCGGGATTGGTGGGATGCGGCGTGAACGCTTGCGTGCAACCCCTTCATGGCGCCGGGGGCCACCTCGAAATGATTGCATTCTTGTCAATTCTGACCCCGAACTTCCAGGGATGCATGGGCTTGAGGTGGCGCGTGTTTTAAGATTCCTTTCCTTCAACTTTGGTGGCACTACTTATCCGTGTGCTTTAATCCGCTGGTACTCGCGCATCGGTGACAGACCCGATGCAGACTTAGGCATGTGGATGGTGCAACAAATACTGGACGACTCAGATGATCAACCTCTCGCCATTATCCATCTCGACTGCATTGTTCGTGCTGCTCATCTCATCCCAGTGTATGGCGTTGAATATTTGCCACCTCGCTTCCCCTTTTCATCCTCCCTCGACTCCTTCCTTGCGTACTATATCAACAAGTATGCTGACCACCAAATGTTCGATATAGTCTTTTAGTTTTGTTCTAGCTTCGAGTTCTAATATTTACATTTTCGTGCTCTCCTGCTTGGTTATTCTTTCTCTTCTGATCAGCCAACCCCGGGCAGTTTGTATTGAGCCGTACCAGGAGATGGTGGATCAGCGTGTAACAGAGTGGCGCCAGAAATTCAGCCAATTGCAAGGCGGCAAGGAGATTGTGAGTCTGACCGGAGAGACCAGTGCGGATTTGCGACTGCTTGAGAAAGGTGATGTGATCGTTTGTACACCAGCACAGGTCAGTTATTCACAATGTTTATGAGTTCCCTTTTGACCCATGTGCAGTGGGATGTCCTTTCGAGACGGTGGCGCCAACGGAAGAATGTTCAAAATATTGGCTTACTCATTGCGGATGAGGTTCAACTTGTTGGTGGTGAGGTTGGTCCAACATACGAGGTGGTCATCTCTCGGACGCGGTATGTATCTGCCCAGACCGAGATAAAGACCCGAATAGTCGCCTGTAGCGTTTCACTCGCTAATGCGCGGGACTTTGGTGAATGGATGGGCGCACCGTCTCATGCTATCTTCAACTTCTCTCCGAGGTGGGGATGGTCTGATGAAATTTTCATGTCATTCAGCCACTGACTGAGTCTCACAGTGCTCGCCCTCTTGATATGGACATTCATTTGCAGAGTTTCACGATCCCACATTTCCCGTCTCTCATGATTTCCATGTCAAAGCCGGCGTATCTCGCTATCGTCGAGTATTCCCCAACGAAGCCTGTAATCGTATTTGTTCCTTCTCGAAGGCAATGTCGGCTTACCGTGGACGATATTCTTATGCACTGTGCTGCTGACGACAAGCCAAACCGGTTCTTGAATATCGAGGAGGAGGACTTGCGGCCTCACCTTGAGTATATCAGTGAGAAAAGCCTTGCAGAGACCCTACAGCACGGTATTGGGTATTACCACGAGGCTCTGGGTAAACAGGACAAACGAATTGTCGAGCGTTTATTCCAGTCCGGAGCTATACAGGTGTTGATTGCGTCCAAGCAGTAGTGTCAGGTGAAATGGTTAACTATCTCCTTGCAATTGGCACAAAGTCGTAGTGCATAACTCCTTGCAATTGCAAGGAGCATAGTTGACTTTCTGCTTGCATTTGCCAGGGGGTATAGTTAACTGTGTCCTGGCTGTTGCCAGGGGTAGTTAACTATGGCATTGCACTTGCTAGGGGGGCATAGTTAACTTTGTCATGGCATTGTTAGGGGGGGGTAGTTAACCACTGCCTTGCAATTACTATAGGGGTTTCAGTTCACTTTCCTCTGGCAGTTGCCAGGGGGGGAAGTTAACCATTCCCTGGCAATTGCTAGGGGGTGCAATTCACTTTATCCTGGCAGTTGCCAGGGGGTTAGTTAACCACTTCCTTGCAATTGCTAGGGGGTGCAGTTCACTTTCTTCTGGCAGTTGCCAGGGGGGTAGTTAACCACTTCCTTGCAATTTATAGGGGGTGCAGTTCACTTTATCCTGGCAGTTGCCAGGGGGGTAGTTAACCATTCCCTTGCAATTGCTAGGGGATGCAGTTCACTTTATCCTGGCAGTTGCCAGGGGGGTAGTTAACCATTCCCTTGCAATTGCTAGGGGATGCAGTTCACTTTATCCTGGCAGTTGCCAGGGGGTTAGTTAACCACTTCCTTGCAATTGCTAGGGGTGCAGTTCACTTTCTTCTGGCAGTTGCCAGGGGGGGCAGTTAACCATTCCCTTGCAATTGCTAGGGGATGCAGTTCACTTTATCCTGGCAGTTGCCAGGGGGTTAGTTAACCACTTCCTTGCAATTGCTAGGGGTGCAGTTCACTTTCTTCTGGCAGTTGCCAGGGGGGGCAGTTAACCATTCCCTTGCAATTGCTAGGGGATGCAGTTCACTTTATCCTGGCAGTTGCCAGGGGGTTAGTTAACCACTTCCTTGCAATTGCTAGGGGTGCAGTTCACTTTCTTCTGGCAGTTGCCAGGGGGGGCAGTTAACCATTCCCTTGCAATTGCTACGGGATGCAGTTCACTTTATCCTAGAAGTTGCCAGGGGGGTAGTTAACCACTTCCTTGTAATATAATGGGGGTAGTTAACCATTCTATTGCAATTGCTGGTACAATTCACTTTCTTTCAGCAGTTGCTAGTGGGCAGTTATCCATTTGCTTGTCAATATAATTTGAAATGCAAATATTCAAGGCATGATTAAAGGCACAGGGCATAGCAAAATGACAAAATTATTCTTTTGACCACATTGTCTCACTTTTACCATCAGCCTTCAGAGAAGCTACCTATTTCCACTGACAATCTATCTCAAAATTCACTTCAGTTACTTCCTGCCACACTACATCCAGCTTGATTAATTTACTGTACAGAATCAAGCTGGATGCTATGGCATTTGTGGTAGCTGCCATGATTGGCAGCTACCATTTGTCAGCTGCCATTCATGTTCTAAAACACATTCAGTCACGTTAAAACATGTCCAGTCATATCTCAAACACATTTAATCATGTTAAAACATGTTTAGTCACACCTAAAACATGTCCAATCACACCTAAAACACATCCAATCACGTCCAGTCACATTAAAACATGTTCAGTTATGTCTAAAACACGTCCAGTCACGTCCAGTCATGTTAAAACACGTCCAGTCATGTCTAAAACACATCCAGTCACATCCAGTCACGTTAAAACACGTCCAGTCACATCCAGTCACGTTAAAACACGTCCAGTCACGTCCAGTCACATTAAAACACATCCAGTCATGTCTAAAACACGTCCAGTCACGTCCAGTCACATTAAAACATGTCCAGTCATGCCTAAAACACGTCCAGTCACCTCCAGTCACATTAAAACACGTCCAGTTATGCCTAAAACACGTCCAGTCATACTCAAAACACGTTCTCAAAAACGCATCCAGTCATGCCCAAAACATATCTAGTTATATTGAAACACATCTAGTCATTGTCAAAACTTGTTAGGTTTCACCCCAACACATCCAGTTATCACTTGCATTTCAACTCATTCAATTCTATTATAGTGGTATAAGGGTATGTGAGTATGGTTTCAGAACTAAGCTTCAGATCATAGTATAATGGCTTAACACATTTGTTATAAAATTTGAAGCAAAACATCGGACTAAACAGTTGCTAGTGTTTGAAGTGTTACTATAACCAAGCCTATTGCATTTCAAAAACAAGCTTCGGACTATAAGCATTCAGACTAAGGGTTTATATAAAGAGCTTATGATTTTTGAAGCAAAACATCGGACTATAAGCATTCAGGGTAAAGGCATATAAGAAGAGCTTATGGTTTTTGAAGCAAAACATCAGGCATTCTTCTACCATAAGGGCCTATGAAGTTTTGAAGAAAAAAAACATTGGAGTATTAGAAGGCTTTATCCTGAATGCTTGTAGTCCGATGTTTTGCTTCAAAAATCATAAGCTCTTTATATAAACCCTTAGTCTGAATGCTTATAGTCCGAAGCTTGTTTTTGAAATGCAATAGGCTTGGTTATAGTAACACTTCAAACACTAGCAACTGTTTAGTCCGATGTTTTGCTTCAAATTTTATAACAAATGTGTTAAGCCATTATACTATGATCTGAAGCTTAGTTCTGAAACCATACTCACATACCCTTATACCACTATAATAGAATTGAATGAGTTGAAATGCAAGTGATAACTGGATGTGTTGGGGTGAAACCTAACAAGTTTTGACAATGACTAGATGTGTTTCAATATAACTAGATATGTTTTGGGCATGACTGGATGCGTTTTTGAGAACGTGTTTTGAGTATGACTGGACGTGTTTTAGGCATAACTGGACGTGTTTTAATGTGACTGGAGGTGACTGGACGTGTTTTAGGCATGACTGGACATGTTTTAACGTGACTGGACGTGTTTTAGACATGACTGGATGTGTTTTAACGTGACTGGATGTGACTGGACGTGACTGGATGTGACTGGACGTGTTTTAACGTGACTGGATGTGACTGGATGTGTTTTAGACATGACTGGACGTGTTTTAACATGACTGGACGTGACTGGACGTGTTTTAGACATAACTGAACATGTTTTAATGTGACTGGACGTGATTGGATGTGTTTTAGGTGTGATTGGACATGTTTTAGGTGTGACTAAACATGTTTTAACATGATTAAATGTGTTTGAGATATGACTGGACATGTTTTAACGTGACTGAATGTGTTTTAGAACATGAATGGCAGCTGACAAATGGTAGCTGCCAATCATGGCAGCTACCACAAATGCCATAGCATCCAGCTTGATTCTGTACAGTAAATTAATCAAGCTGGATGTAGTGTGGCAGGAAGTAACTGAAGTGAATTTTGAGATAGATTGTCAGTGGAAATAGGTAGCTTCTCTGAAGGCTGATGGTAAAAGTGAGACAATGTGGTCAAAAGAATAATTTTGTCATTTTGCTATGCCCTGTGCCTTTAATCATGCCTTGAATATTTGCATTTCAAATTATATTGACAAGCAAATGGATAACTGCCCACTAGCAACTGCTGAAAGAAAGTGAATTGTACCAGCAATTGCAATAGAATGGTTAACTACCCCCATTATATTACAAGGAAGTGGTTAACTACCCCCCTGGCAACTTCTAGGATAAAGTGAACTGCATCCCGTAGCAATTGCAAGGGAATGGTTAACTGCCCCCCCTGGCAACTGCCAGAAGAAAGTGAACTGCACCCCTAGCAATTGCAAGGAAGTGGTTAACTAACCCCCTGGCAACTGCCAGGATAAAGTGAACTGCATCCCCTAGCAATTGCAAGGGAATGGTTAACTACCCCCCTGGCAACTGCCAGGATAAAGTGAACTGCATCCCCTAGCAATTGCAAGGGAATGGTTAACTACCCCCCTGGCAACTGCCAGGATAAAGTGAACTGCACCCCCTATAAATTGCAAGGAAGTGGTTAACTACCCCCCTGGCAACTGCCAGAAGAAAGTGAACTGCACCCCCTAGCAATTGCAAGGAAGTGGTTAACTAACCCCCTGGCAACTGCCAGGATAAAGTGAATTGCACCCCCTAGCAATTGCCAGGGAATGGTTAACTTCCCCCCCTGGCAACTGCCAGAGGAAAGTGAACTGAAACCCCTATAGTAATTGCAAGGCAGTGGTTAACTACCCCCCCCTAACAATGCCATGACAAAGTTAACTATGCCCCCCTAGCAAGTGCAATGCCATAGTTAACTACCCCTGGCAACAGCCAGGACACAGTTAACTATACCCCCTGGCAAATGCAAGCAGAAAGTCAACTATGCTCCTTGCAATTGCAAGGAGTTATGCACTACGACTTTGTGCCAATTGCAAGGAGATAGTTAACCATTTCACCTGACACTACTGGTCCAAGGTATGCCGAGATCATTTCCGTGCAAAGACTACAAGTCTCATCTTTCAATTACAGGATACGGCTTGGAGTCTTCCCGTCTCGAGCTATATGGTTATTATCATGGGAGTGCAGTATTACGAAGGCAAGGAACATCGATACGTGGATTACCAAGTCATGGATGTGCTCCAGATGATGGGCCAAGCATGTCGACCCATAGAAGATGAACGCAGTTGATGCGTCCTAATGTGTCAGCAGACCCGGAAAGAGTTTTACAAGAAGTTCCTTGCTGAAGGTCTACCAATCGAGTCGCACCTTCCTACACATCTACTACACGATTACTTCCTCGCTGAAATCGCGGTTAAAACTGTTGAGAACAAGCAAGACGCTATGGTAATTGATTCTCGTTCATGATGTCTGACTCTCCCTGATTTTGACTTGTAGGATATCTTGACCTGGACATATTTCTATCGACGGATGACTCAAAACCCAAATTACTACAACCTCCATAATGTCAGCCACCAGCACCTATCCGATCATCTCTCCGAGCTTGTCGAGAACACCCTGACTGACCTAGTCAACTCGAAATGCATAACAATCGGCAAGTATCCCTACGATGCTTAAGCTTACTAAGTACTTATGTTATTTCAGAGGATGAGATGGATATTTCGGCCCTTAACCTTGGCATGATAGCAGCATATTACAATATCTCATGTGAGTTGAGAACTCTACCGTAGTCTTCTAATACTCACATTAAGCAAAGATGTCACGGTGGAGGTCTATACGTTGTTGCTGAAAGAGCGTACCAAGCTCAAGGGGCTACTTGAAGTTGTATCATCTTCCGCAGAATTTGAAACTGTCCCCATCCACCGTCATGAAGATGCTTTACTCCGCCGTATCTATGATCGTGTATCCGTGAAACTAGACCGTGTTGACTTTGAGGCTCCTCACTTCAAAACGTTCCTTTTGCTCCAGGTACATTTCTCTCGTTTACAATTACCGCCCAATTTGGCTGCCGATCAAGCCCTTGTGCTGGAAAAAGTCCTCAACTTGCTCTCTGCTTGCGTAGATGTGATGTCGTCCAATGCGTGGCTGAATGCCTTGGGCGCGATGGACTTATCTCAAATGTGTGTCTAGGCGACACGGCGATGTGGGAATCAGACTTGCCCTTGAGGCAGTTTCCGCGTTTTGAACCTGATGTTTCCTTCCTTTTCTTTGTTATTGTTATTAAACGCTGCAAAGGTGCAGGTATCTAGTCTGATATCGTGGAAATGGGAGACGATAATACTAGCGTGCCTATGCACTGAACCATACTGGTAGTGCCAGTGAGTAAATTATTTCAATTCGTCTTTATTGATGTCTTAGTATCTTAAACTCAGATTCCAAGTACTTGGAGCTGATCAATGTTTATCTCGCCATCTTAATCTTTCGCCGCTTGCTTAGTATCTTGATCCTAGTCTTGATTTTTTTATATGTTCTTAATCTAAGAGCAAGTCAAGCTGAGGGTGTCGTCTTAGTGGTCTTAGTGGTCTTAAGGTAACGATCAAGATGACTAAGATCATTTAAGACAAATTAAGTAATATTGAGTTTTCCTGATGTAGTTACAGGAGTAGATAGCCCTTAAATAATAGTACAACTTTCCCTCTATAACCATCTTAATCCATGCAGTATTTCATGAGATACAAGGCAGAGCACAGAAAATTTCACCAAGTCCATATTGTTTCAATTGATCAAAAAAATTCAAGAATTAGTAAAACAGCTGTAAAACAATTACTTCGGTTTGAGGGGCCTCAACCTCCTGTTCTCAAAATTGCACTTTTCGCTCTGACCAGAATACACAATGGCAGGAAAGACGCTGTGTTGTGTATCAAGAGCTTCGCGTAAGGGGGTAAATAAGATAGAGGAAATAGAGTCTGGCTATATGTGGACCTGGTTTGGACAAACCTGCAATTCAGATGGTCCGACATCGTTGTCCCGTCAAAGAGCCACAATATTGCACTTCATTTTCTCAAGCCACGAAATGTCTAGGAACCTGGCCCTCTTGCACAAAATAGGAGGATGCTACCACCAGACGGAAAGTCCCGCAACACACCGGGAAGCAAGGACAGCATGATAAACGCAGTCATTCACTTTCATCCCCCAAAAATGCCATAATACTCATCCGCGCCGTGGTCTATATGTCATGTGGGTCATGAGTACAATGAACAGAGATGTTCAATCACATACTCTTGGCTTTGTCGCGCCCTCTTCTGCAGAATCACGTTCAGGGTTTTCCTCAGAGTCGCTTTCTGGTTCCGTACGCTTGGCTTTGCTCCGAGTGCTACCCGACGACACAACAGCTTGCTGGAACGACTGTACATCCTCTGCAGTGATTGGAATGTCATCAGTATATGAGAGACGCTGAGAAATATTTATCGCACACCTAGTTCTTGTGCTAACTCTCGGTTCTCCTTGATAACTTTAGCTTGTTGAAGGGTGAAGCGCCCTGTCATTCCCAGATCAGAAAGAATCTCTTTCAGCCGTTTTATTTGTTGTGATGTTTTCTCAAGGTTTTGGAATTCTTTTGTCCATGTTTTACGTACTCCACATGCGGAGACAAGTGACTGCTATGGTGAGTATATGTGGTCAAGCATGAAGGGATGGGCCTACCTTGAGTCGCGTAATTGTTTTCTCGTCCTTGGATAACTCGACGGCCTTTTTCTGCCTCTTCGAATTTCCTTCGTTGCTTTTCTTTGACTCCTGAAAGTCACCGTGGTATCTCGTCAAATGGTTGGGAAGTTTAGTACGAGGTTGTCAGTTACCTTATCTTTGTTCTTTGATTTTTTACTTCCTTTCGGTGGATCGTCAAGTAGAACGGACAATTCAGATTCGCTTGCCTGAGTATTTGAACATGTATAAGTCGGTGGCAGGTGGAGTAAACATTATGGCTTCTTACTTCCGCTTTGTCTCCAACACTGGATTTTGGAGCGGCAACGCTGACAGCTGGCTTCGGAGAGGTACGTTTGCTCGTTTCCTTCTCGATATCAGACCGTGACACGGTCTTTTGTTGCTTTTTCCGTGTTAATTGCGAATCGTGATTGTTTGCCTGGTACCATCATTGCAAATCAGATCTGAGTGTGATAGTTCTTCAAAGGCTACCTTGGGGGATTCATGGTCGTGGCCAGATCCATCATGTATTTTCGCTTCGTGGGCAGAAGTTGACGCAGGATTGCCACTCGTCGCTCGTACTTCCTCCTCCACATCCGAAGATGGAACTATATCCTGCAGATGTATACTGAGAACGGATAGCAAGGGCAAGATACACAAGCAGAAAAGAAACGCACAGAAGATTTAAACGGTTTCGAATGCTTGCTGGTGCTACTTGCCGACTTCGCCTTTTTGGTCTGAGTCGTCTTGCCGGGTTTGGCTTGCTCCAAGTCGTCCTGCGCGTCAGACTTACGTTTCTTGATACTACTTTGTGTGTTACGGTCGACGTCATCTTCCCGCTACAGCGACACGATATGATGAGAGTACAAATAACAGTCGCGAGTCAGCGTACAGAAGCCTCGTCGCTGGCAGCCTGTTTCAAGGCACTCTTGTATTCTTTCGTATCCAGTGTGCCAGACTCCAAAGCGAACAGCTTCTCCACTTCAGCGCGGATTATCCGGGGAGTCAGGATGCTGCGAGTGCCACCGATCTAAATGTTCAAACCACAACAAAAATGCAAGGAACCTTGAAAAAACCTCAGCTGTCCCCTTTCCTTGCCATCTCTGACGATCCTCCGAGTCGCATTCTCGAGTTCAGATAGTTGCGGGATCGACATGCGACGAACTAGAATGCCAGGCTAAGTTCGTCGACTCGTAGAAGCTGGCTGCTTCTGTGGCGAAGATTATTGACTTGAGCGAGATGGGCTATCGTGGCTGTTTACTTGTGTGTACGCGTCGATAAATATTAATATCATTGATTCCCTCCACTCGTGTTGTTGCAGTGTCACGGTTATGAAAGTTATAGGCAACGTCGTCTACTCTCATTTTTGCCTTTACATCGGTTATCGTATCAGGCAAATACTCGCTTGGCCATGGAGGACAGGAGGCTCCCTCTCATGTCGAAATCCCTTGATCATGATATTCATCGCATGGAGTTTCGGGTTTCAGGTTGTTACCTTTGTTACAGCCACTGACTTGGATTGACGCTGCCCGGCGTATGGCAGTTCCTGGCAACATTCTGATGGTTCGCTTTAATTAAGGAAGCGCAGTGCACCATCAAGGCAACGCGGTGAACTCATTTTCTTCGCTAGCTATAGAGTACTGTACATTGATGATATCACGTCGTCCCAGAGTTCACCTTGATGAGAATTTTGTCTGGTTAGAACTGAAAGTCGGGCACAATCTATACAGGGGAGGAATCAATTGTAAACACGCTTGACAGCACGGGGGCGCCATACCGGTGAAAGGGCTTTCTCGACTTCCATAGCGAGTAACACTCTGAAACCGTGCAGATCCTCAGAAGCTTTCTTCCTCGTGGTCTTGGAACAGGTAGCGCAAGCATTGGCCTCCGCCAAAGCACTGTCAAGCAGGTCCTTCCTCATCACAGTGGCGACGCAAGGACACTCCGCCAATGCATACCCAACTTCGCGCAGATAGTTCAACCAGAACGCGGCGGCGAGCCGTATACGCATTCCCGCTATCGCTATGGTCTTGCCACTCGCGCTACATCCAAGGCAGGAAAAGTGGAACCACGCACAGTCGTCCTGCGTGATCCAGTGATACGTTGTTGTCACCAGTTTTGCGGCCCGTCCGCATTGAAAGTGATAGTCGAGTAGTCGCTGGAGCGTCCCTGCGGAGATGTAATCCAGCTCCGGGATATACGAACGCGTGGAAACTGGAGCACGTAGCGTGTGGTGAGCAGCGAGCATGGCTTCGCGGGTCAGCTTGTAGCGGCACGCAATGGCGAACACGCGCAAGGGTTCCTGCTCCAGGAAGCGTGGGGTGAGCAGAGCCTGTGCCGCTCGCTGCACGACGCCACTCATATCGTACTTGGTCGCAGCCTCCAAGACGTCCTGTACGTCGATCAACATACCGAAGGGCGAATCAAAGTTCCACGCAGGGTAGCAGTACATCAGCAGCTTTTCGATCGTTGTGCTAGGCTCTGTGATCGGGATCACAGGACGTCCTTCCTTTGTCTCGACTTCGCCAGCAGCCTCTGTTGGCTGCGGGAGGGCAAACATATCTCGGAAGAATGGCGAAGCGACCGACAGGAAGATCTTCAGGACATGGAAATACACACTGTCAGAGGACCGGAGAATGACATCAAGATCTTCACGCGAAATATCGAATGGGGGATAGATATGAGTGTTGGGAGATATTCCAACTTTGAACGTGAATTGAGACGTAGGAGTGGTTGAGCCGATTGCTGGAGTAGGCGTAGACATCTTGGAGCATGTTACGAGGACCTTTCGAGAAATAGTGTGCTCTGGTCCCGTGACCAAGTTTATACAATTACAAAGTACCACTGCTTTGTTTTATGTATAAAGTTACCAAGTTGAAAGAACAAGGCTCGACAAACCTAGCCATTCAGTAGCAGCAGCGCAAGCCTTTAAAAGAGATTTGGTTGGTGCAGATAAAGAAGTGAAGGATAACTGGTTGAACTAGTTCGAAGACTGTTTGATGACGAAGGCAGGGTTTTCCAACGGCGTTAAGGCAGAGCTTATTCCTAGTAGAAGGTCCCTCAACTCAGGTGGAGGTACATGACGGAAGTCCATTCAAGCACGCAGCAGGACGGCCAGCCGATTGATGGGAAGGGGAATGAATGGTGGCACACGATGTCTTTGCAGGTTTGGAAAACAGAAAATGATCTTGATTGGCAGATCACAACTGTAGAATTTCAACGAGGGAAAGCGCGACGTAGGTATTACATTTTAATGATAATAATAAAGAAACAGCAAGAACGTACAGCGACAGTATAAGAGCATTGTAGTGCGTGTAGATATTAGATGAGATTATTGAAATCACTGGTGATATAAGTAAAGGCTAACTTGAAGCATCCGAATATCGAGGACGCTTCCGAGTCAGCGACCTGAAGCTGGAAACTTTTGGGGGCCTGGTGAGTACAGACTCGTCTTCATCATCGCTGGAGGGTAACAACCAACTATCCGGACGGTTTTGGCGGTGTCCGAACGATGCCAGACTGTTATACCTCTTCATAACCGGAACTATAGGCAGTAGGGCATTCCTGTGGTCGGTAACTGAGCACCAGCTAATCGAGAGAGTACATGGCCCACTCACTGATTCCGGAGATCACTGTATTTAGTCTCTAGCGCATCATGCCTGACTTTCGCAAGCTCCACCAGTTCTTTTGTTCGGTCCAACTCGAGCCTGACATTCCGTTCCTCCGCTGCATGGAACTTTGAGGCGGCCATATGGCTCTCACATTTATCGACGAGTTTAAGCTTGTCATTTTCTAGAGATTTTACCTGTGCTTCTAGTTTTGCGATCTGGCCCTTGAGGTCGGTGTGCAGGCTGGTGTCAAGATATAGTCTGCGGACAGCTGGGAGGAGGTACTGGTGGTATTTTACGGGCACGTATGCCAAGTTGGGCAACACTATGGTGCATAGATCAACTAGAAGTTACAAGTACCAGTAGCACAACTGACCGGTGTTGAACGACGCGCGGCAGGCTGGGCAAGAGGACTTGATCAGGTCTGCACCTGAGCTGATGTAGTCGGTCAAGCATTTCGCGCAGTGAACGTGACCTTGTGCTCGTATTGGCGCTCTGTCGTCGGAATACACGGTGGAGACTCACCACAGGGGATAGAGACAGGCTTTGTGAGGGGTTCGAGGCAAATACCGCAATTTGCGGCCATGGTGGAAGAGAGAATTATTATAATATTGCCGCCACAGTCGTGTCGTGAGCCAAACAAAGTGACAAATAAAAGAAATTTCGTTCAACGCCGACGAACACTGTGCAACCGTTGGTACTTGCAAACCACTGGCAGCTGCAGTCAAGGCTCAAGCTAGCAAGGCTCAAGCTTAAGACGCCCATGCTGGAGCCTCGCAGCCGACCAGACACACCGTTGCTCGCTGTCTAGTTTCTGTGAATGTCTCTTTCCAATTCCTTCTCCTCGCCGTTGCTGTCGTCCCGTCCCTTGTCCAGGCCCTCTTCACGAAATTCTGTTCGCTCTGCGCGTCCAGGTAGTCCATCTGTTGCGTCGGACGACCAAGGTGCATTCTTTTCATACTCCTGCCAGCTCTTGTGCAGCCCTGATCGTCTTTATTTAACTTAACTTAGTTGCTGTCCGAAATCAAATGTCCACACTAAAACACAACATAAGACAACAGCAGGCCCAACTACACAACCTAGAAAACATCATCTTGCGTGGACCGCGTCCACTGCCGCCAGGCATGCTGTCCTCCCCGTCCCGCTCCCCTGAATTCCCCGACTTCACTCCCCCACCACAGCAGCAGCAGCCCCACCACGCGCCCACCCCTTCTACAAAGGTCCAACGCCGCACCAGCTTCGATATCCTCCACACTCTTGCTGGCCCCGATTCCAACTTACCCCTCCCCCGGCGCGAACCCCCCGCAACCCCGTCCATGAAACAGGATGGCGGTATCCCCGAGGGGATCCCAATCGACTTTGGAGCCGGCGCTGTGAGCCCGACGTCGTACAAGCGCATGTCCAGCCCCACGCGCACACTCAGCCGTACGTCTCCCTCCGCCCCTCCTTCGCAGTATTGAAACTAGACACTCCACTTCATACTTCTCCATGGCACAGGTATCCCCGTCGCTGCAGTGGGTGCGTTCTGCCTCATGTCTACCCGCTCATCCCCAGTTATACTTCTATTGAATATAACCCACTTCCACAGGCAATGCACGGGCGCTCGCTGATGAGGGTCAGCCCGCGGTACAACGTCCTTCCAAGTCTCCGGTGTCACCCGCCAGCGCGGACGCCGATACATCGCAAGGCCTCCTCGGCGCATCCACCTCGTCCTTGCAGCCTCCCCCTTCACCAAACCGCCGCGCATCGCTTACTCCAGGTGGAACAACCAAAGTTCTGGCTGATCTCCAGACAGGCGTCATTAACGCGCGGAACGCCCTCGAAAACACCAAGGCCCAGCTCCGATTATCACAGCGGAGCGTCGCGCAACTCACGCGCCAAACGGAGGATCTAAAGGAAGGACGTGAGCGGCTTCGGCTCGAAAATGAAGGCCTTAACAATGTCGTTGCGCGGAAGGAGCGACTGTTGCAGGAGGTATGTAATCACTGACTGTTTCCCTGTTTCCCTGTTGTTGTTTTTTTGTTGAGTGTTCCTGACAGGTCCTCGAACGTGCCCGAAAAGCTGAGTCTGAAGCAGCGTCACTCAAAGCCTTGCTGAAGGCGGAAACAACCTCATCAAAAAAATCAATTCGCGAGATGGAAGCTGCACTCTCGGAATCATCCGCACTCTCTCAAAAGAGCGAACGAGAGTACGTTACTTTACGGGATAGCATGAAAGGAATGGTGGAGGGTTGGAAGACCGACACAGAGACTCTTCGTGAGGAGATGCGGAAGCGGGAAGAACGATGGCGGAAGGAGGCAGAACTGGTCGGGCAGAAGTACCGGAAGCTGGTGGAGGAAATCAAGTTGGCTGAAGAGGAACGTGGGACCGTGAACGACCTAAGAGCACAAGATAAGAAGCTTTCACAAGAGATCGAGGATGGATTTCGGGAAGCTATCGATCACCTGAAGATAGAAGTAGAGAAGTCGTCTCGTGAGAGCGGTGAGGCGGGAGAAACTGCCAAGTGAGACCATTGTTCCGTATGACTGATAATATGTGTGTCTGATGTGCCGTACAGGGCGTTGGCTAGCGAATTGGCTCGACTTCGCCGGCTATTGCAAGCTACGGGCCGTTCACCAACTCTTGCCGTCGAAGCTAACTCATCGTAGTACCGCGGTGGCGAGGGCTGATGTTTGCGTTGCTTGACGACTGCTGTGACACTCCTCCTATGCTATTCGTAACCCGCATATCCCTGCATATCCCTCAGACTGCACATTGCATTATATTCACATACATACCCTCTCTAGTTAATCTCGGTCTCTTCATGTATCATCTATCACAGTGGAACATCATTATAAGACTTTAGCCGGTCTGGTCGGGCATAGCCCGGTCAGTGTTACTAAAGTGCCGGTTACTTGTGGAATAAAATGCCAGTGTCAAACCATCCAACCATTTCCCATCCACACTACCTCCATGGCGGTCATCACCACCCCTATCACTGAGCTCTTCAAAATCAAGCACCCTATCCTACTTGCCGGTGTGCACCAGGTCCTCTCTCACGGGAATGAGACTTGAATCACTCAAAGATTCACACAGGTATGAATGTTGCCGCTGGGCCGGAACTTGCGGCTGCAGTTACCAACGCTGGTGGGCTGCAATTTCCCTTGCGCTGCCAGTACTTGTGCTAATAACATCACTTCCTCAGGTGGACTCGGCGTGATCGGGGGCGTCGGGTACACGCCCAAGATCCTTCGTCAGCAGGTACTTTCTACTTCAATCCATCATGGCAGTGGTCCATTAAAGTGGTGGCTAGATCCAAGCCGTCAAAAAGGATCTCAAGGACAAGAATGCACCCTTTGGCGTCGACTTGCTCATCCCGCAAGTGGGTGGTGGGGCTCGCAAGACGAACGTAAGCACCTTCAGGTCGCCGAGTCGCACTTTTCTTTAATATACAAGGGTTTCATTGACCACACGCTGTAGTACGACTACACGAAGGGTCAGCTCCCTGAGCTGATTGACGTCATCATCGAAGAGAAGGTCACGCTCTTTGTGTGTGCTATCGGCGTGCCTCCAAAGGAGGTCGTCGAGAAACTACACGGTGCGGGCATCCCCGTCATGAACGTGCGTATACACTCTCCACGATATCTACGAACTGGAATATATACACAATACGGCGATTGCAGATGGTTGGACACCCTAAACATGTCCCCAAAGCGCTCGCTGCCGGTGCGGACCTCATCTGCGCACAGGCCGGTGAGGGCGGCGGTCACACCGGCGACATCCCTGCATCCATCCTCATTCCTGCATGTGTCGATGCCGTCCGAGGTCACAAGTCTCCCCTCACGGGTCAGCCGGTGTACGTCATCGGTGCTGGCGCCGTGTATGACGGTCGGGGGCTAGCGGCGAACCTGATGTGGGGCGCGCAAGCGGTGTGGGTGGGCACTCGATTTGTCGCTGCAGTCGAAGCGAGTGCGCCCAAGACGCACAAGGATATGATTCTTTCTGCAGGGTATGAAGATGCGATTACGACACTCATCTATACTGGCCGACCGTTGAGAGTGCGGAGAACGCCGTATGTATCGGATTGGTGGGTGTCATTATTTGTTCGTGAACCTGTAATTAGGCTGACATGGAGCTGTGTGCCGATTAGGGAGACAAATCGGCAAGCCGAGATCAAGGAGCTTACCTCTAAGGGCATAATTCCTGTGGAGCATGAACTCGCAAAGCACCCAGAAAAGTCACTGGAAGCGAGGTCTTGGCTGATGGGACGCGTCTCGGCCATGATTCACGATGTCTTACCCGCAAAAGTGATAATTGACACCATGGTGGAGGATGCGAGCAAGCTATTACTGCATGGCGGTTCTCTAGTCGCCAAGCCAAAGTTATGATGTATCATTGAATCGGTTTAGCACCGTACCGTTATGCTACAGGTCGTTCGTAACTCTACTATACACTGGAACATGTTTCAAGCTGAATTGCTATTCAATCATAAAGCAGTGAACCGGTCACCGGTCACCTTGAGAATGATGGCGATGGCGACACTGCTGAATCCTCAGTATAATCATATAGCTGAAATAATATATCTGAATGCAGTTATCAGTGACGATGGTATTTGTGCAAGTTGTGGTAAGTCGTACCGATGAAAGATCCAACGCAGTCTAACGCCCGGCTACTGGCACCAGCTATTTGTCCGATGAAAGCGCCATACATTAAGGTGTGGGCTGTCAGCTCCGCGTTTCTTTTTTCTAGAAAGATCAAACTAGTGTGCCTGCCGAGGTCGCCTATTAGTATACTTTGCCTATTCCTCGAGCCTTTAGAATAGCAGTCAAATTCGTACCTGGACAGTACACGTAGAAATATGCCGAATTTGCAGAACGCTCTGGACTCAGTCCAATATGACACTCCCCTTGTCCTACTTTGGTCCCGATGCATGGATGTGTAGATATCGCGTAGCGACAGACAGCAGTGGCACCCGGTGACATGGACGCGCCACTTACGTACGCACGTACATGATCTTTTTGCCTCGAGGTTTTTTTTTTCCGAGTTGACTGTCAGCACGATACACTAACTCTCTTCTTTACGCCTTCCATGGAATACTGCTCGGCCGAAAAGAAATGCCTCTCGCCTGTTCCTGATTAACGAAGCTAAATCTCGAGAGGTCAGCAGGAATGGTTTCGATGTAAAGGTTCAGTGCCTGCCTTGCGGCCGCCAACTACTCCAGATTTGTTATTCTGTGTCCTTGTCACACGTCAACGTGTCAACGCGTTTGACAACCCGTGGATTCTAGTCCAAACCACCGCCAAGTTTTGGGTGATTCCTGCTGATTGCTGACGAAGCTTCAGATTGTTGTATGCTAGGGTCAGTAATTATTATAAGGTAACTATGATCTTAAAGACTCGACATGCTTGACAACTTTTACCTACACAAGTTATGGCAGGGGCGAATCAATTTCAGTCAACTGCATAAGATGTGCCATAATATTTGCCTGTTGGGACTTTGAGCATGTGCTGTTATTGTAATCGAGGTGAGCTTCACAAAAATTTTAGTCTCTCCTTTGTTAATTACGTTTCATATGCTCAAAGCAACCAACAGAACAATAATGTAAATCGTCTCGTCATAATATTAATTTGTTGACGTGAAACATTACCACCGTTACTAACTCGTCAATAACTCGTACATGTCGCACAGGGGCGACGCGTAAGGAAGAATAAACTACAATGACCATGATTATGCTGTATTATAACGGTAACTGGAAGCAAGGATGAAAGGGGAAGAATAAAATTACGGCGCCGGACACGGCAAGCATTAGACAGGATACCAGGGCCACCACGAAAGAATGGGAGCTGGCGACATGTCTCCGCCTACCAACACTATAATCAGCCTTGCCTGTTCGTGCCGTGGCCGATGGGAGTTTCTTGATGGCTTCCTTCAGCGATTGTCCTGGAGGAGGTACGCCATGTGGTGTCGAGTCGTAATGATCTGGTTGCGACACAGTGTGTAACCGCATTCCCTCGATAGCCTTGATGGCCATGGCTGCCGTAAGACCTCGATTCCCGATCTGGATCCCAGTCCCGCCATACTTGTACAACCAACCAGTCTCCCATCCGCCATCCTCGCACTGCAGCAGTAGAAGCTTCCGCAAGTCCACTTCATCTGCAATGTCCAAGGACAAGCATGTTAAAATCCTCATCGCGAGTGCCAAAGCATCACCCTCCGCTCCTATGCGTTCCCGCACACGCTCTTTAAGAAGAGGCCGCAAGCGTTGCTGGAGTTCCTCACTGTCTGAGAAGCTCAGGAGGCGGCTGAGGAAATATAAAAAGCATTCTCCCGTGCTGTAATACCGCGTGCCGTCGAGGTATGCGCGGTTCAAGAGAACACCGTAGACCCAATCGACAGTGAGGTAGAGCTCGGACCCACGCCCATACATGTAAAACAACGTCAGGATGTTCACGCAGACCACTGGATCGATGCGGGGTCGTTGGTGATCGAAATATGTCTAGAGTGCATTCCTTTCAGTACGGAGCAGACGCTTGAATTAGAAGACGACATACTTGGATGATCCCATCAACGTTGACGTATTCCAGCATTTCATCTATGACGGAGAGAACAACCGTTTCGTCTGCTCTCATGACGGAAAGACCCAATGATGTGGTATCCAGGTCGGAGGGGAATTCTTCCGTTGTCAACAACGGAGTTCCTGCGTGGAGTATGGGGCGGTGAGTCCGTGATACAACGGGGCGGAGGTGGGGAAATACTATACCTTGAAAGAAATTCCATTTTCTAGGATGCTCGACTATGTTCACGAGGCTCCTGAACGAGTTGGTGCAAGAGTGAGCATTGACTAGCGGGGAAAAAAATCTGTATACACACTGATCGTGGGTTAAATCCAATATAAGCAGTTGCGTAAAGTTTTCCCGCAGCACAACGCCTGTCTCGGTGATGGATGTATGGGCACCTGCATGCTGCCTGAGGTAATCCCGACCGCGCTTGACTGGATCGCCAAGAAGGTTACGGAGGGAACGAGCGAGCGTTTTGGGTTTATCAAATACGATGCCGTGGAATCCGAATGAACGGGCAGTGAGGATATTATCCTGTTTATCATCCACGAAGATGGCGGTGGACGGATCGATGTTAGCCTTGGCAATAACCTGCCTGTAGAAGCCGAGATTGGGTTTGCGCTCTCCAGCAGCAGCAGAGGTGAAGACCTCGTCAAAAATGGACCAATCCGCTGGTTTTGTGCGGAGGACTTGGTAATCGGGAAGGGAAATGTTGGACATGGCGAAGACGCGTAGATCACGTGACTTGCGCTTGAGATCACGAATGAGGGCGATCACCTCCTCATCACACTGTAGGGAGTCGCGAGCGTCGTCAAAGGCCCTTCCGACCTCCTCAGGATTGATAGAAAATTGAGAGCCTATACGTTCGTAGCAAAGTTCTTGTGAAATGAGACTACGCTCATAGTCGAACCAAGTAGACGTGGAAAGGATTTTGTGCATAGTCTTCGAAGAGATGGAGGTCTTTGTATTTGACGACCATGTAAAGAGAACATCGCCAATATCGAAGACGATGGTAGAGTATTGGGAGGGAGCCATCTTGGGGGAGATGATTCTTTAGCGGTTTCCCACATATTAATACCAAGATACCACCACGTCTGTTACTGGTAACATGAGGACAGCCCTTGCCGGCAGCCCTGATCGTGTGACCGTGACAGCGTTACGTAACCTCGATATCTCCGAACCTATTGCAGAATTTAGCTTGATCATATTCCTCGGTTCGATTCGGCCTGGAGAAACCCATGGTAACTTTTAAGGACATGAGCAGCCAGAGTGGATGACCATCGGCGATGCGCCGAGCACCACCGCGAGGTTCGGCAAGGTCATCATCGCTTAGTACCCCTTCTGATTGAACGATATCAAGGGTCCACACATGTCTTCACTCGCCAATTCACCTGCCTATGCCTCACTAGTGACAGCCTACTGAACACTTAGGATGCGTCTTCGCCTAGCTTGACACCCCACCTACGTCCGGTTGAATCGGCTCGATGATCAAATGTATTATGATGCAACTTGGGCATTGGACAATTGAAGTGTGGAGTTTCAGATTCCGCAGATAGTCGACTGAGTGGCAGCACCCAAACAATTCAATGACCAGTCCGTTTGCTGTCCATATTGGCTCTGGCGCAACACAATCCTATTCTGCCAGTCAAACGTGAAGGTTGGAATGAACCGTAAAGACAAGAACAGGTTACTGGCTATTCCAGGCACCTTCTGGTGGGCGCTCCGTTTCCGCACCAGTTGGAGTTGCGGGTGAGCATTTGAGGATTAGTCCAACTCAAGTTACCTCGTCAGCGACAACGGCGCCCGTAGCTTAGCGAAAGGTGGAAGCGAGTACAGTTATCGTGACTTTCTGTCATCACGAGCAGTATCAGTAATGACGAGCCATGAACTAAGAGTAAAACTACCTTGAGATGTACATTCTCTGGCGTTAAGGTTAGCATGATCCAGAGTAATGATCGCGCCCTGTGGCCGACACATCGCCTGATGGGTAAGAGCCGTCGGAACGACCGTAGTACGAATGGGCTGTTTCAGCTGCCAGAGCCCTATGTATAACCTCCGTAGGGCGAAATGCTAAAATGGGAACGGAAGTATGTTTCAGGAATGAATCAGATAACTTTCGGGTCGCATAATAGCCGTATGATTCATGATATGGTGGTGTCACGTGATTGCTATTAGAGGGAACGTTAAAATATTGTCCCGGAGCGTTCTGAACCGGAATATTTTGCAAAGACATTTCCCCATGTCTCACCGCAATGAAAAAATAAAATAAACCACAAATCGCCAAAACTGTTGACTTATACACACCAAGCAAATTGGAGCAATTGATAACCCACGAACACGGGGTTAAATAAAATTATTGCTTGAGTTGAATCTGTGTTTTATTCTGTTCTGATTCAGGATCGATGATAGTGCTTGTGGAGACTGTTATCAGGAAAATAGTAGTAGATCAGAAAGTCAACTATGATTTACTTACCAAACGAGTGATCGTTTTGCCACAAGACAACCTTTACCAATATGCTCCATGTTCAGTTTCTTTTCGTGCTGTGCGGTAGGGAACCTTCGTAGGTAAAGCCTGAAAGACTTGTGGACATGCCTGATGAAAAGACGGAAAGAAAGGACTGAAAATTTTTTTTCTGGGAGTACACGATCACGTGATGCGTCGTTTGTTGCACGCCTGGCAACCCTAACGCGTTACGCGATTTATTTTATCTAGGATATTTGGAAATGGCTCTTCTAGAGACACCCTCACGGATATGGCGTCGGATAGAGGACGTTGAGGGAAAGGACATGCCTTCCCTCCCTTCCCTCCCTGCATACGATGATTCTGCGGAGGAACACTCCAGTTCTCTTGCGGACGCCGGCTATCTCGATAATTGCTCTGTGCCCGTTCATTCCACACCTGCTACTATGTCATCTCAAACTGCCACTTTCACGATGCGTCCGACATCCAGTACGGCGAGTACAGTTCGTTTCGCAAACTCTGTGGCCTCGCGCTCAACCAAATCAGCCATGTCTATTCCCCGGGGCGCGTCTGTAGGGGACAGTTTGTCAGATGATTTTGATGCCAGTGCAATTCCTTCCCTTCCAGATATACACTATGATGAGAGCGGTCACCCTTCTGAAGACATGGAACTCGAAGAGAGCAAAGAGAGTGTTCCTGAAGTGTATCTTCCTCCGGAAGAGGACGACCACCCAAATGAATACGGAGAGCGAGGCCTGTCCATGACGGAAGCTCTCCAGTCCATCAGTCGTGGTGGCTCTCCCATACCACACGGCGAGCCTGAATATGCCTTGACACCTTATAAAATTTACGATTACTCAGTTAGTCTGCGTTCTGAGCCCAAGGTATGGTTCTGTGCCATTTGTACTACCAGATATCCATTAATTCTATGTATCGTGAAGCCATCTCCATTCAACAAGTTCCGGAATGTTTCGTTTCGCAAGCCCCTCGCGCGGACTCGTACCCCCTCCTTGTCTCGCACGACACCCTCTCCAGAATCCTCGTCTGCAAATTCAACCCCTCAGAGTGGCAGATCCCTCGCTCTCTCGCCTGTTTTCATGGTTCGAGGTCCCAACGAGAACAATGTGGTTGAAGAGCTTGTTACGAATGACGAACATGAATTGTCGTTTCATCCAGGTCAAGAGCACCATGAGCATTCCCCAGAGGACGGGAATTCCGTTAGTGAGCCTTCACCAGGACAGTCCGATGAGGTTAAATACAACCCGCGAGGCGAGACCGAGGGGCAGTCACACGATGATCGGGAACCTACTTTCTCGTCGGAGGAAGGGCCGGCTTATCCCCAGGAACAAAATAGCCCACAGTCGTTGTTGAGCACTTTCTCTTCCCCTGCTCCTTCCGCTGCATTTACACCAACACCGGCCTTTCCTCCTCGCCCGAAGGCACGTTTCGACGTCCAGACACCCCTCCAAACGCCAATCCAGTTCCAGTCCGACGATGAACCCGTGACACCGCACACTCGTCGCCGGTCATTCCTACTCTCTGTTATCAATTCTACAACACGCCCTCGTCTTAAGTTCCCCACCCCACATCCGCGGGGCAACGACTACAACGATCACACGACCACAACGGATGAACAGTCCACACCTGGGTCAAATCTACGTTCGGCTTTCGCGGGAGTTACTCCCCGTCCCAGAACAAGAACAAAGTTATCGCATCTGCTGGCACAAGCTAATGTAGCTTCTCCCGCAACGTCTGTGTCTCCGACAGCTTCTGGGTCGGGATCAGAGGAAGTCGGTGCGTTTCCTCAGTGGTCAGCGTCCCCCAGCGATGGGGACCGGGCATCCTTCATTTCTACAGCATCATCACACGATTTAACCACCCACCATCGTGCGAACACGTCATTTGATCCTGTGATGGGCCTTGGTGCCCAAGGACACGGGGTTGGACGGTTTAATGCTGGGAAGCTAAACGCATATTTGCATGGTCTCAACAGAAGACTTCAGGAGGAGAACGAGGGTCTGGTAGAAAGGCTCAGGAAGGTTGATCAGGAAAAGAACACGACAACTGCAGGGAGGAGATTAAGCGCTGCTAGCAGAAGAGTCAGTCTAGCTGGAACTGCCCTTGGCGATGTAGAAGAGGACGTGAATGGGGAAGGCTGGGTTGAGGAAAAGGCGGGGTTAGAGAAGATGGTGGAAGCATTCAAAGAAGAGGTGCAAAGATGTATCATGGAGCGGGAAGCCGTCGAGAATGCTTTTGAGGAGGAAAAACGTGAAAGGGTGCGCGATAAAGAGAGATGGAGAGAAAGGATGACTGAAGTTGAAAGAGGTGTGGAGGACATTATCAAGGAGCTGGAACGCAAGATCCAAGATACGGAGAAACACGCAAAGGATATCGAAGAGGACAAAGTGGGGCTCGTCAAGGATTTACAGAGGAAAATCGCTGAGGTTGAAAGGGAGCGTGAAATTGCAACTGAGAGGGTGAAAAAGTCTGAACAGCTATTGGCAAACGGGCGGGAATTGGGTGGGGAGTTGAAGGAGGCCAACGAGAGAGTTGGGAAGGTCATGGCTGACCTGCGGAATGCGAATGTGCAGATCAGACAGCTTGAAGAGGAGGTGATGGGATCTGATGGAAGAGTAGACAAACTGGAACAAGAGCTAGCGGTGGAGAAGCAGTGCACCAGAAGTCTCGAGGACGAGCTACAGGCGAAATCCGACGAGCTCGCTACTGTTCAAGACGATCTCAAAGGCATGGTGGACGACCTGAAACATGCTGAAGAAGAAACACGAGCGACGAAAGACTACGTGGAAGAGTTGGAGGAGGATGCAGGGGCCGCAGTTGAAAGAATAGAAAGCCTAGAGAGGCAGCTGGCGAATGCAAATTCGAGGATCGAAGAGTTGGCTGCGTTAACAGAGCAAGGAAAAGAAAGGTCGGACAAGCTAGCAGTTGAAATCAAGAGGAATGCTAAGCTGGCCAAACAAATGGAGGAAGCTCTCGAGGCTGCCGAGGAAAAAATGTCAGCAGATGAGGGAGAAATAGCGGAACTCAAAGGAAAGCTGCTCACCCTACAATACCAGAAGGAACAAGAATATCCGGCTTTGCAAAGCAACCCTGCGTCTAGCCATCCTATGGAGGCCGAAGTTGAAGCCTTGGAGGATGAGTTGGAGAAAGCAAACAGGGAGATCGGTCGGCTGAATACAATGCTCAATCAGTCCCCAGCACGGAAGGCTATAGAGAAAGCGAAGGATACCAGGATTGAGCTGTTAGAGGCGGAGAAGGAGGAACTGATGGAGAGGGTCCAGGCACTCAGGATGGCGATGACTGGGGCGAGCACTCCAAACAAGCTCATCAATGACAGCAACATATCTCATATTCACCGCCAGGCCTTATCCGTGTCCATCAGGGCTCCGAGAACACCAGGCGGCCCTCTTAGAGACGTACGTATGGTTGCTAATATGATAACAGCGTCTCATCGTTTCTGCTTCAGATGTCATGGTTAAACAATACATCAGATCCCACCGTAGCACCTCTCGTAGCAGAGATCTCGCGCCTACAGCGAGAATTAGACCGTGCCAACGAGAGCATCGATGACAAACTCGATAAGCTTGGAGAAGCCGGGTTGGGCGTCGTAGGCTTGACAAAGAAGCTTGAAGATGCGCGATCTCGAATAGTGACTTTAGAAGAAGATATTGCAAGATTGTCCAGAAGAGAAGACCGGCGCCTCCACCGCCTTGAGAGAGCCAGGTGTCAGAAATGCCTCGGCAAGGTTGATTTACGTGGTCTAGATAGGGGAGCAGAAGGTGACGAAAGGTGTGTCCAAATGCCGCCAAGTTCTCTCACAACCAGCTATACTTGTTTTCTTGTAGTTCGTTGGAACTATCGGAAGGACTCGTTTTATCGGACCCGCCTACCCCTCCAACAAAGACAAGCGAAGCCCTTCGGGCAAATCTGCAAGCGGTTAATGCACAACTAGACTCACTGAAGAAACTTTGGGTAGAGGAGAAACATCAGCTTCTAGGAGAGAATGCCGTACTCCAAGACACTGCAAATCGCCTGAACGCTGAAGTTCTCGATGCCAAAGAACAGGTGAAACGGTTTACCGAAAAAGAAAGAACAGGTATCCAGAAGAAAGCTGGCCTTCAAGAGGTAAACAGAAATTTCCTTGGTTTTCGAAAGGATGCTGAAAGTCGAACAGGAACTGGACAAAGCCAAAGAAGTCATTGTCGAGCTCGAAACAGAACTCAAGTCGGAGCGCGTACGGTTGAGATCGTTGACAGCTGAGCAAAACAGAGTTCAACAAGATAAGAGGGATGTTCTTTTGCAGCTGCAAAGAACAGAGTCTGTGGGTTGATGGTCAATCTGAAAACTCGAATAACAATTGACCCTGATCCTCAGGACATGGAGGATATAAAAGGGCAACTTCATCGAATCAAACAAGAGAACCGTGACTTGGAACAGGAGTTACGAGGTGAGGCAACATGAATCTGTCGTACTGGAATAAACTGATGGATCGGGATAGTAAATGCCATCGCTGACCAAAGGGCCCGGCTGCTTGAAGTCAAAGTTGCGGAGAACAATGAAACGATCGAGCAATTGCGACAAGAACGTTCGTTGCTAACCACAGATCACAAGGAATTACATTGCCGTTTCTCTGAGATCTCTGATGTGAGTTGACCCAGTAACATCCCGAGTCCGTGATAACAAGGTCAATGACGTTCTTGTTCGTAGCAAGCAAACCGTCTTCGGGACGAATATGCTGCCTCCCAAACGTCCCATGATAACCGTCGCCATCAACTGGACTTGTACCTCGTCGAGATCGAAGACCTCCGCCGAGCTTTATCTGACCAGGCAATTGAGCTGCAACGAACTGAAGCGGAGAAAAAACGTATTGCAGCTGAAAAGAGCGATGTGACGGGGACAGTCGCTGCGCTGGAAGCTGATCTCAGACGCGTGCGCAAAGACGCAGAGGCATTCGGCCGAGACTTGAAACTCCTGCGCATCGAGAAGGAGAAGTTGGAAGCCAAGCAAAAGGAGGACCTGTCCAATATAGAACGTGCGAGAAAACAATCTCAGGCGCAGATCCGATTGTTAAATGAACAGTTGGAAAGCGAACAAGAAAAGACGGCGCGAGCGAAATCAGATCTGAAAAATCATGTTTGCGTAATGTATGTGTATTTTTTGTTGTTCGATGGACTTCCTTCTGATTGGCCGCTTTCCAGAGATGAGCAACAGTTGTCAGCAATTAAGCTTCAACACAACAAGGAATGCAAGGGCCTGATGGCGCAGATCCAGTATCTGAAAGCCAAGTTTACACGAGAATCATCTTTCCGCTGTTCGCTGGGATATCAGAAACAGTACTTACTGATTCTGCTTTCTAGCGTCGAGAAGAGGTTGGTTTGATAGTCATCTTCTGTGTGCTTCTTGACCGACTTGATTCCTTGTAGTGAACAGACAGTTGTTGCTGCAATAGCCCGTTTAGGCTTTCCGACACCACTTCCTGCACCAGCAAAGAGACCTCGGTCGCTCAAATGCATAGTGTTGTCTGTTGTGTTCACATTACGTGCCAAGTAAGTGAATTATAATCTGGAATGAATTCTTCTGAAACGAATATCAGACACGCGAGCGATTTGTGGCGAGAACAGAGTGCATCGAAAGAAGCCATCGCTGCAGCACTGCAGGAAGTGCGCAGGAGGCGAGTAACAAGTTCCTGAATTACCCAGTCATCATTTTTCTCGTTTCTTTGAACATTAATGTGGCATCACACCTGTATCTATTTTCTTCATGGACATTGTCTTTACTCATAGTGTATCAATGTTGTCACTCGATACTTAATCGTGTATTCTTGCAAATGAATCTAAATTGTGTTTTGGTTCGGAGGTCTCCAGTTATTGTTAAACAGGAGGGGGTGGTTTTGTCCGACTTTGGGAAATAATACGGACAGCATCCTCAGTAAACAGATAAGAGAGACCACTCCATATCGTGGTCGTTGCAACAACCCATCTAGAGCAATGAGAAACGGTCAGAAGATTACGGAAAACGCGCTGGGTAAAAAAGCTAACTGCAACCCCTGAAGCGAAAGACTGAGGTCTATTGGAATGATAGGGCTGACAGTCGTTAAAGTCATGAGAAATATTTGTAAAGCTGTGTTGATCTAGTGGAGTATTGTTAGTTGCTGGGGGACTGAAATGGCTCGGAACGACACGACCTTGCTGATGTTTGTTGGTCTAACTTCGGCTGAAGGTATTGAAAAGTCCCAATAACGAGAGAACGTTTTCTGGCAAGTATGATAGAGTTCAACTCTAGCATCGAGAAATGTGAAATAAGCTTACTGGTAGTGGTAAGGATGTATAGCGGATATAGAACGCCGATAAGCTCAGAATGAAGTCGCGTCCCAGGACAATCACAGTGAGAGGCACTACCATTTAGAAATTCACGCACTAACAACATTGATTGGGGAGTGAAAATACGGACGTGGTAGTAACCCCCTGGTCGTCAAAGTGATGGTGAGCGTAGTCATGAGAATCTTATCGGCAGCGGGGTCAAGGACTGTTCCAAGGACGGAGCGCATGCTGTATCGACGAGCAAGGTATCCATCCGCCTTGGAAGGTAGTCAGTACCTTTGCATGTAACTGGAGAAACGAATGATTAAACCAAATCTGTAAAACCAGCATACAAGAGTAGGGATGTTGCAAGATTGAAGTTGCCCTCCAGAATTGACCAACCGAGAACGGGGCATGCCAGAATACGGGAGACAGTCAACAGATTTGGAATGGTGTATATATTCTCTCTGATGGTCGGCTTCTTTTGATCGTTGACTTGGGCTAGACTTGGAGCAGAGTTGGTGAAAGTTCGTTTGGAGCTAGCTGGATTGGCGCATATACGAGTAGTCAATGGCGTGCATCTCGACGCCAGACAAGTAATGCGAGTCCGAGATATTGAGGAGTGATAAAGGCGAAACCGAGCAAGCAACATTACAATTTATTGCAATTTGCAAAACTAATGACATTTAGAAAATAAATTTGTAAAGTTTGAGAACCCAAGAAAATATTGTAACTCATGAAATACTGCACAGATTTGCATGATTGTAGAGGGAAAGTTTATCCAAATTGCAAGGGCTAGCCATTCTTGTATTTACATTTTGGAAATATACAGATTATTGATAACTACAGAGGCATTTCTGCATTTTAGTGACTAATACTTGTACAATGAATAACTTTATGGGGGATGCTCAGATTTACAAGATTGTAGGGAGAAAAACATTCTGTTTTTAAAGGGCTAGAGCCTCACACACTGGGATTTTGCATAAATTTAGCCATTAATATAATATTTATTCTAACAAAGCAGATACTTATCACCAATATAAAACCTCAACTTATGCAAAATCCCGGTATGTGAGGTTCTAGCCTTCTAAAAACAGAATGTTTTTCTCCCTACAATCTTGTAAATCTGAGCATCCCCCATAAAGTTATTCATTGTACAAGTATTAGTCACTAAAATGCAGAAATGCCTCTGTAGTTATCAATAATCTGTATATTTCCAAAATGTAAATACAAGAATGGCTAGCCCTTGCAATTTGGATAAACTTTCCCTCTACAATCATGCAAATCTGTGCAGTATTTCATGAGTTACAATATTTTCTTGGGTCATTAGTTTTGCAAATTGCAATAATTGGTAAGCATATAAACTCCATCATAATACCTTATGCGCAAGCGGTTGTGGCGAAATATTGGAAGAAAAAAGAAGAAGAAAAAACCTGAGGGAATTCGAAAGCCTTCACTGCGAATACTTTTGACGTAGTACCATTGTTTTCAGTATTACTAAAACTTTTCGAATCCACTTTTCATGCGGAAGGGCCATTGCTCAATCATCCTTTGACTTGAAAAGGGGAACGGGGAGGTCAGAGAGTCAAGCACTAGGTCATAAGACGGGACGGGAATGTGGGGGACTCGGAGTCCAGGACAGCGAGGTAGAGTGATGGGAGCTGGGCGATTACATGTAAGCAAAAGTTTAAAACGATGAGAAACGTCCACTGAGTTAATTAAAGTAGTAGTAGTACCACGAGAGACCACCACTGTGAACACAAGTCCATTGATCCATGAATATCGATACCTGCCCCAGTAATTAGCGGACATCGCCGTACTTGAAAAGAGCACGATCGTGAAGTTCGTTCCAACCATAAACTATTTGCTCTATAGCCGCAGAGTAATCTGTACGGGGGATCTAAGTATGGCGTTATTGCTGGTCCAAGAAGATGAACTCACCGTCGACACTGCTGCTTCGACCTCAGCTGCAAATCGTTCCGTAAATTCCTTCATCTCAGCAAACACAGTAGTCCTACAAGTGGAGCACTGGCTTGCTTTCTTCAACGCTTCGTTCATAATGTCCGATCTTGTAACCGTTATTCCAGACGGGCATTTCTGCAAGGCAATACCGGCGTCTTGCATGTAGTCGAGCCACCATTTCCGCGCCGCCAGCACTTTATAGTCGGACACCGTAATAAATGCATCCTTGCTACAAGCACGGCATTGGGCGTGGCCGAACTGGATAAAGGAATCGAGTGATAACCAGCCAAAGCCAGTAGCGACGGCATTCGCAGCACTTCCACATCTGTGATGATACATCTCGAGTCGATGAAGTGTTCCAGCGGTGATTCCCTCCAGTTCCGATATGTACTCTCTTGGAAACAAAGGGAACTTCAATGTACATCGCGCCGCCATGACTGTTTCTTCGTCGAGATTGTAGTGAGCCGCAATGGCAAAGACCCGCAATGGTTCCTTATCGATAAAATGAGGTGCTGTTAACACCGTTCGCAAGCGTGTTGCCACTCCTTGCATGTCGTACTTGAGTGCTGCTCCAAGGAGCTTCCGGACTTGTAGTAGATCCTCTAGGAGAGGCGCACATCCAGGATGGCAAAACATCAACAGCTTTTGAACGGTCTCGGTATCCTCAGTCATGGAAAGGACTGGCAGCCCATCTTTCATCTCATTCTCGTTCCCACCCTTCCCATCCGGCAGCGAGAACATTCCATCGAAAAACGGCGATGCGAAGGAGAGTAAGGATTTGAACATCCTAAAGTCGACATGACCTTCTGACCGTACTATGATGTCTGCTTTCAGATCATCGAAAAGAGGACTGGCATAGCCAGTTGTTGGAGTTGGCGGTGGGGGCGTTGAGGAGGACATTATTGGGGTTTACCCCAACTGCGGATTATTTAAAAGCCATCATGACCGTTGTTTGGATACACACATAGGCATGTACTCGCCGCTCATATGCGTCCAGAGGACAGATTGCGTTCCACGGTACTACGCGCTTCTCTTTGATGATGGCTGCTGTTCAACTTTGGCTTGGCAAAATACAGGATAGAGTTTACGCTTAGAAATAACATTATTATGTCCGCGCCATCGATAGTAGCTTGGCTACAACCTTACAACGATATTTCCAATACCACCTTCTCAGATGGGAATATCAACAAAAACACAGCCAGAGCCAAGCAAGTAAGCCAGGACATACCTCGGACGTGACCCTATCAACCTCTGCAGCAAACATCTCCCCGAATTCCCTCATCTCTGCAAACGCTCTGGAACGGCATGTTGCACACCGGCTGGCCTTGCTCAGTGCCTCGTCCATCAATTCAGGACTGACGACCGTTGTACCAGCAGGCTTGTCCACCAGCGCCGAAGTAGCAGATGTCAAATATTCGGAGAACCACTTCGAGACCCCAACACGGCGGTCGTTGGCACCTATCGTCATGATTGTACTGTTCCGTAGGCCCTTGCAATCGGTGCATTCAAACCACACAAAGGATTCGTGCACAATCCAACCCAGGTCTGTAGCAACCTTGCTCGCAATTCTCCCGCATTTCTGGTGGTATTCCTGAAGGCGGTGGAGAGCTCCTGCAGTGATGTTTTCGAACTCGGCAATGTAAGGTCTCCCCAGAATCGGCAGGCGTAGTGTTTGCTTTGCAGCTATCCTGGCTTCGGTATGTAGTCTATGGTGACACGCGATTGCGAATACGCGAACTGGGTCCTTCTCTACGAATTGAGGCGTGACTAATGCAGCGCGAATCCTCTTTTCTGTCCCCTCCATTTCATACTTTACTGAAGGTTCCAGCACGGCCAACACCTCCTCCAAGGTGTTCAACGCTGGGTGGTCTACAGCCCACATCGGGTAGGAGAATGCAAGCAAATTCTTCCATATATCAGCCGTCTCCGTTGTGTGAACGATCGGAATTCCGTCTTTCAGGTCGTGCACCACTCCTTGCTGCGGCAAGCGAAACATGTCTTTGAAAATGGGAGAGGAATATGCCAAAAGCCACTTGAAGACACTGAAGTCGACATTATCAGATGTGCGGATGATCACGTCTGCTTCTGGGTCGTTGAAGGGAGGGTCGGCATATTTGATGTTGATAGACGAGGCGAGCCCGAGAGTGGTTGGGATGATTCTGCCATGGAAGGGTATTCCAACGGGAATTTGAGAGTTAGCAGACGCTTTTATGCATCTGCGAGTACAAGGTACAAGGTGTTTGAGAAAGGTTGAAAACAGTTTTACATATCTGGCAGAAGGAGCTTTCCCATAATTGGTTCAAAGTACGTGTCAATATTCCTCGACTGCAAAGCAGTATGCCAGACATATGCCGTGAAAGCATGCCGGGCTCTGCACCAGTTCATCCTCAGAGCAGATTCTCCCGCAAAAAGACCTTGGCCCAAATGTGACTGGTCATATAAAAGTCATCTTCAAGTTCCTAACCAATGGGCATCTTCGTTTGAACTACATATCTTGTAGCCTGCTGGAATTACGGCGGTGGTAGTCGTCTGCTCGAGTACGTTTGTGAGCTTACACGATAAACCTCAGGACCCAGGTGCCACAAGCTTCCTCCCGAACTGCCCTTCAATCGTTGATAATATTCAAGCTCGTATCCGTGAAACCGCATGTTCTCAAGGATCCCTTCTACGATGTGTTATCTCCATCCCTATTCCCCTACACCCTCGCCTCTGTCCGCTCAACATGGCGGAACATAATGTCCGGACAGCACAAATCTAATATCGCTTGCTATCAAGTCCGTACCTCGACTGGTCCCCTCTTGATATCGTTGTCATGGGGAAACCAGGCATTTTTGAAGCCGACCAACTCAAAAAAGTGCGCTTGGTAGGGGTGATGAGCCTTCTTGGTCCTCATGTCTGCCGTTGTACAGTTTCTCCCTTCCCTCCATTCGCCGAGACTTTTACGGTGTTGCCTCAGAGCCCAAGGAGCTGCAGCTGCAGTGCCGGGTGGATGGTGACCGTAATGAAACACTTTATGCTACGGTTGAGCACCAGGCAACTTTGTATCCTATTCTCAGAACCCTCCATTGATGGTCGCAGATTTGTCGAGACTGACACGAGCACACCCAAGAACATCTCTGATCTTAGTATCTCACTTTTTGCCATTATAAAGCGACCGTCAATGGTTCTCCTTCCAAATGCTCGAGATGCTCCAGGAGTTCTGTCTCAGCTCATTTACCGTGAAGTTCGAACAATGGGATCACGCCAGCCCTAATCCCATTCCACTCGTACGTTACGGTCTAACTTTCCAAAATCTCAGTGCCGAAGTCCTCGCATCTTTCTCCTGTTTCCATTGATGACGGCTCACCCTCCGTGGACTCATGTTCTCTGGCACTCCAACAGATTGGTGCAGACGAAGACCTCGCAACGTTCCTGGCGAATTTACGCGACAAAGTACTTTTCCTTGGCGATTGCCCCGGAGTCAATGATGAGGTTCTTTCCAGGTTGGGTGGAGGACCTCCAGTCTCCCGGCAATGATTTCGGTTGCCCCAAATGTAGTCGAACTTTGCATTTCGAATTTCTCAGCTGGAGCACTCAGAGGCATGGTCAGCACTCAGAGGCATGGCCAATGCACGCCGCAAAGGTTGGCTTCCCATGGATACGGTCTCCAAGGTTGATCAGTTATCTGTCCTTCGATTTCATCCGAACACTTGGAATGGTTCGAAGCCAACGTGGATGACTTCGGCTGGGAGCAATATTTTGAGAGAATGCGTGTCACACTAAAGGTAAGAAACCACCAGATCTGTGTACTGTTACCCATTTATTGTAGTGATCTCAAATGCCTAGCCAGTATGCTTGGAGGTTCATTCTATTTCCAAAATCTACGAGGAATACAAACAAGTGATTCTCGTCGACAGCATTCGTAACGTTTCTGGTCGAAATTTCGACCTCCATATACTCGAGTCTTCTGGTACTGGAGTCATACCATCATTCCATATACTAGGAGCTACAAATTCGTTGAGGATGATCATAATTTACACATTTCCAACTATCAAATACACTTGTTAAGAAATGATCCGACTCAACCTACGAACAGCCATCTTCCCCGAGTCTGAAATCCGGCTACGCGTAGTAGCGCCAGCCTTCGCAAACGTTGGGAGGCGGGAGTGACGGGGTACAGTGACAAGCAAGGGCTTAACAGGTGGCGGTGGGGCACCAGCCTTCTTCTTGACCGCGACTGGAATAGTTGCCGCAAATTTTGGCTGAGGCCACATCAAACTAGCGACAGGTATAGACTTTTGTGAGAGACGGCGAAGATGCTTCATCACAGGTAGCCTCGATCCTTTCACCGGAGGAGAGGCGTTTCTCTTTGGAAGAGGACTAACCGTGACGGTATCAAGTGCTGCCGCTGCTGCAGGAGGTTTTGTGGGAGATGGAGGTGCGGTGGTACTAGTGGTCGATGCTTCAGCATACGAAAAATCGGTGTCGGCGAGAACAGTGCTGCAGTCACCGCTGCTGAGATTCTGTCCGTCGTAGTCATTGCAAGCGGTTAAAATCGTGTCCAAGCGCGAACCACTATTATTCCCGTCGTCGCCCTGGGCCGCACTCATTTCTTCGGGGGGTGTTGAGGCCGAAGAGTCGCGAATCCTGGGCTCCTCGCTAATTCCATTCAGGGATGATGGCAAGACCAAGGTATCGGTAACAATTTCGAGGCACTCGCCGCCCTCCACGATACTCCGGAGTGAGTGAAGTGGATCACGGGAGGTAATGGAGTTGGCAGCGTTTGGGGCCTCGTTATCAATTAAGCAGCTGAAAGCCGAGTTGTCGAACGGAGTACTACCAGCGGAGACCCGATGTATTTCAGATTTCTGTCGGCGATCATTCTTGATGGCAAGGAGAGATGCTGAGAGTGCAGTGGCAAATTCATCAACGGCAGGCGCAGGAAGGGTAGAAACTTCAAGGGAGGACGCGTGGTAGCTGGGGGCATATGTCGCCTGTTGAGAGTTACTAGTCTAAGAAGACTGAGACATGCAAGACAAAAACTGAAAAGTACCTTGATAGATTCGATGCTCTGCGTAACCACCATGGCCCGCCTCTTGCCGAGTGCCTTGGCAGTGCGTTTAGAGCTTCGGCTTGTTGTGGAATCTGATGCTGGCAGGATAGGCCGGTTGGCACCGCGGTTTAGATCTACATGTCCCAGGACGACACGTGAGTGCATTTTAGTGTTTGAAGCAGAAAGGTGCTTGTAAGATTGAGTAGAAGCCAACTCTTCCTTGAACGACTCGCTGGCGAGAGGTGGGAGATTGGGGATATAGGGACCGCGAATTGTGCTTGAGGAGTCGCGGAAGGTTGACGAGGAGTTGCAAGTGGCAATGGTGCTCTCGTTGACGCTGAGTGTAGAAATCGAAGCTCGCACCTCCACATCCCGGCATAACGTTGTATCATCGAAGGAAGAAGCAGCAGGTTCGGAAACCTCAGATACCGTGGTCACCTCATTCTTTCGCCCCGCCAGGTACGTCCCAGATCGGAGCTTTTCGAGTAGATCGTCAACCGCATTCTGCCGTTCCTCGCTGAGAACCTCATGAATAGAAGATATGCTTGAAACGGAAGGTGTGATGGTATCGAGGTGCTTCCCCGAATTCTCTTTCGCGGAGCGCTTCCAGAACTTTGCTACCTTCCCGCAGTCTTTTAGTTCTCGTCTTAATTTGAGGGTCATATTGATGGCAGAAAGATATTCATCCGAGGTGCGAGGACCAGTGACGGCGGGGATTATTTTCGACCACGGACTCCCGGGCTTGGCAGCTGCTCTCTTGATCGATTCAACTAACGCCTCGTCCGCGTCTTCCCCGTCCCTTAAAGCATTGCACGCTTGCGTGAGTACAGCCTCATGCAAGCCGATGTCAACCATGAACCCGATGAACCTGGAGCATTGAACGAGTTTCTGCTGGAGCTGCTGTATCTCTTCTTGGTCCTCTTTGGCTTGTCGTCGGAGGCACGCTCCCTGTTTGAGCGCATCATGGAGATCACAGCGCGCCTTCGTGGCATCCTCGCTAAGCTCTGTGGTAGTATTGAGTAGGATTTGGATGGTGGAGTTTAGGTGTAAACGCTCGAGCTCTAAGACGCTGATACGGAGCTCCGTGCCTTTCAGTTCGGCAATCTCGGATTCGAGGGCGAGGATACGTTTGTTGAGGGCAGCACTAGCACTATTGGACCTGAGTTTGGCATTCTCGGACAAGAGCACAATGATGCGGTCGTTGAGCGCCGCAAATGCATGGTGAGTATCACTAGGAGAAGTAACAACTGGGACGGGAGTAAAAGGGGACGGAGTGTTGAAAGGGACAAAGGCATCGAAGACGCTGCTTCCGTTGATGAGGACCGGCTCATCCAACTGCTCCACCGAAAGGGAGAGCGGGCGTGTCTGTGGATATGGTTTTGGAGCGACCTGAAGGACGGCACTGTCTGACTTGACCCTGCGATGGAGCAAACTGAAAGACTTGAAGAAACGCATGGTACGAGGAAGAGTGTCTAATGGGATACTGAGAAGCGTCGGTTCGGGTTAATATACGTTGTGAGAAAGGCGGCTGACATTCTGAGTGGAGAGTCTTCAAGCCCTCAATGTGCATAGTCCCGGTCCAAATTAAAACCTACGCCGAGCAGCATCAAGTTGAGTAAAGCGCCTGCATGTATTATGATTTCCAATTAATGGAAATCGTTGAATTTCTAAGCCAAAACAACATATTCAAGTTTATTTTTTACAAGTTGTTACACGTACAATGCAACACTAAATCTGGGGTCATTAGGGCTGACTGCACTAACCGACAGGGCGTCAGGTTACAGACAGGTTTGGGGTTGGCCGGTACCTCAAGTTTGGTATGCGCGTCGCCATCGTGGCGGGTGGTTGCATACCTTTTGTGAGTGGCACGTGATCCAAATTATTCTCCAAAGAACGGGGCTCGTGTTTGAATATTGTAACCTGTCCGAAGAAGAGGCGGACGTGCGGGAGAGTGGTATACATGGACACAAGGGTCTATGGGATTGTGCACGTATCTAAAGGTTGGGAATATTATTACATAACTTAAATAAACATTACAAGGACACGTGACGTTATAGATGAATTGAACAATTCTTGGTCGCCTTGTGCATCCATCAAATGTCATTCTGATCTTGGTGGAACATGGCTGCGACTTTGTATGATTTGCTCGGGATAGAAAAATCAGCATCTCCTGAAGAAGGTTTGCAATGTTCACTCATCCAAGTGCTACCTTATCATCTGATGCCAGGGCCCGGGCCCTGCAAGTGCGCAAAGCGTACAAGCAGAAAGCTTTGGAAACACATCCGGACAAATTCCTTGAGCTTGGAGCCACCGACGAGGAGAAGCAGGCGGCTGAAGCACGATTTCATAAAGTGTGTGAGGCGTTCGCGATTCTGAACGACCCCCAGAAGCGTAGGGTGTGTAGTTTCATCCTGTCTTTTTTTGTGGACGTGATCGATTTATTGTTTTGTTCGAGTTCAGTCCTATGACGTTCGTATGGATATTAAAGTGGATTACGGGAAACGATATGCCAACCTCAGCGAGCACCAACTGAGGCGGCAGAAGGATCGTGAAGAGTGGGCTCGACAAGTGGAGCAACAACATCAGGAGCGGATGAAGTCTATCAAGGAGGTGTCTCGTTTGGCTCGAGAGCTAATAGAGCAGAAGGAGAAGGAGGCCTTGGAACACAAGTCTATGGTCGACGACATGTTGCAGGAGCTTTGCCGCCAGAATCCTGAATGGGAGGCTCGGAAGAAGAGTGTGCAACGTGTGAGTACGGGTCTCTCAGATTTACTCTTTACTGACAATATTTCGGCCTGTCTTTAGCTCAAGGTGGAGCGAGCAAGGACTAGAGGAATTAGACCAACACAGACCGTTGACGTGGTGAAGAAGTAACTCTAATGTTTTCTTAACTTATTTAGGATGTTCCCCTCTGTATTTATCGTGCTGCAGATCGATGCTACTCTATAATGGACACTATCCCTTCCTATTCATACAAGTGTTGGATCCGGTTACTGAACACCCAGAATCGCTAGCCTACTCTCTGCTATCCGTCCGACATCCATGACCGCCCGTTGCAATTCCATCTTCCATTCTATTCCCCCCACCTCTACCGGCTCAAAGCTGGCAACTGGTGGTTCAACTGACGATAACGAATGTTCGATCCCAAAGCAGTCTTCCATCTCCTCAGCGATAGCGGCCCTGCTCCTCCCATTGACAAATGTTATGTAACGCAAGCCAGGATATCGTCGTTCGTAGCATGCATTTAGGTGCTGTAAGCGGGCCAACACTTCTGATGGGGTCGGGATGGCGCCTTGTTCTTGGGCACTCAAGTTCGACAGATTCTTGCTTTCCCCGATGCGAGGATGGCCGGCGATGAACTGTGCCTTGAGATCATCTCTCCAGTTCGCGATTGTCGCGAGCGCTGCTTGTGTGACCCCGCGGTAGGTGGTAACGAGAGGGTGTGCGTGATCGGTTTCCAAGAGTAAGGCAAGTTGTGGGACGAGGGCTGAAAAGAGGATGGGGGATGGTTCGAATAGGATTGAAAGTGCTTGTGCTAGATGGTCGTCTGCGCTTGCGGTCTTTGACTCTAGGATGGCAGAAAGGGGAGGCAAGGAAGGTGCCATTCTGAGACTCAATTTGGCTGCGTGCGTGGTTCATTCAATTTCATCTCAGTGCAAGCACATTGAAGCCGACGGAATAAATCTATTTTGCGACTTATTACAGCTCAGAGTGGGTCGAGTATATTGAGATCGCCAGCGTTCATGTTCGATTCCATTGGTGTATTTCGGTGTCATACAACGAAGCTTTCATTCTTCTAATTGGCTCTCTGATTCCTTGACACCATATTTTGCGGGGTCCGTCCCATGGTAGGAGTGATTGACCAGATTGAACCTGGAGATCGAAAGCACTCAGTAATTCATCGTGGAGTTTCCATGGGCGTGACTTACATGGGGAAGGCGGCTGAAAAATAAGGTCAAATCAGATATTGTTAGTGTTAGAAGGAATGAACAACATACAAAACTTCAGTTGTGAAAATGCTGAATTGCGGTAGGCAACTCCTTGTACCCATTCCGGCTGATCGGATTCACCGTATAGAGGTTTACCCTCTCTAGCACGTTGGCTGAGCTCAGCCAAATCCATTTCCTCCTCTCGCTTGTTCTCCGACCACCCCCAAAAGCGGACTTGATTTTCGACAATAATTCAGTTGTTTCTGTGGTGTTGTGGAGAGGACTTACAGCTTGACCGTTGGTAAGCTAAAAGGAACCCGCCTACGAAGCCGAGAAGTCCACCTAAGCGGAGAGATGTCCTGAGCCGGAAATTTGAGCGGTCGGCCATGTCTGCGCCATGAGAACTTGATCAGTATTCCAGGGCTGCGAGAAGGCGAGAGCCTGGCCTACCCCATAAGTACAATGCGGATGGAAATGCAGCGGTTGCAGCAGCCCAGGAGGCATAGTCAGAGGCCCGGAAGTAGCGAAGGACACGAGATGCATGAGGGTCTGCGTCAATCAAAGGATACGGTGTCTCGACGATTTTGTTGGGCATCCTGCAACCTGTAGCAGACACTGGGCCCTGGCGACCTTGAGTTTCAAAGACTGTGTCGACCGGCCCTAAAGTGTCCCTTGTCCGAGCTTTGGCCTTCTTCGCTTTGGCTGGCCTCGTGTGTTTTAAAGCCGCCCAAGAGTCCCCACCCTGGCGTTCCTCGACACCCATCCAAAATAAATTATGAGTGCTGTCCGTCGTGTCGACCGTCGTGCTGCCCGGAATCACCATTCGTCGCCATATTCGCGCGCCACTACTCCAAAAAAATCTGTGCGATTTTCTCCCAGATTTTTTTTTGCTTCCGCTGACACTCTTTCCCCCGTTGTAGCCATGGAGCATTTCTGGTCTACTCAGCTATATCATCCCTCCTCGTTCCCGGTCGCCAGTTCTCGCGAACACCCAAGCAGAGCAGTCCAAGGCCTTACGAGACGAGCACGCCTCAGCAGCTCAGTCATTATCTGCGAGAGGGCATCAAGTACGTATAATACTTTCATTGTGTCCTTCTTGTTTTGACATCCGCGTTCCAGATGTCTCATGATCGGAGCCCTGATAGTTCTCCCAGTCCTTCCCCAAACCAGAACGCCTTCGATCTACATTCCTCGATAACATCTGCTCCCATAACGCCTTCCAGGGATGCCATTTTCTCATCCGATAACATGACTCCTTCCCCAGCTAAAAATCTTGAGACTGTCGCAGCCTTCTTGACGCAAAAGGCCGGCCAACCTCTGAACCAGGTTGAGGCGGCCGGCTTGGTAGCCCTCATCAACCAAAGCACCGATAGTAAGCATACTTTCTAACGTGACATGGTAAAATACACTTGACTAATCCTCTTGCCCCAGACGTCGATAAACCGGAACCATTCCGTTTTTCAAGTTCTCCAACTCCCGCTCGCGGAAACTCCCCAATTGTTGACTTTATGAATCCCGGCTCGTCGAATTCCACTAATATACATACACCCCGCAAGACGTTACCTAAGAATCCAAACGGTGTGTACCGATGGGAGGGTGGTGGCAGCGCTCGGCCCCGCAATCGATATCGTTCTCCTGCTTTCGGTTCACCAAGATCTTCGTCTCCAAAGATCAGACTGTCTCCCCCAGAGACACCAAGAACTGACACCAAGAGGCGACGTGTTGGCGAAGACGCCTCGTCTTCCCTGTATGCCCCACCTCCGCATACGCCACCACCGAGTCGATCGAGTGCTCCGTCCCCGCCCTCTCGTCACAACGACACCGCAACATATCCATTCCCTGTCTCGAACGGAGCAAGTCCCGCGATCAATGGTACATTCGCAACCCGGCAAGCTGACGGTGCCTCCTTGCCCCGTTTGCGCACCTCCAATGTACCTCCCAAGCCTACAGCTCCCGCCATCCCCTCGCCGCTGAGACAAACGTGGAGCCAAAGCGAGTCGTCTTCTCCGCCTGCCTCCCGGCCCACACAGGCCGCAAACTTTATGACAGAACTCATAAAGGAAGTCACGCCGCCCCGAAAGCCTGACGTGTCAAATCCATATCAGACTGCAAGTCCCGTCAAGCCGCTGTTCAAGAAACCTGTTAAGCGGCCGAGAGCCACGGGAAAACCGTCTGCTCCTACTAAAGCAAAGGAACAGGTGTTATCGCCTCAAGCAATCATCGAAGCTACTGTGCCAAAGGTATTATTATATTCACACCCGTTCATCGTTGCCAGAAGCTCAAAACATCGATCTCAGGGAAGCAAACGTTCACGCCCACCCACAAATCTTGAGAAGCCGTCTGTCATTGGTAACAATTCCGGTTCTCCACCCACAGACGTTCGTCGGAGTCCTCAGCCGGACCATCATCTCGTCAACGGCATCAACGGGACATCAAACGATCGTGCCAGCCCGCCACCGATCGTTATCGAAGAAGTTGATGAAGACCAGGAAGACCGAACGGCCAAGAAGAAGAAGAAGACTTCCTTTGTCAATGGAACTGATCATCATGTTTCGAAGTTATCTGTGACGATCGAGGAAATTACCAATATCGACATACCTCTGGCCTCACCACCGATCCGACCTGCTCAGATTATCGAAATCTCGGACCAAACAAGTTCGAAACCAGCACCAGCACCAGCGTCAGCACCCATCAGTGTTTCCCCTGCGAATGTTCCCGGATCGCCCCAGAGTGGTAACAGAGTGTTAGGCATGAAGTCATCAGCTCCGAAGGAACCATCCAAATTGCGTTTCAGTTACCAGCCAGACATTCCATCCTCCGAAGGCACACCTCCATCTACCGCTCAATCAACACATCATGATGAAGAGAAGGCGAGAAAGGATCCGAGAAAAGCTGCACTTGAGATGACCGTGAGGGATCTCCCCTCCTTCATCTTCACTATCGGGGCATCATTTTCTATTGTTGCGTCCGGACACGTCACAGCACGAAATACGGCCAAGACCGCACCGGTGTCCTCTCTACCTACCTTTGATTTCTCTGCATTGTTCAAGCCAATCAAAGGAAAGGCGACAACGGCTGCTCTATCAGGATTCGACTGGGCAGCTGCAGCGGTGAGGCCACCTGCAAAGTCGGCTACAGAGACATGGACCTGTTCGCTGTGCATGCTTTCAAATCCGGCATCTGCTGTTGACAAATGTGACATTTGTGAAGCACCCAGAATTAGCCAGGACCCGAAGACAAAGCCGGCTAGTTTTGATTGGGCCGCTGCGGGGATGAAGCCACCGTCAAAGACATCTGACGGAACATGGACTTGTTCAATGTGTATGTTGCCCAATCCGGCGACGGCAGTGGATAAATGCCCTGTTTGTGATACGCCACGTTGAGATTTATTGTCAACCCTGCTCTTATATCCTCGCCGTCACGATCATATTGCAATTTCTAGTTTACACGCATTAACCATACCTGTATAAAAACCAAGTCCCACCCAGAAACAGTTACATACGGAAGAATCAAAAGAGAGAGCTGTCATGATACTTTACGTTGCTGTGTGAAATCTAAACGGCGAGCAATGGATCTGCCTTTTGATTCCTCGTGGGCAATAGCTGAAAGTTTTCTCTTCAATTTGTTTGTTCTTTTTGGACCTGATTTGGGGCTGCTGAGGTCAACATTGCCGTCAACTTCATCCAGTGGGTGCGAAGCCTGAGTCGTGCATTTAGGGAGTTTCGATGGATGGGATGGGTATGGAAGGGCGGTAAAATAGGCATGATGAAGGGCCTGAAAGGAATAAGGAGCGATCCCAGAAATATTACGGTTTACATACCTCCTTAGCACTAATGCGTCTTCGAGGTTCGTATGTGAGGCATTTGCTGAGCAGATTCAATGTATCAGCGCTGGCGGCTGTAAACAGATCACGCAGTGGCGTCTTTGGAAATTGTCCGACAGAGACGTAGTCTGGTAAGTGGGTATGTCCCTGTAGAAGGAAATATGGAATTGGATTGTATATATACACATGATTGATCGGCACGCACCGGCCAATCTTCCTCAGCTGGTGTCCCCAGCGCACGGAAAATTGTTTTCAACTGGTCCATGTCAGACTCTCCAGGGAGATACGGTGTGCGCAGCATGAGTTCTGCAAAAATGCACCCAACAGACCACACGTCGACAGCTGTGCTGTAGTAGCGGCTGCCAAAGAGCAACTCTGGCGGGCGATACCATCTTTGAAAAGCAGCGCGAGAATTAGGACGGGCGCAGCCAGCCAGGGAAATTTAGATTTCGAATTTGCAAAAACGCACCGAGTGATGACTTGACATGTCATTTTGTAGCCTGGATCGGCAAAGTCGCGCGCCAAACCAAAATCAGCAATCTTGAGCTGACCATCGGACGCTATGAGCAAGTTGTTGGGTTTAAGGTCCTGAAATGAAGTCACAGAGAATGAGTCGAATTAGAGATGTGAACGACAGGTGAGATTTACTCGGTGTAGAATCCAATTTCGGTGGCAGAATTCAAGGCCACGAAATGTCATGGCCATCCAGCTTTTGATGTCTGCAGGAAGGAAAACGAGGGATCGGTCTTTGATAATCATCTCAAGATCAGAGTCCAGGAATTCTAGCACTAGATTCAGATTCGTTTTCGATGAGAACACATCCAGCAACTATGTGAGGATGAGATGTCTTCAAAATATAGGTCAGAAACGGACATACTTCGATTACATTCCGGTGGTGTAGTTCTCGAAGGTATTTAACCTCGCGTATAGCGGACATGTCAAGCCCGTCCTTGAACTGGCCAACCTTAATCTTCTTGATAGCGACTTTCCTTCCTGTAGCAACCTCGCGCCCTGAGAAAAATACGGAAGATTAACAGTGATTGGGAGCAAGGAGTGAGGAACTACCTCGATAAACTACGGCATAGGTTCCTTCACCGACTTTCTGATCTTTTGCCCTACACCATGAAACATTAAATGTAGTGTGTTCACAGTAAATAATATTCCTTACCATTTTTTTTGTCTCTCAGCGTTGGCTCTTTCTACAGCGTCCATTCTTTTACGGCCCAAGGTTTCTGCTTGTGAGCGGCTGTTGCGGAGGCCTCGGAATAAGTAGTTTGCTCACAATCGATCCCAGTGTCCACTGCTGGTGTTTTCACTCTCTCGGTTCTGTCAGAGAGTTTAACTTTTAGTCTACCCCGTCCATAGACAGTCCAAACAAATCCGTGTTGTTGAGAGTAGAGTAAATATTTTAATCTTGTCTTGGTCACGTGAATCTACATTTTTTAACCGCAATATAACTCACTTGAAAACTTCAACCTCGAGGCTCGCAGAGTAGCCTAGTCCATAATGCATTTTCACGAAACGGTTTTGTGCTCAACAGCGGTGCTACCCTCAAGTACAGGCCATGGTGCAATTACCTTCCACGACATACACACCGGATCTTCTCTCGCTTCATTCAAACAGACAAACGCTGCGAAACACTGTACTACGATTGTGGAGTCCAGAGGTGGCCGAGGAGGATTCGTTTTGTCATCTCAACCAGATAAATCCATTCTGAATGTGTACAACTTTCAAAAGGTATAGCATTGTATCTAGCCATTTATTTTGGCAACTCAACTTGTCTGTTAGGACCAAATTACATTGAAGATTGTGTTGCCTGAAAAACTTACGTGCATTTCCGTGGATCGCAGAGGCGATTATTGTGCAGGAGGTACTGCCCAAGGGCGTATTTACCTGTGGGAGGTGAATTACCACCCAGAGTCTCGTGTCATGCTTGACATTCATGAATATTAGATTGCATCCGGAATCTTGTACAATTCTTGGGATGCACATTACCGACAAGTGACAGCCTTGCGGTTTAGTCACGATGGTGCCATCCTACTCTCCGGAAGCGATGATTCTGGCGTGAGCGTCTGGTCTCTTTCGAGGTTAATCTAGCCACCCTCATTTTAAAAGTCATACGGTGCAGTCCAGCTGAAACTTTGTTTCCGCTGTGTTGGATTTTTGGTAGATTGCTGAGCGACGACGTTCAAGACGAACTTCCGATGCCGTATTGCACTTTGTCAGATCACACTTTGCCAGTGACTGACATCGTCTGTGGCGTGGGTCCATTCCCGACATGCAGGACACTGACTTCGTCTGTGGACCATTCTGTCAAGGTGCGTTTCTCGGACCTTTCCTTGGAGTTTATTTTCATAATTTCTGTGTTGTAGCTCTGGGACTTATCTTCGAGGTCGCTCCTGACAACATTCCAATTCCCCCAACCAATCGTAAGCCTTGCATGGGACATCACAGAACGCGTGTTTTTTGCTGCATCAAGCGATGGCTCAATACACCAGATGAACCTCTTTCGCCAACGCGATGATAAACCTGGGGCACCGACCCTGGAAGCTGTTGGTGGTGCTGGAGTACACGATATTATTCGAGTGGGTGATGATTCTCAAGCTAAAAGGAGACTCATAGCCGTCGGGTATGATCCAGCAGTTTTTGGGCCATTCCTCCAGCTTACTGCTCTTGTTCGTGACAGACAGCCGATTACATGTCTGACAATATCCCTCACTTCCTCGCTGCTCGTTGTGGGCACTTCAACTGGCCTCATTCACGTCTATGACATCCCTTCGCACCAGCTCTTGCGCACCATCTCCGTGCATCAAGGGTTTTCCATTACGTTCCTGGCAACAATGCTCAAGCCACCAGACCTAATTGGGCACGTAAGCCTGAACCTCAATGTGGGCGCAAGCGCTGTGGAAGAGCGGGACATGATTCCAGTTAAGCCGGTTGTACCGTTTCAGAGGATGAGGGATGTGAAGAGCAGGGCAACCCACGAGGTTTCAATGCTGTTGACCGCTCAAGATGAAGAAAGTTTTTTTCTTCTTCCACGTCGAGTTTTTACGTGTGGACTCATGTTCTAACACCTACTCCAGGCTTTCGACGATGACGAGTACAGTGCAGAAGAAATCGCTCGAGACCACTCATTTTTCGTCCAATCAAACCCACCAGCGTCCGGTGCCTCCACAGCAGTATCCCTGCAGTCCAGAGTGTCGGAGTTAGAGGACGAGGTTGGGTGGCTTAAAGAGCAACTGGGGAAGGCGAAGAGTGTGAACGATCTGATGTGGGAAAATGTGGTGCAACGGGTGTTGATGAATGGCAGAGAGAAGGTGACAGGGCGAGAAGCCGGTGAGATGGATGTGGAAGATGACTAGATGGGACGGAAGAGGAGGTTGCTGAGTGTTCAGTGGTAACAGCAGTAACAGCATTTTCCATGATGGCGCTACCGCAAGAATGTAAAATGCGCCAGGGATCCAATTCTTCCCGAGGATATCGATGAAAGCATAATTTATTAATAAAGGTATTCATGGTTATTACAGCGGTATTAATGAACCTGTGAACAAGATCGTGGGCAGACGTACTTACGAGTAAGCGTGGAGCGTGCGTGTATGACGGCTGATACAGGATTTCCGAGTCTATATATATAGGCTGTGTCGGAACAATCTGCGGGTTTGGGAATCCTTTTCTTTACCTTTTTATTCATCGTCGACTCTTTGCTCACATCCCCCTGCGGTCATGGCTGGAAACCTGTATCAGGTCCTGGAGATAAACGACGACGCTACTCCCGAACAGAGTATGTACCTTTCGTCTCCGCCGTTCATTCCCAGCTGACTTGGACAAAGTTCGTAAAGCCTACAAGAAAAGAGCTCTCCAAACACACCCGGATAGGCTTCCGCCTGGCGCTTCGGCTACCGAGAAGGCTTCAGCGGAGGAACAGTTTCGCAAGGTGCGTGCGCGCTCATCAAAATAGGAATACTGTCCGTTAAATGATTCATGGTTGCAAGGTCAACAATGCGTACGAAGTTCTGAACAACCCGCAGAATCGCAAAGTGAGTGAATCCAATAGCGCCCAAGTTTGCAGTTTGATTTGATGCTCCCAGATCTACGATACGCATGGCGAATGGCCTCCTCCGAAACCCTCTGAAGAGCCCCGGAGAAGCAACCATGGTGGACGATATCATTATCCCGGTCACCACCATCACCATCGCCACCACCACCACCACCAATCTTTCAATGATGCCTCAGATCCCTTCTTCGACCCCTTCGATTTCCGTCCTTTCAGCAGGCGACCTCATTCACACTTCACGTTCACTGACCCATTCATGCTGTTCAATTCCATTTTTGGCGATATGCGAGACGGCCGGCCTCATTTCTATCATCACCGCAGTAACTCTCAATCACTTTGGCAAGATGAGCCGTCACCTTTCTCTCATGATCCTCAGCGCACATTCCGGGAACTGGATGGTTTCATGGATGGTTTTGGTGGCATGCCCCGCCAGCGCGCCTTCCCTACCATAGGAAGCAACGTTCCTCCGACGATGGTGTACCACCAATCAGAGTCCTTCAATTATCCTGGGAGCGGAGGCTGGACATCAGAGTCGAGGATGACTTCCACTGTCAATGGCGTTACTCAGACGGTATGGAAACGCAGAGATTCGGATGTAAGTTACCTACCTCATTTTTCTCTTTGCTCCTTCTGATGTTCACATCCATACGTAACACTTACAACCACGCCCCATCTTTCGCTGTGAAACAGGGCAATGAACACATAACACGCACTTATCCGGACGGTCGAGAAACGTACACCGTCAATGGGATTGAGCAGAGCCAACCAGGATCTCCCGGTGGTCGATACATTTCCTCTGGCCTTCCTGTCTTCCCTGCCGTGCATCGTGATTGCCGCCACTTACCTGGCTCACAGGATTATGTACCGCCGCCTCCACCACCCAATTCATATGCTTCTCCACCGCCGTATTCCTCTGGTCATAATATGTATTCACCAAGTGATTACCACCGCCGTCCTGACACCAGTATGTCACTAACGTATTTCGTCATCTTGACTCAGTCGTACTTATCACGAATACTAATGTAGGTCCTGTAATACCTGACAGTTCTCGACACCATTCCTCTGCGAATCCTGATTCGGATTCGAAGCGAAGGTGGTGGCGCCGCCCTGGCTGGTAATGTCTTTCTGGCTACAAAACTCCCTTATATGAGAACGAAAACCTCGAATATGGCTGTATTACTCGAGTAGATCACTTCTCTACTTTGGTTCCGTCCTTTTTTCTTTTTTCATTCTTCTCTTTCGCTGTTCGTACGCAGCATGGTACGCCTCGTGTATCTCGTCCCTTATCCAGTTCCACACGGACTACTGTTTTCCTACTTTGAGCCTGTACTATATCCTCGTGTTCCTTTAGTCGATGTATCCTCTTGCTTTAATCAATGTATCCTCTTGATTGACTTATGTGAACAATATCATTACACCGTAATCCGATAAATCACTAGCATACAATGTTCGAGGTACCAACGCTGATGTGCAAGAAAGGGAAATCATGATAAAGGACGGCGATCTCGCGGAACAATCTGGTGGCAAACTGAAGGACATTAAACTACTACCAGACAGTAGTAGGGCTGGCAATGCAGAGGAATGGAAGGAAGCTGATATCAAATATCAGTCAAAGTCTAAACCACTTCGGGCTAGGGTGTCGAGCAACAATGGAGCAATGTACAAACCACACTTGTTGACAGCATACGATGATGTGACATAGCGATGTAAATCACGACGGAGGGAAAAAAATCAGATAGCTGTTCGATTCTGTGGCGGTGGGAAGGCGGATGACATTGGCGAGACTTGAGTAACGTCATCCAATGGCACAGGGGGATTTGGGTTAGTAGGTGCCGTGGCTGCCGTTGGTGTTGCTGGTGTTTGTGCTACTTTACCAATGAACCACGACTGTAGTGGGTTACGTTAATCAGTTGTAATAGGAGGACAATAGAAAAATAAAGCAAACGCACTGGCACCCATCCTCGATCTCCGCCATCTTCTTTAACGGCCTGAAAATTGCGCATGGGTATATATGTGATCGGCAGCAAGCAAGAACTACTCACGTAAGACCAATGATTATATCGCTTGAATACACGTAACGCATCATCTTTGACCAAATTCAGCTCTTCCTCCCCCTTCTTCTTGTAATCCATCAATGCAATACCTGGGAAGCTGGTTGAAATGATGCTAAGTGGTAAAATTGGCGTCTTGGACACGGGCGATTGCGGCGGTGATCCAGTCTCGGATTTTTTCGCCGTTGCCTCCGCTATAGCTGAAGCCACAGGTACATTTGTCTCAAGTAGACATCCTGCTGGCACCCAGCCCTGCTTGCTCGTGTCCGTGTCCACCACACCTGATCCTGTAGGATCGCGTTGGACGACCCACCAACCACGAGCTCGGGACAATATGACAAAGGTGTCGCCTCTTTGAGCCAAGTTAATTGCATCCAAGCGAGACAAAGCCGAGGGCTTACACTACGACATCAAATTCGTCATCTTGTTCCGCCATGTAAGGATAGATCGCCACCGCATACGACACACCCGTTGAGGCTACTGGATTTTCCCTTACATGTACGTTTCCATTTGGCTCGTTTCCGTCTGCATTCCGAGACTTCGTAGTATCACCTGGTCCTCCCGCAACGTTTGTCCCATTCGATGATGATTCATGTCTTGTCCCATTTACTGTTGGATCATCTACTCTTTCTTTCTGTTCTCCGGAAGGCGAGAAAACTTCAGGCCATCCAGGCTGTACACTGACCCCCGTCAAAGGGGGACCAGAAAGGTCATTTACATCCAATTTTGGTGGGCGGTTCGATCGACCCTGCCCTGATCCCGAGGCTTTTTGCTGGGCTTTAGTGATATCGCTAGCGCTGATAGTCGAAGAAGCTTTCCGTGCTGCATGCTTTTGTTGTGCAACGACAATAGGTGAACGGATGTCTTTGATATGCTTCAGCATGAATACTGGGTTTTTCCTAGCGTCTTTTAACCTTTGGAAAAGAAGAAGTGGTTTCTCATCGTAGCTGAGACATCGCTCTATCCGATTACCTGAAATGTCAAGAATAGTTCGTTCAACGGCAAACTGGACTGAGGCGATACATTGACACACCGGTTGATCCGTAACATATGAACATAGCATAATTTTGCCAATTGTCATTGTTAATTCTGTATTTCTTCAATGCGGCTGGAAGGACTTTCCATGTTGGGTCATCCAGGCTGACTTTAAAGCTTTTGAGATTGTCAGAACTTTCTTGGACTCTGGGCTTGGACACGCTCGTGTTTTGTGACGATGGTTCGTTGGTCGGGCGTTGAGTGAGTTGTTTTTCGGAGGGAGCCACCGACGAGGAGGGTTGGGGAGGATTTCGGCTAGAGTTAATGTCGTGCTCCATCTGTTGTGGTGATGGATGAGGTGACTCAATATCGGGCTTAGTGGGTGATTTCCCTGGCTTGACATACGAAGCCCATTTGAAAGAGGGTTGTCGTCGAAGCGAATTTGTTTCATCCTATGTAGAAAAGGTTTGCGCAATATGTCACACATGTCATGGACACAAACGTACGGTTTGACCTAAAGATGATCGAAGATGGTTGAACTCCTCGAAGAATGATTGTAGACTGTCTTTCAGACGCCTATTTTCTTCTTCTAGGGACTGTAAGCGCTTGCCTGTGTTTCTTTGGTCAGTAAATTTTAAGTACCCAACCAGCAGCGAACTGATCACAGACCCTGATCTGTAATAGTTTCGTGAAGTTTCTCTAGGGATAGATTTTCTTGCCGCTCTTGAGCTTCCGCTACTTACTAGATGGGACTCCAACATGAAGAAATAAGACGGAAGAAACGTACAGGGCGGTATATAATGTTCTGGATCGATTGGGACACTGTGGGCAAGTTTGACAAGGTAGACGGCCTTGAGGATAGAAAGGCGCTGGCCAATTGTAGAGATGCCGACTGCCTTGAGCCCGTCCGAGTCAAGCATGCATAGAACATCGCCAGAGATATTGTGCTCTATGGACTCGGTTGAGCCCTCGTTGAATTCGAGACGTGGGTAGATATCACCTTTGATTTGATTCCCGTACTGAGCGTAGCCTAAATTTGAAAGCCACGCTTGAACGTCGTCTTCGTCCCATTCCAAAATACTACGGTCTCCCACAGGCACGTCCATGCAAGGAGCTGAAGTTCAAGAGTAGGCAACGGTGAAGCACAGAAATATGTCAAGATGTCACAGTTCCATTCTGAGTGAGACAGCACGTGCGTATAGCCACGCGATCTATTTACATTTTAATATTTTTTGTGCCAGTGGCATTACTTATGTGAGCGTTCACTTTCAGGAGTTCAATTTCATCTGGAATGGACGACCCATGGGCAAATGCATGGGGTGAACCCGCCAATCCTGTATTTGGTGGACCAGGGAAATCCAGTTCTCCCTCTTGGGTCATTGGCTCTCAGGCGCAAGTGCCTGTCTCCGACGAGCAGGAAGCTGACATTGGGTTGCCTTCATGGTCAACGGGAGCCGGAATCTCGTGGAATGAACCTTCAGATGTCGAAGACTCACTGTGGTCTCAGCCTGCTACTGCGACAAAAGTTTGGGAACCATCATCTTATGAACATATACCCATTGGCAGATCCACCACCATGACCTTCCCCGAGCATTCTGATCGATCTCATACACCCTCGCCAAAGCGAGCGGACTCGGAAATGATGCCACTACCACCAGACATTCTACCCTCTCCTCACCCACCAGAAGAACCACATTCATTGCCGTCGCTTTCAGACGTCATCGTGGACCATAAGCCCGAGCTTCAGTCTGTTCCCGAATCTCCCGAGACCCGCCCTGGTAGCCCTGATGCGTTCGGAATGTTTGAATCTGCTGCTGAAGCACCATGGACGTCGGCCATTGTACCAGCTTCAACTTCGGATCCTCATGAATGGGAATCAGGGTGGGGAGCCGAAACCGTAGCTGAAGTTGAAGCAAAAATGGAAGAGCCGTTGGACGAGTGGGAAGCAGCCAAAATGCAAAAGGAAAAGCAAGATAGTCGTGTAGTGAGCTTTAATTTTCATTCTCAACTATATTATTCTCATTATCCGCTAGCCTCCCGAGGTTTTGACCTCCATCCTTCGTCAATTTGAAGAGTTCTCGCAAGAGTTGTGGCCAGATCGAAATGATCCTGTAAGCCGTGACGAACGAGAGGAGACAAATAATTTGCGAGGAATGCAGGAAGTTGAGGGTCTGTAAGTAAGGAAACTACTACTACTCAAGCAAGGTACTAAGCATTATGTATACTATAGTGCAGCTGCTGCGGCCAAATTAATACCTCAGGACCTGACTTTGCCACCTGCTGTTCAATTCAGTAAGACTGCAGCGGCCAGGAATATGACGGAAGCCATTCGCCTCACCAGGCACGTCCCTCTGACACGCCTGAGTCCCATGGCGCAATTTATGGCCTCAAAAGGATCCACAGCTTGGGAAGCAGCGGTCAAAGCAAAGTCCGATGTGATCCAGGACGATTTGCCTCCCGGTTGGCGGATATTGGAGAAGGAAACGGAAGCGCCACCTCCTATCAAAATTGATAGAAGTAAAGGGAAGAAAGTGGGAGGCTTACTTTCGTTTTGGGGACGGAAAGTGGCCACCCTGCCCCCGGATCGCACACGGGAACATTCAACGTCACCCGCACCAGCTTCGGCTATTTCGACCCCGAAGAACATGCCTACTGAGCCTACACCTTTAAACACTGAGAACCCTCAGTTATCATCCACCACTCTTCCCAACCAGTTCATTGGGTCTGTTGCATCATCTGCGACGCCCATACCGGCTCCCCTCGTCCAACCCCCTTCCGTGCTCGGAGTCACGATCGCTGATACTACTCCGGTACAGCCCGAGATCAATCCAGAACCTACTCCCCCACCTTCCGTAGTTTCTCGGTTTCTCAATCGCTTCTCGCGCACACAAAGCCCATCCAGTGTTGCCTCTTCTCCGCACTCTCTTGACCTCTCCTCTGGTGATCTCGAGTTCCTTTCTGATATTGTTCCCAGTGCAAACGATAACGCACAGAAATCAGATTCTCGTCTCCCTGTATTGTCAAACATGATCCAATCGCCACCACCACCCACCAAATTACCGCCCCCTCCGAGACCACCGACGTCGCAGTTATTGTCCAGTGGTGGTGATAGTGATTTCGCACAGCAAGCGCAGAATAATGCTCTTGTTTCCCTTTTTGACCCACCGGATTCGTCTCCGAGTGGAACGCAAGGACATCAGGCTTCCTTTCCAACCCAAATCAACTCCCCATTGTCTACGTTGTCTTCCCTTTCTTCAACGTCGCATAATTCAAGTTTGGTGTTACCGAAACCTGTCAATTTCATTCCGGACCCGATACGGACAACAGGAAACCAATTACCACTCCAACCAGTGCGATCTGAGTCCATCATTTCACCTCCTGGCGGCAAATTTCCCCCAGTCGTGATGGGAAATTCTTCAACTACTGGGACATCCTCAAATACAACTTTCAAATTACCACCCCCGCCGTCTTCCCGATCACAGACCCCACTTCCCCCGCTCCCCACCAACCAACCGGTCCTTTCATCGAACCGCATTCCCCCAATTCGTGCGCCATCACCTCAAGTTCTTCAACCTGCAGCTGCAGCTGTTCTCCCCAAGTTACATGATAATGATGGCTTTTCAGAATTCCACTCCCCGCCACCGCTCGCCAATACTGATATATCACTACGCGACGTCAGCTTCTCGTCAGTTTCGTCAAATCAGAGTCTTTTCTCGCAGACTGCTAGGCTATCTAATCAACCCAACGATTTTGATGATTTTGATGATTTTGTTTCATCTCCAATTCGCACTCCGTCTCCACCACGCCCACCATCCAAGCCAGTCCCGAAACAACTGCCAAGTTCGCCACAAGTCTTACCTAAAGGGCCGCCAAAGAGGAAGGCATCCCGAGCGACCGATCATTCTCGAACTTTGAGTTTAGTGGAGACCGCTGCTGCTCGGCGCGGGCGATGGCCTGCTCCGCCATCGCCATTGCCACATGCACTCCCCCCGCCTGGGTCATTTAACGAGAATCCATTGGAAGGGGATCTAATAAGTGGTGGGTTCATGAAGCAACAACAGGATTCTGCGATAGCGGAGCTAAAGTCGACTTCAAGTGACATTGGTCGTGTCAACATCACGGCAGCCAATGCGCTCAATCCTCACCAACCGACGTTGCTTCCTCCAGTTGGGCTCGTACCCTCTCTACCGCCTATGCAAGGCATCAATCCCCCATTGATGAAACCGGCCCGTCACCCACCACCTTTCACGCAGCTCGTTGCCACTCCTGCTACTCCAACGACTCCAACGACCAGCGGAAAGGGAGGGCTCTCAGCCCAAGATCTTTCCTTTTTCGAGGGACTATGACCGTTTTTGATACGTCATGCTTGTTTTGTGTCTTGGAACAAGACATCTCTTGTATAGCTACGCGTCAAAATGGCCTGAGATCTTCCCTATGAATGTGGCTTCATCCGGTCCTTCCATATTGATATGGTTCACGTTTTACATGATATCATGCGTGTACCTCTTCTATGACTACTGGGTTGACCTCTCGTGATCTGAGAACGAGCCGTTGAGGATGTCGTCTTCAGTGATACCTCTGATTAAGAAGATATGTGAATTGTAACCGGCCTTGCAACCAAAGCTTCATCAACGTTTCCGAGGCTTTTTCTTTTTTGAAGTAGCCACTGGCGGCGTCGGCAACCCAATCGATCCACCTGCAGCTTCCGCTTCCACCCCCGAGCCTTGTTCAATTTTGGTCTTCGCTTCTAGAAAGAACATCACGTCTCGAATCTGATCCTCCAGGTCAGCGATTTTAACTGTAAGATCCATTTTCTCCTTGTCAGATTCCTCAACCTTCTCTTTCATCTTTCCAAGATTTTTCATGAGTCCTTCCGTGACTGCCCGCTCCTCTTTGAGCTCCTTCTCCAGCGTCTTCGCAAGTCCAGATATTTTTTCCAATTTCTTCTCCGCTTTTGATTTATCTTTCTCCAGTCCAACCATCTTCATCCCATCCTCGCGCCGTCTGTTCGCCTCCTGCTCCCTGATTTCTCTCTTTTCCTTCTCAAACTCCTGACCCAAATGCTCTATCAATTGTTTCAACTCGCCGACCTGCGTCTTCAACTCCATAGACTGCTCCTCATAATAAGACCTTTGCGAATCCAGCTGCGATGTCAGCAAATACGAATACTCAATTCCAATAGCTTCGATCTTCTCTGCACTCAGCGCATCGGCCGGGCTGGGTCCCAATCCTCCTCTCGGACTAGCGCCCATTCCCATCGAAGACGCTGCACTCGGTAATTCGACTAACTTTCCATCTGCTTTGTTCTGTATTAACCGGTGTACATACCCGTCGCCGGCATAATCCCATACTCTCTGCGTTTCGAGTTCCAGTGCATATAGATGTGTTGTTGACTCATAATGTGCGTGTGCGTGTGCACGACCATAACGCCCGCAGCCAATGTTGCCGCAGATGAGACAGATCCAGAGGTTGGTGGTGGTGGAACAGTCAGCGCAAGATGAGAGGGTGGGTGTAGACGGGTTTGCAAACGGGATCGGAAGAGAGGAGCGGGCGGTGTTCGATGACGTTGGGTGGGAGGAGAGTAGAGTTTGTGAATATCGACAAACAGGACAGCTATATATAAATAGCATGCATTCCTTGCGTTGTTGGAAATAAGAAAAGGCTCACCGACTATCACCCCATTTACTCAAACACATACAGTGAAACGTATGTGAGCAAGGCACAGTGATAAGACCGGTGACAGCGGAATCCATACGCTCCAGACAGACAGGACAGGTGGGCAATTCGTACATGGATCCCTGCGCTGAGGTAATGGCAGGAGAGACCGAATCATCCGGATTAATCTCTACGGACACGACGTAGACTACATGGCAAATCTCGGGCTAATATATAAAATAAGCTTGTATTGATAAGAGAGGGATAATAGTTGCATACCTCCATGGAATTGAAAGGTTTTCCATTGTACGCTTCTGCGAATTCGGTTGCTTCGGCTGCTCTATTGAACTTGATTACCACAATCGAACGGTTGGGTGCGGAATCCCTAGCTATAACTGTAGTGCTTGTTATCTATGGAAACGAGGAATAAGCTTACCGGATGATTCTTAGATGAGTCATGCCGTCTGCAGCTGGAGCAACAAAGGCCAAAAATTCGGATGGCGTCATCCATGCTGGGACAGCGAGAACGCCTAACATTACGCCACTTTCTGAAGTTTTGAGGGTCATGGATGAAGCGGATGCCTCGAGCTCCTTGTCCGACGGTGCAATGGCGGATTCGCGGAAAATATGAACAGTGCCTTCTGGAAGATTCATGGATCCAGATTTTGTCCGTGTCTGTGGTACAAATGTCGCCATTGCTGGCCCTACGGTGCTCTCAGCGCTGCGAAGAGTTCTATATCCGAAAGTGATATGCACCTCCCTTTGAATTCTTCTCCTTGCCCCCAACAGTATTATGTGCCGGCTTGTCCATGTCCTCAAAATCGGTCCAGTCAATTCGGATGGGCCCCAATCTGTAGTCCTTGCCAGAAAAGTTGAATATCGCGTTCCTGCGAGCAGTCGGTTTCGCTTTCTGAGCTGGGAGTTGCTGGAAGAGCGATGCTGGAATGAAGTCGCTACTGTTGTTGTGGGTTGGGCTAGGATTTGAGACAGATGGCTCCCTCTTGTGATTTAAATTTATGTGGATATGGTAACATCGCATTACAACTGCGTTTGTGTGCAATAAGCTCTTCCGCAGCCAAAGTTAACCGTGAGAACATTGACTTCATATGTATCTATATAATCAAGCAGATGCCAGTAGAACCTTGGCCCACTCTGCCCAACCAGTCAAGCGTGGTTGAGATACTAGCTCTGGATACTCCAACATGACTTTACAAACACCACGGCAGAAATCCATATATGTTGTCCTGGTATCAACACTCCCTGCCTAAACAGCATAATTAAAACGAGACATCAAAATATGAGCATCACTCACTTTACATGCATCTTCCATTCCTGAAAACATATGGATTAAAAATCTTACACTGGTTTGATTTTCAGCAGTAAGACCATGCTCTCCTTTACCTTCCTTCTGTAAACTTCCTGCTAGGTTTGCAAACACAACTATGTAGTGATACTTGTAGTAAAAACATGAACTTTTATGCACTGTACTCACCTTTTATGATTGGCAACCGAAAATCCAAAAAATCAGACATTGATATGTCCAGCCTGTGTATATTGAAATCAGCAACACCAAGCAACAGTGGATGTTGCAAGCCATCAATATTGAATAGCAATGCCATGAATTCATGCTCCATTGTGACTTTTGCGGTGACAATACACTCCAGGAATACTTGCATGAAGTGATTTTTGTGTTGCTGTGATTTCCATCTCTTGAGAGAATAGCAATAATTCCAAAAATTCTTTGAGCTTACTTGATATGCTCTAGGGTCATACTTCAAAAGCTTGAACATGAATCGCAGCCCCACCCACCGACGCCAAGAAGGTTCAATTATTTTCTCCCATGACTGGGGTCCTAATTGTAAAAATTGAGACCAGTCCTACAAAGACCTTAATGACGATTTAATGACAATAGGAAACACTTACCTGCTTCCGGTTTTGAATCATAATAATTGCACATCTTATCCAACAGTCAATCCATTGGTATGCTTCAGAGCAATAATCATCAAAAGTTGTGGAAGGACTCTCATTGGGGCATTTGCAAATGTGGTTGTAAATGGCCGGGCAGACGTGGGCTTCAATTACCTGATGTTGAGTCATGTTGAGGAAACAACAAATAATCTCTGGTCTGCTCACCTCGCAAACCAATGAATCACGAGCACCGATTTCCTTTACCTTGATAGCTTGATCTGCATCACCGGTGACCGCAAGCAATTGTGGATCTTCCCAATCCCACTCTAATGCACCATACTCATCTTGGCTTTCTTGATGTTGCTCGGAGTATTGGAGCTCCGGAATGACAGCAGCTCTTGCATCCAAGAAAACTTTCAGCAACCGCCAAATTTCCACCCTAGTTTTCATCAGATCCATGAAGTTTGAAGAGGGCATAAGGCATGTGATCCACGCTAAGAAAATAAATGAGTCCTTCATCATGAATGGACGTGGAAACTTACGGCCATTGAGCAGGGCCGGATTAGGGTACTCTGGCTGGGGAGGATACGTTTGACAGGTTTCCAGGATTTGTCGAACGGAGCCAAGCAATAATTGAAGACAGAAGACTGCTCGGTCTCGAACCACGTTCGAATGACTATGGCCAGATTTCTTTATGGCCTGATTGTTCGTATTACTGCACTCATCCACAAGGACCACAGTCATGTCAGCTATCCAGCTTAACACATGATCCAGAGATACGTTGCGACGACACATGAGAGTAGCGAAGTACATTGCCCCACGAATGCACGCAATTCTTGTATTCTCATCAGCATCGTTGAAGTTGGCATACCGACGTGCGTGAGATAATCGGAATTGGACATTCGCAAGAGTGGGATCAAGATAAATGGTGACCGCGATGGCACCAAAGCGATTATACAACATCGAGAGTTCATGGATGGTGGGTGGATTTGCTTTCGTAAATGGCACAGATCCGACAGGTATGGCAAGAGACAACAATTTCTTGGACTTCGAAGAGAGATGTTGGCCAAGATTCTGGTCGTTGTTTTCTACCCCATTGTTTGCAGCTCGAACAATAAGTTTCAGGAATAGTTCAAATGCCGTGTCGCTGGATTTGTACTGAGAGAGCAGCCCTAAATCATGATGTCGCATAAAAGCAGGAAAATCGGATGGTTCTAAGCGGAGATTTGCAAAGGAGCGACTTCGAAAGATTTCGGCAAGCTCGTTGAACATGCCTGCGGCATGATCGAATTTCCAATGCCACCGCACGGCCAACAGAAAACACCTAGAAGCGATAAGCCTCACATAGTGGTCTCGTTTTCTAAGGCTTCGTTCGGAGAGGGCGTGGTTGTCGTCTGGTTCAGCGGTCAGCCGTATTTTCCTGAGAGCAAAGACAACTAGCTCCCATGAAGGTCCAATGCGGCAGGAAGACGTCGACATCCCATGGACAGAGAATTGAGAAAGAGCACAAAGACTGAATATCATCCGCCATACAGCTTCGCTGGCTTCCAACCCTGATCGGGCTAAATGTCCGTCTAATTGCAAAGTTTGTTGAAGAATCTTCCAGAGCGGATGGACATGATCTCGTGGAGTGCCAATATCGCAGTGCTCGACCAGATGATGAAGGCAAATCCACAACTCTGCTGTCTGTCGCGGGAGGGAAATTGGATCCACATCCTCTACAAGTGACTGGATAGGGACCATGGTGCGCAGCGCATCGCACTCCAGGAGACGCTGTGTCATTCGCATGATGTTCTTGCCAAGGACATCGACAACTGAAAGGGGTGATTCGGCTTTTCTCTGAAGCGCATTTGCGAGACGAGCCAATACTTCAACAATGAACCAACGGATTATACACTCAACATCCCCAGTCAGACCTTCGAGCTCCTCAATGTCAGTGATCAATCGCAGGAGCCGCTCACTGAGCATGGTTTGTAAAAGGTGGCAGTCTGGACCGTGGAGGGTTCCAGGAAGCCATGACACGAGTTGACAAACAACATGTGTAACGTCTTGCCAATCTTTCACATGATTCGCTTTGGAATCAGCTGAGGATTTAGCTAAATCAAGCAGGCCATTGCACACCAGGTCGAAGGAAATCGAGAAATCCGAAAGCGGCATGTTGGGGAAGAGATCGAGACCGTGTGCAGAGTAGGCAATGGGTGGAATTACCTCAGAACCATCAGAAATTGCTGTCACCAATTCGTGAAGCCGGCCCTTGCCGAGGTATGTATAGGGACCAAAGGTGATTCCAGAGGGCAAGAATGAAATGTCAAAGTCGAGCGGAATGTCACTGCGTCGGCCGACGTTGTGAAACCTCTCATACTCACCGGTCTTGCCATCAACTTTCGGCATGGGAAATTCGTCCAATCTCGTGGGGCCTAGGTCAATGTTCGATCTCTGAGGAACAGACCTAGCTAACGGGGCTGGGTGGACTTTAGGATCAGGCTCAGCAACAGAAACAGGCGCTAAAGCCTTGTGAAATCCTTCATCCTCCAGATCGACAGTGAGGGTAACATCTCTTCGTCTTCCAGAAGAAACATGGGTCCCCTTAGACAAAAAAACGTGAAGATGACCACGTCCATCCCGACGTCTTCGCTTCCTCTTTTTTTCCGAAACCTGCTGGACAGAATGGACAGTGGCTTCTTCTCCGAACTTGGAATTGGCCGTGGCTGATTTCCTGCCAGTGGGAGGAGCAACTCGAAGGGCAGTAGTGTCCCTGTCAGTAACGGTGCGCTGCTTCGAGTTGGAAGAATGAAAAGGTAGCAGAGTTTGTCGCCCAGTGCTATATTTTCGTGCTCCCCTTGTAACGATATCAAAATGTGACCGCTTTTTGGTTCCTCGCGACAGGGAATTCCGTCTGTCCCCCTTAGCCTTGCTTCCTACATTCCTTGTCCTACACAGCATCCAATCAATGAGATCTTCTCTTGGAACCCGGCCCATATGTTCACTTCTATTGTAGCTAGATTCGTCACCGAGCCATGTATTAATTTCGGCGTCATCCACGTCACAATCGGATCCATCGTCACCGCTGTCCGAGTGATCACTTGAACTGGAAGCGTCACCGTGTATCTGAGGTTTCTGATGCAGAAATTGGCGATTTGAATTGACTGTATCGCTTTGTCGTATGACCGAAAATACAGAAGCAGCCCGTTCGTCGGAAGAGTTATCGGAGGACTCAGGGGAACTCTCGGAGTCACCTCTGATGTCACGATTATTCCGAGGTTGTGTCGAACTCCGAACACGAGTTTCTCCTGGTTGGACGGGCCTGTTCTCTTCGGAACTATCGCGACGTATCAAAGTAGTGCGTTGCCGTACGGTAGTTGGTTCTTGGTAGGAATCTAGAAATTTGTTGACCATAACTGCGGGCCACACTTTCTTCAGGTCTTTGAGGCCCCTCACCTCCTGTTGCGGTGAATTTGAAGGAGATTCGGACATATCAGAGACAATATCAACGCTAGGGTCCATGCTGATGTCCTCAACGACACTCGACGCCGTTGAAGGAGAAGATGACATGGGAACACGTGTGGAAAGCATGTCATGCTGGTCGTTCAAGCCATCTTTCTGACAACTCAGATCCTTGTAACCAATAAGGAACGGTATCAGATCAGAATACCACCAGCAAAAAATAGCCCACTCACGTCTATTCCCGAAAATGACTGTTGAGCGTTGTGGACACGCGTAGTACTTGCATGGCCCTTGGATGATGATCGTTTTGATAGAGGGAAGGAGGCGATCCTGTTGTTTATTCTATTGTTCTCTGTCTTGTCTCCAGTTAGCCCTACAATCATCCGAGCCTCCCCCATTAGCTCTGCGACTTCATTCTCGTCCCCGCTATCACTGCTGATGTGACCACCAAGCGCTTTGGGATACCAAGTCTGTGAATTTTGCCCCTCAGGACTCATGACCTGGGCTCTTCGATTCCCTTTCCTTTGCGGATCAGAACCCAGATCTTCGTCTGAATATGTCATCCATTCGTCTTCCTCCGTGTCCCGCTCTTGATTATCCCGAGTATCCCGTCCGGCACGCTCCGTCCTTCTCCTTGGGCTGAGGATTTTGACAATGGCGTCCGGATTGGATTGCATCTGCCTTTTGTATAACAATTTATCATAGGCATATGGGTTTAGTTGCTTTGCATGACGTGTACGAAGCGAGTAGCGGGTCGAGTCAACGGTTTGTTCTTGGCCGTCGAATGACGGTCCAGAATTGTCATCTGCGTGAGTCACGGGTGGCAGCTGGAATGCCATCAATTCAGGAGACGAAGGTAAACTCCTAGGTTGAGCAGCATGTGGGGGAGTAGCAGTCGACGTCGATGAAACTGGATATTGAGAAGACGGCGGGGTGCAGGGAGGTGAACTGAAGTGTCGAAGGGTATTGGCGGACGGAGAACGCGGCCCAAGAGGTGATAATAGCCTAGGCAAATTGATATCGCCCAGAGAAGATGATTCTACCTCCTCTGAGCGGAAGGTGTCGACCGTGCATGGGGAAGGTGCAGTCGAAGAGGGTGTTGTCGGGCGAGCTTGGACTCGAGGAGAAGAGGGTATGAGTTGTCGCCAGTAATAGACAGTATCGGCCTCCAGAACCTCACGCTCTTCGACGTCAGACGTATCCACGACTTCGTCCTGGTTCATTATGATTTGAGTTCGCCGTTGTCACTGTCACATGACTGTGACCAGGGAGTAGTGGCAAATAAGTACATCAGTTTCTCGACAACAACTTACATAAAGCGTTGTAGGCGCGGTTCTACATGGGCGGACCGACTTCCTGGAAAGAATTTGATCTGGGTCTCGTACTGGATGGTGCGGAGGCCCGTGTCGTTTGGTTTAACGAAGGAACTGTGTGGGGAGCCGTAGCCTTCGACTTCCTTCAAGTTGTCCAATTGATCATTCAAGCTGACGGGATCCCATTTAAAACAAGTGATCCGATGCGCAACGGTGAATGTTCAACGTGCGACGTGCGTCAAACTCGTTGGGACACTGCTATCGCTTATTGAGCAAGGGGTGATAGCTGATAGCGTCGATTTTCCACAACCCTTATAGAGGTTGAGCTTCCAGGCCTAGTGTCAAGGCCAATATTGTGCTCAAAGGATGCGATTTTCGAAAGGGGCTTTCATTATCATTGGAATAGGACAGAACCCTACTAGGTTCGTCTAACTGTCGACTATGCAACCATATACTGACGGCTTTCAATCGACCGTTCTGCCAATGCTTTTGACTCCGAATCAATCATCAAGAATGCAAAGCCAATGTTAGAATCAATCCCGCATGCTGCAACAGTGCACCTAGCGTCTTGCATAGGCTAACTAGGTCCTCTCCCCAAGCGTGTTTCCATTAAGCACGAACGTTGCTGAAACGGCCACTGATGCCCCTATGAAAGGCGGCGGCGTTGTTCCACGAGGAATATTGATCAAGATCAAGATTTGAAAATCGCTGGGTGAGCTTGGGGCTGTTCTTTGCACACACATTGGTGCAGGCATAACCCCAAAACCTCTCGGGTAAACCAGGCGTTATTTTTAACTCCGAAATCGCGGATGTCGCCACGACCAATTCTCAAATCTCATGAGCCGCCTCTACGCACCCAAAATCCCTGATGAGAAGAAACCTTACGGCTTCTGGGAGAACATGAGTGCATCACCTCGTGAAATGTCACCAGGGCAAGCGATGTTATCGAGAATACTACGTTTGTATCCACGTATTAGTCAGCGAACGTGGACGGGGTGGACATGTACAATGTCTTGATACGAGTACTAGATTTGACATGGTCCAGACCAAACCCCGTTGAAATCTAAGGCGATTTCAAAGCGGTTGTTTGTGCATGTTTATTTAATTTGAAGACCCATGCCAAACAACCGCTTTTGGCATCTGTTTGCCTTAGAAATGCACTTGTATGACTCTGCGCCTATGCGGCTCCTCCGCAATTCCGCTGGGTCTGCAGTCTGGGAAACCAATTTCCTACCACGCTCCTGTCTTGAATTGTACTGCGAGCGGATATGCGGGCTCTCTCATTGACAGCACCTCTCACCCTCGACGCCCTCCAGTTTATTAGAACACGTCTTTGCGTTGCTGCTGCGGCTCTTGATGAGCCAATAGCCACAGGCGACCCCAACATACCTCCACGGAAATACGAGTCAAAACCAGGACAAGTTGATCATAGACATAACCAGGTTGAACCGGATAAAGGAGACAGCAATGCAGCGGTGCTGATTCCGCTCTGCAATGTCAGGGGAGTGCCCGGTGTGTTATTGGAAGTGAGGGGGAAACTGAGAACGCACTCAGGCGAAGTGAGGTGTGTCTCATCTAATGCCATGTATTGGTTCCAGTTATCCACTGACTTGGTTGTCGTTGCGCACTGTATCATGCTGTGAATCAGCTTCCCAGGAGGGAGAGTAGACAATGTGAGCAATTCCATCTTGGCATGCTTTGTAAAATGTATCAAATCGTTTGGTCTTTGAAAGGGTGACAGATCCTTTCTGGATGCTGCTATACGGGAAACACACGAGGAAGTTGGTATTCCTCCGAACCAAATCCATTTTCTAGGAGAACTTGCACCGCCGGAGAAATCCCTCGCAGGAATGAGAGTTTGGCCATTCGTCGTGAGTCTTTCCTTTCCTTGGCTCACGTCCACCGGCTCTTACCAGGTAAACAGGGATACGTTCATGCAGCCAATGTCACCCCAACAAAGCATCCATGCGCTTCTCTTCCCTCCCTCTCGCTCTCGTCCCTCGAAATATCCCAAACTGAAGTCGCCAGCATCTTTCATCTCCCGTTGGCAGCGCTTACATCACCCCCACGCATTCATTCCAGAATGTTTCGGGGTGAGCGGCCATATTGGAGCATTGATGTGTCTGATCTTGCGTGGGACAGCCATGCTGTGGTCGGAAATGCCGACAAGCAAGGACATGAACGGCAGGCCGAGTCATGCATCGGAAGTCACGGAACACTTGAGGTGTGGGGATTAACAGGGTGGTATCTGTCGCTCCTGATGAAAGTGCTGAATATCCACCCATCAACATGAACAAAGAAGAACAATTCAGGTCGCGTACGATAGACTAGATGTACGAAATCGAAGGACAATTTATTTTGCATGAAGCATTGCTCGTTGTGTAAATCCTGTGCAATGGCACCATCCTCAGAGAGTACGGAAAACAAGCTCCATCCATGAGTGGATCAAAACTCTTCCTGTGAGATTCCAGGCAGACGCAATCGAATTGCATGTCCGTCCCGCTGTGTCAGCAAGTCAGGACGAGTCATGTCCGAGTTGTTGGTGCCCTCCGGAATTTTCTCGTCTCCATCGTTCTTCTTGTACCGAGAGGCGATGATACGGCGCTGCTGGCGCTTCAGCTTTCCTGAACGCCGAGATTGCCAAATAATATACAGGATAGTTTCTGAAACAGCAACCACAACTGCGACGATGAAGGACAGTAAAACCCTCTGTTATTCATGCTCTAAGTGGCAAAGCCAAGACATATCAATGATAATGCAACCTACCCACTCATTCCTCCACCTCTCTGCTGCGAGCCAAGTGGCTGCACCAGACCCGGCGATGCTTAGCAAGGCATTCACCAAGCTCACGACGGCTTTCTTATCAGTAACCTGTCTCTTTCTTTCCTCTTCCGCGAGTACAGTTTTTGGTATATGCGCCGGAAATTGTCGTTCTGGGGAGGTGACGGTTCCTGCGAGAAGGGTAACCATGGTATATGCGTTAGCGTGCAACAAGGGTGTGTTGGATTGAAGAGCTGCTTGGCCAGATTGGGAGCGAGACCATTGAGAGATAGACGCTAGGAGCGAATAAGGAATTGTCGGTGTAGTGTTTGTGAGATGATGGTGGAGCGGCTCGGAAAGGGCAGGAGGTAGGAGAGGAGTGAGGGGAAGAAGTTTATCTATAAGATGGGGTTCAAGCGAAATATTGAGCTCGGGAGTACTACCCATGACTGAGCGCTGAGCGTTCAATATTACAATTGGAGCCCAGATGTCTCCAAGCAGAACACCACGCCAACGCCAGCAATAATGTTGTCATATCATCGCATCTACTGACTCAGTGAACAGCCAAGCTGCCCTGCATGGGGATATATAACTCAATAACACATTCACCCGGTGGTTCAGCGTTCATACGTTCGTGACTGACCCTTCCTGTATGTACTGGCCCAGATTCGCCTATCAGGGCTGCCATACTGCTGTGCTCCATTTACTATCATTCGCTTCACTCAGGTCCACTAATTGACTACACGCATATTCACAGCCTGACGCCGACCTTTCCACCGCCGGTGGTCTTCGCAGTTTCTCGGCCGTTAGATTTTGCCAGCTTGGTGACCGAGCTGACTATCCCTAATGGGAGACCAGATTCACCCAAGCCCGCGATGCCCAAGTCATCGGAGAGCTGAGACTGACGTTATTTAGGCTGTCCGAGCGCGCGGCTCCAACATATTGTATCAGTGCAATACACTCTGGTGAGTGCAGCAATAATCCCTCCATGTTTCGAACCGAGAATGGCTAACGCCACCTAAGAATTGAATCAGCTCGCTCCTCTTCTTCCAGCTGGTACTATGGCTGACGGAAGCTCAAATTCACTGTTACTAATTATTCCGGACCATGTCAAGCATGCACTTGCCGTGCCTATTCCGAAACCATACGGACGTCGGATAACGTACGTATTCATGCATCGTTAAACTTTAGAAACGATAGGCCGGATTGTCCGTGCACCACAGCGTTCGTTGCTACAGGCCGAATGAACGTCATCGTTGTTGGGGGACAGACGTGCGACAAACATGAGAAATTTTCACAGGACTAGTTCAACGTCGCTCTCCGCCCATTCCGGCTCGTCTCAGCGAGGTTCAACGAAATGAAGAAGTACGTTCCCTGTTGAAAAAAACGAACTAAGTGCTCCGCTGAATTTCACCCTGGCAATTATTCTTGGTGGCGACATTGTTTCTGGCCTCGTCAATTGCCGGTAGCAACAATGAAAATGTTATTATAATGGCGAAGGCACAAAACATGAGATGAGGGGATAGAAGATAATACTACTGGTTACAACGAATAAAAATGTCAAAGAGGATGGTCTTAAAGAACAAAAGTTGGGATCCCACTATGTAAGTTAAATAGCCTTAGTTTAGTAATCGACACATGCCCAGATGTCCTGAACTCAAAAATCTTTCGAGGGCAACCTCTTTCAAATCTATAAATGTTTGCCCTCTGTTACTGACTTGTTCAAGCGCTAATTTTCACGGTACTAGTTTCGTCAAACAGTTCCGGGAAAGCCCAACTTTTTGCTGGCACCTGTCAACCACACTGGCCAATTTCCAACACTCTCCTTACTGGACCCAGAGCACCCGTCAGTAACTCACCTGCGATCATTGCGACAGAGGTTTCCTTCCTTCTTCTCAAAGGTATTATGTGTAAGGGCGTACCCTAAGGCACTTCTTGAGAACCCTCCGATTTATTGGCCAGATCCACCATTTAAGCATGCGAAATATGTCAACTGGATGGATAGAATCAGGGAGACCGAATCCAGGAAGAACCGGGACGTCGTGACGCCAACACCGAATCGGCGCAAAACCGTGGATATGGCGGTGGTAAACACCATAGGCAAGAAGATACACAAGAGTGCCGTCATTCGCAAAAAAATATCTACAAAGCTCAAAGTTGCTACTTCCCTGATAGTTACACGAGGCGCGGATGCAAGAAAGGTCAAGGATTCGGCAGGTCGTACAAAGAAAGATGACAAGTCAGACGAAGGGAAATGGATGAAATTGGTTTTCAATGATGCTGAGGAGAAGAACTGGATTCTCCAAGGTGGTGTTTTATTTTCTCGAATTGTCCTGCGAATATTGACATGTTGGGAAGACTGGGTTTACATATATCAACCTACTCTTGAGGTCTATCGTCTACCTTACCCCAAGCTCGTCAGCATCTTGCGGTCGGCACTTGGCACGATCTGGGACAAGGGGATACTGATGGAGAAAGCATGGTATGCTCAGAACGACTCCGTTCTCAAATTGCAACCTGAGGTGCGAATGGGGGGGAATTTTTCTGGGCGCCGTCACGAGATAAACACAAAACAGGTAGATTTTTACTTTCTTTGTCGCTTTTTTAAATGTGGAAGTGTTATTTCAGCAACCTGATTACTATTTTGTCTTACCAGACACACCATTCCTCGTCCTCGTCTGATGCTAATGATGACGAGGCACTTTCGAAATCACAAGTGGTAAGGTTTTTTCGCTCGCTCTACTTCCGCAATTGTTGAGGTGAACATCTATTTGTCCAGGACCCTCAGAACCACACAAGGACTGACGAGTCGACCAGCTCGAAATTACGAGCGCGAACGCAGCCATCCCAGCCTCGTATTTCCAGGGATTGTGTTTGTTACATCATTTCAGCGTAGGATCGACGCTAAATACATTGAACAGGACGGGAAACCCGCTTATGAGGATAAGCATACGCAATCGTCAAGATATAAAAATGGTTCCGGTGCAACTACGAACGAGCCACTTTGCGGAGCACAGCAATCCCAGTCGGTATGTACCATAACAATCTTACTATTCTGTGGTCCTGCTCACGTTATGTCTGTTTTGTTGAAGAATCGTTCTCGACTATCCATGATACTGGAGAAATACATTGCAAAGGGCGATTCGGAACAGCCACTGAATCGCGATGACGCCTCTGAATCTGTGTTGGGCAATGAAAGCGAGTTGCCGTCACTGACCTGCGACATGGCATTGGGCCAGGGTGACCTCTGCCCGGCTCCATCACAACAAAATCCGCATGTTGATGTTACCTTAAGCAAACCCGCAGTTCATATAGAGGCCACCACGGCCGGCACATCAGAGTCCAGCGGATCTATCAGCATCCCCCTCTTCCAAAATAAGCCCATTTTACATCCGCCTTTGCAAAAGAGGTAGCCGATCAATTCCTCTGACCGCGTCCCCGGATCCTAGGACCTCCGACACCAAGAGCACCTTTTCCGCTGTAATTGGCAATATCAAAGCAGACATACAATTGGAGAATGCAAAGGGTACAAAAGAGCACCTACAGATCCCAAGAGCTTCTGGAAGCTGGGTTGATCCACCATTTATACGTGCTTGATTGCGGGGTATCTTCAAGGGGCTCGTCCAGCCACGATTGTGTGAAGCCATGCCGAGGTTTCTAGTATATGTTGCGTCTGTTAAAGGGCCCTTAAGGTTTCAGGCCTTCAGGGAGTATCACACGCTCGGAACTGAGTCCTTAGTTTAATATCACTACTACAGTACTTATCAAATAATCAATGGTGTCCCTTACCTGATCGACCACTATGGATCCAATCCCTCACGACCTGGTCGCCAAATTCCACGATACTTGCGTCGCTTACAACCTGAATCTAAATGGTGCAACTCTCGTAATCGCCCTCGACAACCTTACCAACGAGCTTCAGAATCACGATGCCAGGTTTGTACAGACTCTCATAACAACCCCATCGAAACAACGAAGGCCTTCTTCATCCAGACAGCAAATGGGGGCAGGGCTACATATGTGGCCCGACCTGCGCCTGCTTTGGAAGTCGATCAAGGAAGCACAAATTTCCTCGCCTGTTACGGATGAAGAAACGAGGGCCTCATGCGTTAGCTTGGCCAGGTTCACCAGAAACCTAGTTGCAGGTATTCCAGAAAATCAGGCTCAGGCATTGTGAGTGGTCGAGCACAACAGGCTACTGAATGAAAATACTGATGGTATAGGCCAGTGAGAACGAACCTGATATTCGGCGGATGCTTCACTACCATACTTCGTGGTCTGCCATGCAGGAGGCTGAATGTGAGATAAATCGTTTTCCGTTGCTGGATTTTCACAAATGCTCCGTCCAAAAAGCTTTCGCAGCAACCCGAATATTAACTCAAACACTCTCGAATTTAGTAACCTCAAACGAAGAGCTCACTTCTGAACTTTGGAAGACGTACATGTCTTTGCCGGAAGATCAAGTGGTGCTTATGTATGTTCAATCCAATTCCCCACCTCCTTTCAGTACCGATATATGCCATCATTGACGTTTGGGAGCCTAAGGTAGACGGCTACTCGCATCTCCTGATCCCGTCACAATTCTCGCAGTATCAATCCTTATTCTAAATTGTATTCATGGGAGTGAAGAGAGAGCGTACGTGTGGTCTTATTTTTTCGTCCATTTCAACGCGTTCATCCACGCCCAGTCTCAAACTCTGTACAAGCGTAATCGGTGCACGGGTATGTGTATCGCTGTTGGATGGCATGGTGAAACTCTACGATGCCGAAAATTCAAGTGACGGCGCCCGAGCATTCGATGTCGGGTAAATCTCTTGAATTTAAGGGCGTGGTCCTTCCTGACATATTTTGCTGGCCAGATATGAGATTTTCACCCGCATTGTTGAGGTTGGCCTTGTTGCCACCCTGTATAACAAGTTAGCGATGTAAGTGGCGCTGATTTTAATCTAACTGGCAATGTCTTATGCTGTGACTTATCAATTCCTCGCAGAGAAGATGAGATCATAACACCACCTCAGACCACACTTCTCAAGCTCCTGGATTCGTATCTGCAAACCTCTCGGCCAGCGAAACTAACAGCCACAAAGATGGCAGGTATGACATTGCAGGAGCAGCTAAGCCCTATGCTCTCAGGTTCTTTCTTGACGTTGTCCACCTACGCACAGCAAGCCATTCGAAGGGCTCTAAAATTACCTGCCCGTGTGAATGACGTTGTTGCGAATGCTAAAAGGCCGGCTGTTTCCGCTCCAACGGGCGAACGGGGCACATCCGGAGATGTGGAGGTATCGACCAGTGCCTGGTTCGAAGAGTCCCCTGAAGCATCAGATTCTGAATTGGACAAGACATCAATGTCCGAAAAATCCCGAATCCCTTTGGGATCGGATATGTTTCCACAGCCCCTACCCCCATCAGCAGAACTCGACGTCTCACTGCCCAATGTATGCGAAGCATTGGTCCTTATCACACAGTGCATTATTACGATCACTTTGGATGCGGAAGACGAGGTTCGATCTGGTTCCCAAAACCTAAAAGGATTATTCATCGATGCTCAATCTGGGGACGGGCAGGGTTTTATTGAGAGTCTAGTTGGTGCGTGTGCGAATATCCCGAGTTTGGGCTACTCATGTCCACGTTAAATTTATGTGTTCTGTGCAGAACTCCTCCGCCTCCTTGATCTGTTCCTTCCTCGCATCAACTTTGGCAAACCCGTAAATGAGGTGATGCCAGATGCAGGAATAGCTAAACCTACACAGGACATAGCTGGGTTTTCATATGTCAAACGTGATCTTGTCCGCCTACTCGGCATTTTATGCAACGAGACCAAAGCGGTGCAGGACCGTGTGCGAGAGTGCGGAGGTATACCTGTTGTGATGAACCTGTGCGTTGTGGACGAGAGGAATCCATGTGCGTACAGCCACAGTCTTTGTTTCTGACACTTGTTGATCATTGATCGATTATTTCATTTGGTTCAATTTTTCCGATCTGATCATTAGATTTGCGTGAACATGCCATTTTTACATTGCATAATATGCTCAAAGGGAATCGGGAGAATCAGGCTGTGTTGGATACTGTCAGACCGTCTGAATCCTGGAAGGAGAATTCGAACGGTATTCTTGAAAATAAAATGTAATTTACGCCACACCTATGCAATAATACAAATGAGCCTTTTCTTGTTAGCCTTGTCACTCATCATCATCGTTGTCAGGCTCGATTGCTCTTTTCTTTCTGCTGCCGGACCCTCCTACCCGCCGAACTTTGAACTCCTCCTCTTCATCCTCTTCACTTTCCACCTCCATTTCATCGGTTTCGGCCTCCAGGTCTTCGTCTTTTACTTGTAGTTCACCGGATTGCCGTCGGCGGCGGTTTTTCTCGTATTCTTGTTGGTTGATTTTGGCGTCCATCTTTTCTAAAGGGTCCTCATCCATCTCTTCCTCCTTTGTCTCTCGTTTTATCGACTGGGCGCCTTCAGGTTTCGATTCATCTTCAGATGAATCGGGTACGACGAAATCATCTTCTTGATAGTCCCCGACTCCTTTCTTCTCCTCCCCAGCTGCGTTTCTCTTCCTTGGTGAACTCCCTCCCCCTCCTAGCCCGTCGTCTTCGTCATCATCCGAAGCCCCGAACTCTTGTCTTTCCTCGTCTCCGTCATCGCTCCAAACATCATGACCAGCCCTCTTCCTCGAATACCCCGTACGCTTTCTCCTCCCACTACCAAAGCCGTCATCAAACTCTGTTTTCTTTTTTGATTTTTTGGCGCTCTGCTTCATCAATTCCATCTTCTCCCTCTCCGGATCTGTGGTGGGGTCAGGGGCCATACGCAGGCGGGCAACTTTGTTATGCTTTTGGCCAACGGCGCGGACAAGCATACGGTGGGTCTCAGACTGCATGCCCGTGGGTGTTAACGTCATATACCCTGTAATGAGGGCCTCGGACTGTAAAACCTGGGAGTGTTTATGCTGGGCCACGAGATACGTCAATCCTTGCGATTTCGCCCCAGCAGACTGCGATTGCGATGGTGACGGTTCAGTTTGTGAGAGGGACTGAGATTGAGACGGCTGAGTGCCGAAAGCTTGTCGAGAAATGCCACCGGATGTATCGATGGTTTGCTTTATATCGAATAGCTCTTTTCCCAGTCTGAGACTCAATGAACCGTCCGACCATCGGATTATGCGGCTGTTTGATTGTCTTCGCTGATAGTGATGTTCAAATTGAGTCCCCCAGTGAATATGAGTTGACTCACATCGTCTCCCATCTCATCCTTGATCCATCTCCACCGTAAGGTGTTTTCGACCTTGAGCTTTATCGTCATGCTCTTTTCGCGAAGGGTCTCTGCCTGTTGTAACTCGTCGTCGTCATGTTCAGGACCCATGTACGTGTCAGGATGGAACGGTTTGGAGTCGACCTTGACAAAATTGGGCATCCGAATGACCCAAATCTATAATACAATGAGATCGTGTTGCTGCACTCTTAGTGTCGAAGATAGGCTCACATTTTCGTCGGAGCTTTTGGGAACTGGGATATTAGGAATTGACACATCAATTGGAATGAGTGGGATTTGAGCAGGTCCAGATTCTTCTTCTTCCCCGTATTCCAAAGCCTGTCGCCGCTCTTTTTCGAGCGTGGAAACGTCTCCGGAAGGTCCTGGGGAGATGGCATCACTGTGGACAGATCAGGATGCACAGAATTAAGGCTAGGCGTGAGATGATGCCCCCTCACCGGTTTGCCGTCGCAGCCTCAACGTCCCCATCGTCAAAGAGATCTCCCATTTCCTGATCCTGCTCTGCCCCGGAGTCTTCGTCGTGTTTCGAAGTCAAATCGGGGCTTAACGCCTGCATATCGACGTCCCCGGATATGTGAATCTCAGGGGTGTGTTTTTGCAGACTGCTCGCGGGCGCAGACAGCTCAGACACAGGATGGGAGGGGATCAGAGCACCTGCCAAAGAAGACATGGCCAAAGTATTGCGTTTTTTGGCTCGGTAAACTTGAAGCCTGAAAAGGCAACCGTTGTACACGTGGGGGACCTGAACGGGCTGTTCAGCCTTTCTGGAAGGACGAACACCGCTAGTAACTTAGGCGCCCTCCGGGGGGGTTGACAGTGTGTGACACACAGCACTGGCCGCCCCTTGTTGTCCTTGGGAATCTGCTCCGGGTTGTCGAAACAGATCGTTGTCCAACAGAAATGCCCAATAATCATTTTACACGTTCTGGAACGCGATGCTGTTCGTATTTTATGCTTGTCTTGGTCTGCCTCACCCGTTCCCACCCCGTTCGATGCTGTGTACTCCGAATCGAGGTCCCAGCGTCTGTTAGACGCTTGTGCCAACCAGCTGTGGTGGCCTCACTTCTTCATTCTGAGTCACACTTGCGCAGCCTTGGTCACTGAGTCAGTGCAACATTCTGGTCGAAAATTCTCCAAATACCTCATTTTGTAGATCTTAATATGGTTATCTGTCGAGCAACAGCACTGACTCCGCATTGCCTCCGCGGGTGCTTGCGCGATAACTATTGTGCTCCATGGGTCATCTCAGCACTATATTGGTACGTTTGACCCTCTATTTCACCGTAGCAACGTAGCAACGCTGAGAAATTTTGTCTTACAGCTCTCGGAAATAAGCTTCCATTTGGCATTTCGGAACTGATCCCGCCACCGCAATTTCAGCCCTCGACCCCACTGTAGAAGTTGTGGCTTATTTGTCGCGTTTTCACAGCATCCCCGCCTTTCTGTGGCGGTCATTCTTCTCGGCACGGCACCCCTCCCCCTGGAGTATAAAGCGATGAGATGCTTCCGCTTTCCCTAATCTCCCCCCCCTCCCACAACCGATTCGCCCGGTGTCAGAACTCACTTCAAGAGTGAGCGATCCCTGCGCTCTCCACTCTACTTCTCGTTCATGTTAACTTTTAGTCGTGGCATGAGTCGCCAACTTCCCACAAGTCCCTCTCAAACCCAAAGTACGGGTAACAACTGGGAGTCTGACGATGGCCTAGGTCAAGGTTTCCAGTACATCTATTCTGATCGTCCTTCAACATCTCACCAGGTACCTGTTCCTGGTTAGGATAAAGTTCTCATTACTGATGACGTTGTGCAGTCTCAGGATGCATTTGAGTCCAATGCCTTGAATCTGTCCTTCCAGCCATCCACCGCCCCACGGAATCCATCCGATCCTCCGGAAGTTGGTTTTAACCTGATGATGAATGGTTTCGATGCATTTCCCTACCCTCAGCCGCCTTCGCAGGACTATCACCTTGCGAATAATGGCTATGATACACATGTCACCCAGTACACACCACCGTTGTGGCCGACCCCGGTCACACATGCAACGGCAACCAACGCCACCGCTGCATCTTCTTATCTTCAGGGTTCGCCAAGTCCGGGTTCATACATCTCCACGCCCGGTTCCAGTCAGATGCAATTGTCTCCCTATTCATTTCCTAATTTATCGATGTCACAAGGGTTCAACTTGTCGACGGGCTCATTACTACCGAGTCCCATCACCCCCCCTTCAACGCCTGGCCAACAAAGCAACGCCTCTTTTGGGGACGGTCAATCACCGACTAATCCATCTCCTACGGTGGGAGCCCAAACCAACAGAAAACTTTACAGTCATCGCGACCAAATCCAGATGTTCAGAGATGTAGTTGTACAACATGCCCCAGGTTCCCTTGACTTGTTCGTACCCCAAAGGATGTACAGGCCACACACGCACAGCGACCGTCGGCGCTATGTCGAGGAAGTCGACTTGGAGGAACCCATCTACTTTTGGACGGACCATCCAGAAGAGCTTGGCATCCCCCTCATTGATGTTTTGCATTCACGGGTAAAACGACTACGAATGCGTGATGACACCGTCTTTGAAGGCAGAGGCCCTAGCGTCTCCATCCGATTGGAGGTAAGCGATCTATTCTGACATTTGTGGGGGTTAGTGTTGACCGTTTAAATATTTTTGTAGTGGCCTGGTTATGGTCAATGGAGTCGCCAGATTCCTACGAAAGACTTCAGGAGCCCACCTGGCCCTATCACACGGTCAAAACTCGCGAAAAATGTTGCGAAGTGTGTACTTCGGTTCATCGATGTGAGTGGCGCATCCTCGCCATCATCATTCAACTCAAACGCCCTCATTCCTTAGGAGCAAAAAATCCGCAACATGGAAGACGATGCGGACCAGCGCTGGAGAGTCGGCGATGCGCGAAATTTGATCAAACTTGACGATCTGATTCTCGTCAGCTTGCACCATGTCTCTATGGGCAGTTGGCAACCTCATTTGAAGTTGAGGAGGCCACTAAGTCAACTTGGGTTAGTAGGAGTCTAGATTTTTTGTTCCCCACTTTTTCCCCCCCGTTGTTCTGCTATACCCTTTGTCGCCTTGCGGACGGCGATGGCTGTTGACAGCTTCTAATACCCTTGGCTTCTCCTTATGTTGTTCTGTCCTTGCTACTGTCCTATCGCTACCACTAATAATGATCGTCTACTGCAACCGACCTTTTCTTCGGTTTTATTATGTACATCGCCATGTACATCGCCTGGCATATCTACCTTGGTACCAATGCAATAGAATCTTGCTACATATGTCAGAATAGTAATTGTGCTCCATCAAAGATATTCCTATTGTCATCACGGGTATCCATCTTCTGAAACGCAAGAAATTTTCGATCGATCAATAGTATCCCCATACTCGGCCAAGGTCGACCACCCCGCTGATGTGTGGGCTCCGGATAAGTGCCAAGCACGGGGTGCGGGTTGTCGTAAGTAGATAATGAACCTAACCGTTCATAGTCGATGTGCTTTCACACGCGTGGGTGGATATCGTCGGAAGGGCGGGTGAGAACCGGATCTTGGAAAATATTTCCGACAGTGGAAGATCATTTGTGGAGAGCAGTCGTGTTCTTTGATGACGGGCAGGACGAAGAATTCAGCTGATGGCCACTAGGACAATAACAGCGACATAAGAAATGAGCTGTGGAGCTAATTGGCGGGAACTAGGACCGAGTTCGAGGTAACGTCAACAGGCTAGTATACGTAGTCCCCGCTGTCTCCATATTCGCCCTTGTGAGATCTCCGAAGATAAAGGTCCATAGACACGCCACAAGAATATCACAAACGGAAGAAACCGAACAAACAAGCAGTCCAGTGGTTTCCTTCTATCATGATGTAGCGGAATACAAATATGAAATTAATGTCTGCCGGTCCGACTGAAACTTGCGGGCAACTTCCAAAGAATGTCCGGATAACGGTGACAAGAAAACACCGGTGAAAGGATGGGAAAAAAAATAGATCCGCTACAGTATGGTGGAACTTGGTTTCAAAACAAGCGAGGGGAGGGAACGATAAGTATCGCTGGATGGCCATGGATGTAAAGGGAGCTGAAGGTAGTGTTCTGAATCATAAGAGGAGCTGGTGAAATGTAAGAGAACCGTCAAGCATGCTCCTCACATTCGGGTAACAATATTGCATCATCGTTACAGTAAGTGACGCTCGTATTTTGAAAAAATGTCAGCATGACAGCCGCGGGAACCTTCGCCACTCAAGAGAACACCAGATTCGGGCAACTTGGGCTATCAGACGGAAGGAAAGCATCCACGGATTTCCGTGTTGTGTTGAGAATTGGATACAGTCCTGTGTGACTACGCCCGTCAACAAAGATACAATCGAAGATTATTGACAGCCGATCCAGCCAGGATCCAGTCTGTTGGGTAATGTCACGTCAGGAAAAAAAATCAAATGAAGCGGATGATCCCATGTAAAAGACGACAACAACTTTATTAATATTCCTGGCCCCGCACGAACAGGATCAGGGCTCAGCCTTGTGCCCCTCTAGCAGGCGCTTCCTACGTAAATATATCTGTCCTTGCACAGATACCAAGCCAAGCCTTGAGCCAAGGTTGAGGTGTAGACATTTGAACGTCGGATCACTAGACTTGCGGTAAAAAAAATAATAGTAGAGGCGTTAAACGCAAATCATGATCTGGTCATAAGTTGCCGTTAAGGCCGCGAACCAACTTCGATCCGGCGGCTCGCCTTCCAGACCAGGCTACATTGGCGTCGGTGCTCCCAGAGTGAAAGCAATACTGGACTGACATGTCTTGCCACTACATCTTGTGTTGGGTTCATAAAGAGATGAGTGACTGATGGTAAAATTTCCGGAGCTATTTCTAGTAAGTATCCTCAAAGCCTTTTCTGGGTGGATGCGTGTACGCTGCATGTGTTCGGTGCGCCCATGCATTATAGCTGATGTTACTGGTAAGAGCAGTTGCCAAGGTAAAATAAACATACTTACCACATTCTATCGTGCTGGTCCTTGCACATAGGTTTCAAACTCAGACCACACCTATCAAGCTTCATGATCAATGTATCTCAACCAACCAATGCAACCCAAGCGAAAGATAGGCTCTATGCCCAACTCGCGGGTAGCTTTGCTAGAATGTCCAGAGCGGTTAGCCAGACTGCCGATCTGTGTGAGCAGCTGCAGGTGGATTTGCACGCTATGAGGATGTTTGCGGCGTTGGATGCTGCAAAGTAAGCATGAGATGTGTTTGATATTTGAATGCTCAGCCATAGTTGTGTTACACAGGTTTATGACGGTCGCGGCGGAACTTAACTCGGATGTTGGGGGGGAAGAAACAGAGGAGATAGAATCATAAATAATACGAGTCAGCTTCGTGTTGTAAAGGTAGCGAGCAAAAACGCGTCAGTCCGAACACCTGTGCAAGCTGTGGACTGGCATGGGCATCGTTGTACTCCCATCAGTAGGGCCGTATGACAGGAGTACATGGTTTCCTTATTGAATCTGTTGCCCGGTCACTTGTTCGCCTTGTAGTTGCCTGATGGCCACATACAGGATAGTGCTTAATTCACTTTATCAGGAACAATAGCCTCGCTGGTTATAAGTACATAACCTGAGCTTTCACACTGACCTAGGTCTGTTCCAACGGGACTGGTGTCGTTCTGCACATTTTTCTTTGCCTTTTTCTTCGTTTTTTCTTCGTTTTCGTTTTCGCCAGTTGTTTTCGATCCGTTATAAGTTGCAATCTGACAACATGGACCAAGGTTCTCTCGGTGTTGCTCTAGTCCAACGCCAGGTCGTGGTCGTGCAAGGTAAGGCAATTAAGGATGCTCTTTTTCTGTCGCGGAATAATCGACATTCCTTCCTCGCTTCAGCTGCACGTTCACACTCTCACCGCGATCGTTGGTTGGATGTCTATACGTACACGCCCTTCGGTGGTCGCATTTTCCTTGCCACTGACACTCCGCATGCACGCATATCCTCCTCAGACGTCTTAACGATCTTCCCCGTGACCGACGTCTTCCGTACCCCCGACACGGGCATGCTCGAGCTGCCGCAGCAAGCTTTCTTCGAGTTCAACGAACTCAGCGCCCGTAATCTATGCAGGAAAGAATCTCTCTGGAATTCATGTCCTGTTAAACTTCGCTAAGGGCATCAATGCACGTACTCAAGTGAAGATATGTAGATGTTGGAGGGATGGTGATTTTACGCACTACAGTCCGAGATACCCCACAGTGTAGCCATAGTATCATACAGATTCCAGCTTTGAAATGCTCTGATGTTATAACACTGTCTAAGCTGGACGCACATCCTCGAAGCAGGGTAGAGCAAAGATTATCGACAAGAACAAGCAAGGCGATTTCAGAAATCATTGAACAAACCAAGAAATCACTTTAACCCAAAATGCTTCAAAGGGTGCGAGCTTTTAGTTCTGCTAGATATCTGTGAGCCTTTCCAAGCATCCAGATCGGGAACGAGAATTTGAAATTGGGATATGCAATGGCGCATGTCTTATTAAACACGCCTTCTATCGCTTCCTGGGGCCAAGACCCGTCCTAGAGGGCAGATTGATTTAGTGAGTGTGACCCACGAATCTAGTGGAAAACACGATTCACCGGTAGTTGGCGGGACATGACTAGCTTTACGGCTTGATTCAAGGGCTCGGGGTCTGGGTAGCGAGCGTACATCAATGCCATGGCTGCCCAGCACGTCTGCACCACTTGCGAATTGGCATGTTCTACCCAAGCTCCCTGTTCACACGACTGAATGGCATGCATCAATACATGGAGGAATGGGTATCAACTAATTTGGCCCATACCTTGTAGCTCTCACCCCAGCCACCATCACTTCTTTGTTTCCCGATCAAGAACTGGCAGGCCCTTCTTGACCTCTCACTAGTCTCATAAGTCTCCCCCACAAGAGAGAGACTTTCGAGCGCAAACTGTGTTGCGTATGTGAAACAGATACCCCAACTACCAACCCAGCCGCCCTCTGGCTTTTGTGCATTATGTAAATAAACGATGGCACGACGGATAGTTTGGCTAGTAATCAACGGATCAATACCATGAAGTTGTTTGGGAGGAATCAACGAACTCAATATCAGCAGGCCGGTAGTTAGGGTAATGTTTCCTAAAAATTGCGAGCGACGTTATTACGGATGTGGTGCATTCGGGGTAGCAGTATTCAATCATGATATCCCCTATGTGGTATTGAGCGACGGAAACAGAAAGGTACAAAGAACGAACCGAAAACCTCAGCAGGGTTGAGATATTCCAGCCATTTTGGGCCCCGCACTAATTCGTAGCTGGCGAAGCCTCCGTTGGGATTTTGTAGAGTCAACATCACGTCTATTGCGTTACACAGGCGCTGTTCTGATACAAGCTTGGGCGTGAAGCTGTAAATTTCACAGGGTCAGGAGGAAGTAGACACGATCGCAGAATACTTGCTCGAGATGTTCTTGAAGATATAACACCGCCTTCAGACCTTCACCTGTGCAATCGCTTACCGTGTACCCTTGCTCTTTGGTGCTAAAGCCCCATGCACCCTTGGTGGTATGCCGATAGGAAGTCTTATAATGCTTTGGGTTATCCAGAATCTGGTCTTGTTCCAACCAGGCCAAGGCCTTGAGTAAGCTCCCTTTATTATTCTCCTCCTTGGCAAGCCCAGTTTCCACCAGCGCTTGGGAGATAAATCCAACATCCCAAAGCTGGCTGCCGTTCGTCCCACACATCATCATTCCCTCTTTACCAATCCACATGAAATCACGTCTTTTGATCTCGTGTTGTTTGTACGCCTCGCTCTCTGGTCCTTCTTCGTGTGCCCTGCAGACGAGATTCATCATTTTCGATACGGGTCCCAATGTCTGATATTCGGTGTTCTCATCTTCCAAAACAAGGAGTTCATAAGCACGGGCAACCGCTGCACGTCGAAGTGGAGGCAAAGAACATGACTCGTATCCGCCGAGAATAGCGTTGATGAAGTCAAGAATACGGGTGTGGGGGGCATAAAGGTCCGCTTCACAAACGTTGTTTCGTTGCGCAGGCCAGTCAATCGTGTAATAATTTTGGACATAAAGCTCCTGTGAGATAATATCAACAAAATACAGCATTTACTGATTCCCAGACATACCTCTCGAAGAGCAAGAATGAGACTGTTTTCTTCAGCTTTGAATCTGATACCATACAAATAACTCATAGGAACGTAGACAGTCCGAGTGTGTATCCACCATCGATGTGGATGAAATGGAACCCACTCCGGTAGAAGCCTAACCGCGCGATTTCAAATGGATGACTCGACGTATGTTGTTTATGACATACCATAGCTCTGGAGGAATGGGATTGTTTCCCTCCCAGTCGTACACGTTTAATATAGAAAGCCAGAATTTGCCCCAAGCTGGGATTCCAGTTGCGCCCCCTTTCGTGTACGTTAATATTAGCTCCATTACGAGGGGGAAAAAAGTCTTGCCAAGTTTATGCAGAGCGGCACGAGCCCTGACACAGACGGGATGCTCAGCTGGGACCCCTAAGACGCGCAATGCAGTGTAATTGAGTCCAGTTCCAAACACCGTTGAATGTCCTTCGACATGTCTAACGCTGTCTTTAGAAAGGAATAGCTTAACGTGGAGCGTGATTCAACATACATTCCCCAACCGCCATCCTCTGGGTGAGCGCGATTTATAAGGTAACGGATCAACTCCAGTCGTTCTTCTTCCTTAAAACCCATTCCAGATACGTATGAACCGATCACTAGGCCGGGAAGAAGAAACATTGGTCCCCCGTATTCTCCTGGCCAATGGCCGTCGTGAGATTGCAAGTGTTTATAGAACGTATAGCCGTTTCGTGCAGCTGCAAGAGGATCATCTGCTGGCGGCAGGTCAGGGAGATTCTATGTCCTGGGTTCAGTGTAAACTGAAGATCTAGCATTTACATTCCTACCAGCTTAATTCCTAACCAAAACTTGTCGACAGAATTCTGCGGCCACTTCTCACACTCCTCCTCAGTTTTCAGGTAGTGCCAGGTATGACGCCCGCCATCGTTTACAAGGAGCCTCCAGCGAGAGTAATCAGTGAACGGTTCATCGCCGGAATCCGGGATATTCAATGAAGAGTACATGAACGCTGAGGGGGGATTTCGGCTTCCAGGCACATTCCATTTTGCTAAGTAGGGACTCGGAATATCATACGACTTCAGATTAAACAGACCCTAACCCTAGGCCTGGGCCAACTTCTTTGTCTTTGACAAACATGGCTTTTCGAGACTCAACCGTGGTTATCATCGAAACCAGCAGAACTCTCATTCGTGCAGGGTTGGGGCTCCATGACCTGCTTAAAACCCCATCTGTAGTGCGCCCGATCTCACATGTAATCAATGCTTCATCCATTTGACACCACGCATTGATAGGAATTCCCGGCTTGTGTTGGCTTGCGGAGAAGTGTATCTGGCGACGCTCCCGAGGCTGCGACGAGCGAAAGAACGACCCTGCAGATTGGAGAAACCTTCGAAGATGTTGCTTCAGCCACGATCAGCCGTGCCTCTCCGTTACCGCAGCAGACTGGTACCTCGACCTTGGTAAACTCCTACCTTGTGGGTTCTCAGCTTGATGAGGCCTTGGCAGCAGGTCAGGATATCGTGATATCATGGCCTTTTGCAGACGGTGATATTCTTGACTGGATACAGGCTGAAGCCATCTGGTATGCTTTCAGCGTCTGAAAAAAAAACCTCACACTTTGCTCACGGAGCCGCTCAGGAAACATGTCCTTTTCAAGGAACTTCAAATCAGACGCGCACAAAATGAGTCACCTGTCCTCCTTTCTATTACACCTGGTCTGGCTCGAAGCACATACGAACGAATATGCCAAATATTTTTCGAGCGCTTTAACGTCGCCGGCTTCGCTGTTCTGGAACGTCCGATCGCGCAGCTGTACGCTGCAAACAGTCTCAGTGGCGTTGTCGTCGACATAGGGCAAGACAGAACTGATATTACGCCTATTTACGACGGCTTCATTGCGCACGGAGCACGAACCACCACACGCCTCGGTATTCACCATTGTCAAAACTATCTTGCACATCTACTTCGGTACAATCAGTCCGTAATGTCTGCTCTCTCGCCACCTGATGCACCAGTTGAGCCCGCAATCCTTCATGGTATCCTCCGTGACCTGGTCACGGAAATACGGGAACAAAATCTCATAAAGGTACCATCGAACGGTGAAACTGCTACTGATGATGATGGCGTTACAGACATAGCTGCTGTCCTTGTAGCGGGCAAGGAAAAGGCAGTCATCGAAAGCGGTATGAGGAGGAAAGCCACCGCAAAGGCTTCTGCCGCTGAACAAGCTAGGGCTAGGGAGATCGAAGCGCTGGACCTCGTTACAATCAATTTTCGCGGACATTCGTTAACTGTGGGTAAAGAGAGATATCGGTTCTGTGAACCATTGTTCGACCCTACTTTGATGAACGGAATTTCTGGTATCGAGACCAATCACTCGGAGAGAGTTAGGCCATTACAAGATGCCGTCGGTCATGCTGTTGGCCAAATGGAAGTTGACCAACGGCAGTACATCTGGGGAGGGCTTTTCGTTACTGGGGAACTGCCGAGTCATGTCAAAGGTCTGACCTATATATATATATTAACTCCTACCAGTTTTTATTTTGTATACCAGGAATTGGCACCGCCCTGCAGTCACGTCTGGCACGCTTTATTCTGAGCAACCCAGATCAACAAACCGAGGTTCAACCTCGCCACATCCGAGTATTGACAGTGCCAGAATATTTCGGGGAATATCGAGACAAGGGTGATGGTCTCGCGGCTTTTTTGGGGACTAGTATTGTAGCCAAGGTGTGTTGTGGTATGGCTAATCGAATGCTGATAGGTTTCATGGATTTCTTTCCAGATCATATTTAATGATTCCACAACCAAAAACTTCGTCTCAAAGGCAGATTACACGAACAAAGGACCACATTCTGTCATTGAAATGGCACCTTCTCTGCTGTAAGATAACTAATGTATATTACGTAGCATTGCCCTCTGCAAAGTTGAGCAAATCACTGTCTCCCTGGTCCGACACCGTCATGACACTACAAATTGGGGAATGACTTAATGACAAAGTGTGAGGGAAAGGAATTATCGGCTTACCCGACACGAAAAAGTTTTCCAGCAGCAGTGCCGAGAGCCACATTGGTGCCTGCAAAGTGGTGTACTGACGTCTTGGACAGCATGGCATAGTATTCCAGCTCAGATTTCCGGAGCGGTGGACAGTTCCCCGCAATAAGAACGAGTTTGGCTGTACGCGAATAATTCGAGACAAGCAAAATATAATAATGTCAGCACGAGGAACCTTCTCAGCATCACGCTCCAGTTCCCGGCAGAAGAGGTCAAACTGTACTTACCCTTGCCATTGCGCATCTGCTTGAGTGCCGACTTATATCCGAGTGTGTATTTGCCGGACTTGACGACGAGCGCAAGACGCGCCGCTATTGACTCTGTGGATTTGGCGGCTTTTGATTTCTTGGTGGGAGCCATGCGTAACTTTGAAGTTCTGTTGCTGTGGCTGGGACCTTGGCCCAACTGCACAGTTGCAACATTAAGGTTTGGGGGCGAATCCAATATGGAAATATAAATTCTTGTCAAATTTTGTTCAGTTAGTGTGTAAATGTAGCAATCATATGCACCATTTTTCAGTAAATGTAAGCCTAAAAATGGTAAGTTTTCTATAATTTTATCACCAGGTTTAACTTGGGCCCTTGAATATATTCCACCTAGCTATCACTATATAAGGCAAGCAGTGTCACATACCAGTCGAAACGTGACGTGCCCGATCGAATCATGTGAAAAACACAATTGCTATCGATGCACTTTGGAAGTTTTGATGTTTTGCGCTGATGGATAATAGCAAGATAACCGACGATACTCACAATCACGGGTTCCGGCTTGGTGGACGACCTATACCGCTTTTCGACGCCTGCTATGCGACAGAGTGTCTCGAGGTTTAAATAATTTGACAATGGCAACCGATTTTATTGTCCACACCTCCCTTAGCATGAAACCATCCCAGGTGTCATATGTGCCTTCTCACCAAGATTTCTTCGTCGACTTCTCGCCTGGCGAGTTCAGTTCTTGTTTGAGAACGAAGAAGGTAAGCTTTTCTTCCCCATCTCTGCCTAGAACACTCACGAGCTATTGGCTGGAAGGCGTTTGAAACGGGCGACTTCGTGGCTAAACTCGACGGGTTGACAAAGGCACTCAAGACGTACACCTCCGTCCAATGCGGAGATGGAGTTGACGATCATATAGAACTAAATTCTGATCTCGTATATGGTACGGCCACATTTTAGTTTCAGATCGTGTCTGTCCAACAGTCGAATAGTCAACCACTCTTGCGAGTCCAATGTCGCGTTCGATCTTTCTTCGGCCGATCCCTCCAACTGGCATATTCGAGCAACGAAACCCATCGAAGTTGGTACTGCTCGTAAGCCAAAATATTTCTGCTGTCGCTGCTACGATTTACGGAATGCTCTCAGTTACATTCTTCTACCCGAGCACGGAATGGGATATGGCACAGCCGTTCCAATGCCAATGTGGAGCATCCGTGTGTATTTCCTATTCCTTATACTTGTCGTCGCATTAAACGATCAAAATCCAGTCTTGCTTGGGTACCATCAAAGGTGCTGCGCACCTGTCCATGCAAGAGTTAAATGCACGAGGCTTTGTCAATAAATGGATCCCGGAATTATTTGCGAAACAGGAGAGAAACACTCAAAGCACGGATGGCAGGAGCGTGTTCATTGCTCCTGCTCCAGTGAAAGCTAGCGGGAAATGCTTGAACTGCGGATACGGATTCTCTACTGGTGACGATTCTGAACGCTGTGGATGCAAACCGGTTACCGTGATGTAGTTTCTTACTTCCCCAATCGTTGAAGCAATACATATACAACAGCGAGTTCGCTACGGCAAATACGATGATAGTTTGAAAGAGAACGGGAACAAAGGCATTGCAAAAAAAATTGCGGTAACATCATCGTGATACGACTACAACGAATTGTTTAATATTTTGATACATGCTATACAACGAAAACTCTGAAAAACATTGAAAGCTAGAATTCAAACCTGGAGGGACTTCCTCACGACCATCACGGGTGTAGAATTTGGTTCCGAGCAACTCGGCGAGCCAATGCTTCAAAAGAAAATAAGCTAGGTGGTTCCTTGTATGGTCTGCTGTCCATCGATTGTGGGCTGGCGAATTGATGTGCAAGTTTTGGGTTCCGTTGCTGAATCATGATTTCTGGAAGAGGAACAGGGGATTTGTCCTCCACCTGAGGAAGATCATCAAACACAATCATGCGGGGTTTTGTATCCTCATAATCCTGGTGATCGAGATGACTCCATTTTCGAGTGGAAGGCTTTGCTGGTTGTAATGAGCCTTTCCTGTATCTGGACCCAGTGACGGAGGGAGAGCAGATGCAGGTCCAGGACACAGGCTCAGAGGGTAGCGGAAGAAGGGGTGAGACTGATGGTTGCTTTGGATATGAAAAGGTTGCAAGAAGCTTGGAAGTGATAGGGAGAACCGTGTCCAGAAGCTTGGTGTGCATGCGCTCCAAGTGATCCACTAAATAACTGGAACGTGGAAAGGTTTCCTTGCACCCTGCAAGACATAAGAACATATTCAAACGAGGCAATCGATGCTATACCTCTTATGGGACAGAGCAGAGAAATGCGAGACATATGGCTCAATTCAACGTGAGTCTGAAGAGCAACAGCGGACAGGTGATTGCGATAGGCGCATCGCGGAAGACAACACTGATATATCCCATCCTGGTTGTGATCTTATGTCAGTTTGACATGAAAATGTTTGCGTGGTGCCGATGAGTATACCTCAGTCTGTGATCTTTGACAGTGGAGGCACAGATGCTAAACGTGTATCATGATTTCGAGATTCCCCTGAAGATACGCAAGTGATAAAACATACCCGGAGTAGATTGTTCCAGCTATTCATGACCATTACACAGGTACCCCATTCACATCTCATTGGCACCACGATATCTTTAGCCAGAGTGACAACATTATCTGATGATAAAGTAACATGTTTCGATTGCATTACATGCAAATAGCAGGACGCGTGCCCGTGAAAATTTGTCCACAATAACGCGCCCTAACCCTATTCTGGGGCATGCCAAATTATCAACGCCCAGCTTTGATTCGGGCTTCCGCAGCCCTCGCTCGCCGCTCCCTTTCAATTCTTGCCCTCATTTCAGGCGTGAGCCCGGAAAGCCCCTCTGTTCCGCCTGCTGAGCCACCCAACTTCCTTGGTCCGGATGTCTCCTCGTCCTTGCATTGCATTTTGACGGTCTCAACAACTTGATCAAGAAGTGGCGCTTTCTCCTTCTCCTTCTCCTTCTCCCTTGCCTCTCGGTCTTTTACTTTCTCTTTCAGGGCCTTTTTACGAACCTTCTTCTTCTCCTCTTGTTCCTCCTCCATCTTGTGACTCAAAATACTTGGCACTCGTGCCGCCCCGAGCCAATCCCACCAATCTGGGTGTGCGGCTGCACATCTTCTGAACACGTTTCGTACACCTCGTGTCCGTGCTAGATCATATGCAGTGCGACGCGAGCCCGCAGTCAGCGTCAGAGGCGAATCCGAAGTATCTGACATGTGACCAGGGTCATCGTCGCCGTTTTCACCTGTATTGCGGAACGGAACGTCGATGGTTGGATCTGCATGTGCGTCTTCTAGAAGCCATCTGACAACATTCTCGTGTCCTGCCACAGTGGCAACCTGGAGGAGGGTTGCCCTGTATTCGCCCGTCCATTCCGGAATTGGAGAATCGATACCACCAATGTTAGATCCTTCGCGGGTCCAAAAGGGTACAAGAGGGTCTAGCCGCCCTTTGCTGACCATTTCCAGGAGCCGGGCCCACTTTTCTCGAAAAGCCTCCTCCTCTTTCGACAGCTTTGGCAGTTGGGGCTTCACGGTGTCCAAGGTAGACGCAGGTACAGTGGGTTTCGGCTTTGGCTTTGGCAAGGAAGCAAGATAAGCCTCATCCAGAGCCCGGAGGGCATCTTCGGTCAGGTGCGAAACTTTGACTTTAGTGAGCTCAAGCAGACAGCGAGTCAACTCAGACTGAGTCTGTTGAAGGCGTCACCACAAGGAAATCGTAAATAGGAAGTGTTGAGAGACGTACCGGACGACGGGTGGGGAATGGAAATGTTCGTAGACGGTCGTCACCTAGGTAGCCTGATTAAAAACGACCAATGCGGTGAATGAACATTTACCTTTCACTATAATGGCACTTTCGGAATCATAAAAAATCTTCTTATTCGAGCTGCTTGCGCGGATCCAAATTCTTTCGCAATCAGCAATGTCGTCTGCCCACTCTTGAAGCAGGCTACGAATATCCTGTATGCTGATGTTAAAATGATTCCACGCAACACGAGAGCGAAGCACATACATCACGCAAAGCTTGTTCCCCGTAGCGCCGAAGCTGAGCGCCTGCACTCTTTGCGTTTCCCTTTGCATTATCATTTATGGATTGAGAACCTCCCTGTTTCCGCCGGGCTAAAGGCGCAAATGATGAACTCAAAAACATTTACACCATCAATGGATGGCACAGACTAGTGTAGCGGTGAAAAGTCTTGTGCATCAATACTTCTGTATCTGGTTTCGGTCGTTTGGGTTTCCTTTTTTCAACCTCTTCTTGCCCAGATTCCCCTCTGCTGACTCGAACGACTGCCCCAGCAAAATGGCCGCCAGCTGTCATGAACAATGCCCACTTGCGTTCGGCAGATTTTTGCAAAGCTTTCAGCTCGGAGAGGTGAGATGAAGGGTCAGTGGGATTCGAGAACAATGCCCTGTAAACACCAATCTGGGTGGCTGGGGGGGAATGAAACCAGGCGAGGGCGGTTCGTGGCAATGTAACTGACTCAGAAGAAGGAGAGGGCGCCCGCAAGGGTATCTTCACTTTGTTCACCAGGGTTGCAACTGTATCCGAGATATCTGAATCGTCGTCCTCGGAGGAGGCAGAACCAGAAATTGAGTCCTCGAGTCCTACCTGTAAACTGAGCATTTCGGAATGAGAAGAGAATAAGGTGCGTCTACCGTCGATTAAGTCTGCGAAAGCTGGTTCTGTGACTGGAGATCCACCGTTAAAACGTACTTTGACATTGTACCTATGCCAATCAGATCGAAAATGGGCTCGTTGTTCTTCAACATCGTCGAACACTGCAGCAAGACAGACATTGCATGTCCTTGTGGAGCTGCCAGAAGGTGCTGCTACCTTCTGTGTCGGAGAGGGCGAACGTGAGGGTTTTGGAACCAGGCGATCTCGAGAGATGAGCGTGCTGAGGATATTTGAAGGGAGAGAAAAGACGTGGTAGTGCCATGCTTGCATTGTTCGTAGGAACGGGGTTGTGCAAAGTACTGTTGACCGGAGGACTCACCGTGACTCGGAGCGGTCAAATTTATTAGTAACTACATACCAGTGACCACTGACAACCGGAAATTTCAATTCAGATCTACAGAGCGCAATGGTTTCATCAGTGTTTTCCAATCGCCCCATCAAGAAACTGGTTCTTTTCGATGTGGATGGAACACTGACACCAGCTCGCCAAGTGAGTATATGTAGTCCGTTGTCTCACAAGTACTGGTTGAAGCTATGCATTAGACGGCATCACCACAAATGATCCGCCTGCTTCGCGATCTTAGGGAGAAAGTTGTCATAGGCTTTATTGGCGGATCAGACTTTGTCAAAATCTCTGAACAATTGACGGTGGATGGAAGCAACGGTGAGCAACATGTTATCGGCGACTGTCCTTGCTGACCATCGAGTGTCAGTGCTCGATGATTATGACTATGGGTTCGCAGAGAACGGGTTGATTGCTTATAAGTTGGGGAAACCTTTGGCATCGCAGTCGTTCATCAACTATGTCGGCGAGGAGAAATACAAAACCTTGGTCAACTTTATCTTGCATTACCTCGGCGACATGGATGTCCCAATTAAACGGCAAGTGAATCCAGTCACCTATAAATCTCAGGGCTAATACTGCTATCCAGTGGTACATTCGTGGAGTTCCGCAATGGTATGGTGAATGTAAGTCCCATTGGTCGTAATGCCTCGTAGGTTCCAATTTCTGGATCCGCGCGAGCTTACATTAAGCAACGCGCCCCAGGATTGAGGAGCGCAACGCATTTGAAGCACATGACAAGGTAGGACTTGTACACGGCATCGCATGTTATTCATATTCCACCTCTTTCAGGAATTCGGACTTCGAAGCGCATTCGTGAAAGTGCTGCAGAAGAAATTTGCGGATTACAATCTCACTTTTTCAATCGGCGGTCAAATATCATTTGATATATTTCCGAAAGGATGGGATAAGACATACGCTCTGCGACACGTTGAAGACGAGGCATTCGAGGAAATACATTTTTTCGGCGACAAGACGACCAAGGTGTGTGTGTCATGACTTGGCGCTCAGAATGCAACAAACTATCATGACTATAGGGTGGAAATGATTATGAGATCTTCAGTGATCCTCGCACGATTGGGCATTCTGTATCGAGTCCCGCAGATACCGAACGCATTGTTAGGGAATTATTCTTGTCATAAAGGACGTGTAGCATTCGAACCCGCAACGTTGTCAGATGGTGTAGATCAGCTTTAGAGACCGATAATCTGAGCCTGGTATTTTTTCTGTGTTACAGTGTTGTACGTAGTAGGTAACAAAGACAAAACATCACGGACTCGCGTGTCACGTGCTTATTATCTCATTTCGAAAAACTTTCAATCCCGGTGCGCGATTTTGTCGTCAATTTTATCATTTATACGCGTTCTGACGATCGTTCACTCATTTTCAGGGTGAAATTTTGATACCATGTCTGAGCGAGTGACTAAGAAGCGCAAGCTGACGTCTGATAGCTCGTTCGCGTCTCAGCCAGTGCAGTCTTCGTTCGCCGACGTTCTCGAAAGGCTGAAGGAAGAGGCTGGGGATGGCGTTGGTATGTCGAGTCCATGATCAGATGTTTATGGAGAATAACTGGCTTTCATGATTGATAAGGGGCAGAAGGTGGTGCGGATAGTTGGTCGCGACCTCCGCTGGGATATCTGGACGAAAAGAAGGATACAATCAGTATGTTTCCTTGTTGTGAACCAAGAAGTTAGCTTAAAATACTTCACAATTAGTTTTTCAGCAGATCGACGTTGAAGATTCCGTCGACTTGAGCAATGGAGTGGCAACTTTGCGAATGTTTGGGGTGACAGAAGTGTGCAATTATTTTCTCTGTGTTATATTTTTTGACAAGTCAATGTTAGGATGGTCACAGTGTCCTTGCCCACGTTACCGATTTCCTACCTTACTTCTATGTGCCTCTGCCTCGCGGATTTACGGAAGATGATTTAGATTCCTTTGCCAATTACCTCAATGTGAGTCCCCTCTTTTACTTCTATGCCTTTCGAGAAAAGAATGCAGACTTCAATAGACCCAAGTAGGCTCCTCTCTAGTAAGAAAGGTAGAGATCGTGAAAAAGCGTAGTCTTTGGGGATATCTGGGGGATGATTGGGTTTGTTTTCTTAAAATTATTCTTGGAGAACCGCGTAGCCTGCCGAAAGTTAGAGATGAGCACCTTCCTCTTGTGGCAAATCTGCGTGATGCTAACCTTTCGCTTGATTACGTATTTTTGAAAGAGGGGAATGCTCGTTCCAGGATTTATTCCAAGGTCAAGTCCCTACGTTCGAAAGTAATATTGTTTATACGCTGCGCTTTATGATCGACACAAAGGCAAGCATGAGACTTTTCGTACGCACTACTCTGACGTCATTCAAGGTGGTTGGAATGAATTGGATCGAAGTCCCTGCTGGAACATACAAACTATTTTCTGCAAACAGCAAACGCTCGCAGTGTCAGATTGAATTCAGTGTCAGGTATGTCAGTGGCATATTTGACCTTATCTGTATTGATACTTGTTGAATCTCAGATACGATAAATTCATCTCGCATGCACCGGAAGGCATTTGGTCTAAAGTTGCACCTCTGCGAGTATTGAGCTTTGATATTGAATGTGCTGGTCGGAAGGGAGTCTTCCCAGAAGCGCAGGTAGATCCAGTGATTCAGATAGCGAACATGGTCACTCGTCAAGGTCAGTTTCATGCTTTATTGGGACATCGGGAACCTTGAACACATTGCCGTAGGCGAACAACTGCCCTTCATTCGCAATGTCTTTACGTTGAACTCCTGTTCACACATTGTGGGTTCGCAAGTGCTTTCCTTTACCAACGAAGCGAAAATGCTTGAAAAATGGCGAGATTTTGTTGCAGAGGTTGACCCAGATGTTATCATTGGCTATAACATTGCCAACTTTGACTTCCCGTATTTGCTTGATCGAGCGAAAGTTCTCAAGGTCGGAAAGTTCCCTCTACTTGGGAGACTTAAAGGCTCGTTCTTTTCATTGTAAGAACATGTTGTATCACTGATTCATTATATAGGTGTCAAGTGCCAAACGAAGGACACACACTTCTCTTCGAAAGCATACGGCCAACGCGACTCAAAAGAGACGCCTCTGGATGGACGCCTTCAGCTCGACGTCCTACAGTTCATGCAACGCGAGCACAAACTACGAAGTTATACTCTCAATTCAGTTTGCGCGCAATTTCTTGGCGAACAGAAAGAGGATGTCCACCACTCGGTAATCACTGAATTACAGAACGGTACATCGGAATCACGACGACGGCTTGCTGTTTATTGTCTGAAGGTTTCTAAAATTTCTTGCATCGGCAACAACGAATTGAGGAATTAATTAGGACGCGTACCTTCCGCAAAGGCTTATGGACAAATTGATGTGTTTCGTCAACTACATCGAAATGTCACGTGTAACAGGTGTACCCTTCAATTTCCTGTTGGCTCGCGGTCAATCAATCAAGGTGCTATCGCAATTATTCCGTAAAGCTAACGAGGAAGGATATCTCATCCCAGGCTTAAAGGGAGAAGGTACCTTTTCTTCATCCATACTGTTTCATCGTCATGAGATATTGCGTAGGTTCCGACGAGCAGTACGAAGGTGCTACTGTCATCGAGCCCAAGAGAGGATACTACGATGTTCCCATTGCTACACTGGACTTTAGCTCCCTTTACCCGTCAATCATGATGGCACATAATCTATGTTATACCACGCTTTTAGAGAAAAAAACCATTGAGCGGCTCAACCTCATCAAGGATGTCGATTACATCCAAACGCCTAATAACGGTAGGCGTATGCTGCATTTTAGCAATTTCATTCTCTGATTTCGAAGCATCATTAGATTTGTTTGTCACGGCTTCCAAGCGTAAGGGACTTTTACCCACCGTCCTCGAGGACTTGATTTCCGCACGCAAACGAGCAAAAGCTGATTTGAAGAAGGAAACGGATCCTTTCAAGCGCGCTGTACTCGACGGTCGACAGCTCGCCCTCAAGGTTTGTATTTTTTAGTGACTGGACTACAGGCTTCTTATTGAACCCGATACAGATCAGTGCTAACTCCGTGTATGGCTTCACCGGCGCCACCATCGGGAAACTGCCTTGCCTCCCAATTTCTTCCAGTGTCACTGCATACGGTCGCCAAATGATTGAAAAGACAAAACAGGTTTGTCTGTCGTATTCTCAATTATGTGGTAATTAAACAACGCTTGATATAGGAAGTGGAGGCTGAATACTGTATCGCTAACGGTCACTCTCACAATGCTGAAGTCATATATGGTGACACCGATTCGGTCATGGTCCGATTTGGTCCTACGGAGCTTGATAAGGTCATGTCGCTGGGTCAGTGCTTCTCGATGATTTCACGTCCTGACTTGATGTCTGTCCAGGAAGTGAAGCTGCAGCACTTGTCACGCAGAAGTTCATTAAGCCCATCAAACTTGAATTTGAAAAAGTGTACTTCCCGTATCTTCTTATTAATAAGAAACGATATGCGGGCCTCTACTGGACGAAACCTGACAAATATGATAAGATGGACTCCAAGGGGATTGAGGTGGGTGGCCTAGAGGCAAGTGTGTCTTTCGTGACTGAGTTTGTGCACAGACCGTGCGAAGAGACAATTGTCGTCTGGTATCCACTGTCATTGAAACGTGTCTTCATAAGATGTTGATTGACAGAGATGTGAAAAGTGCCGAAGAGTGAGCATTTCTTTGTCTCTGGTGGAACGCCAATGCTGACCTCAGGAAAGATATACGAAACAAATGATATCAGATCTCCTCCAGAATAAAGTTGACATGTCACAGCTAGTCATCACAAAGGCATTATCAAAAACAGGTGAGCTTTACCGAACGAAATTGCCCATTATTAACTATTGATTTGTTGATAGATTATGTGGGAAAACAGGCGCACGCGGAGTTGGCAGAGAGAATGAAGCAACGTGATGCTGGTGTGCTATTTCAGTGCTTCAGCGATGTTGAGAGAATTTAAATACGTTTTTCAGGTTCTGCTCCTGCGCTTGGTGATCGTGTTGCTTATGTGATCGTTAAAGCAATTAAGGGTAAGTGTGAACTTCTGGCACATCGTTCGCTGAAATGATGCCGTGTATCACAGGTGCTGCTGCATACGAGAAGTCAGAAGATCCTCTATATGTTCTTGAGAATAATATTCCCATCGATACCAAATATTATCTCGAAAATCAGCTATCAAAACCTCTAATGCGAATTTTTGAGCCTATCCTGGGCGAAAAGGCTTCCTCTCTTTGTCAGTCAAACTTCTGTGACCGATTCTTTGACGCTTATCTGCTCGATAGTGTCCGGCGACCATACCAGAACCATCCAGATTGCGACGCCCACAGTGGGTGGTTTAATGAAATTTGCCGTCAAAACGGTGACTTGTCTAAGCTGCAAAACACCATTACGAGGGAACAACAGTGTCAAGAGTGTGTCTTTTTGAAGTCACCTGTCGTCCTGTGCTGATATCGCCGGTTGTTAGATGGTGCGGTCTGCAACAACTGTCGGCCCAGAATAGGGGAGCTGTATCAAAAGCAGGTGTCAACCACATCCGATCTTCAAGTTCGATTTTCGCGCCTTTGGACGCAATGCCAGCGTTGTCAAGGATCTTTACACCAGGTACACTTGATTTGGGCTGGATCATTTCAATTGTACTCAATAACCTACATGCAGGATGTTTTATGCACCAGCAAGGATTGTCCAATATTTTACATGAGGAAAAAGGCGCAGAAGGACGTTGAGGACGCCAGTAGTGTGCTGGAACGTTTTGATTCAGATGGGTGGTGATATATTTTTAAATTTTTTGTTTATGTGTACAGTATGGATGAACGCGTGACAAGCCGTTATGGGACGCGTTTTGGTGTCACGCTTTGTCACGTGAACTTTCGTTGAGGACAACCACGATGGCCCCTACAAGACTAAGGCGGCAGCCAACACTCCCAGCATCCCAGCCTCCTCATGCTGATACTGATTCTGATGCCGACACTGATCATGAATCGTCTAGACAACCACGACCACATCTCAAGAAGCGTCTGAGCGACCTCAACGACTGTAGTTTTTCTTCCGATCCTGGCCGTGTCCCCCTCAAGTCTGTCAACATAAATGATGACGCTGCTGAAAAACGGAGGCGCAGAAAGAGTACAAAACTCGCAGTTCTGGAGAACGCACACGCAGGACCATCGTCAGAAGGAAATGTCGGTGAACACGATCAACCAGAGACATCGAGGATAGCGAAACAAAAGCAGCAGCTGACATCCGTGGCTCAAACCCCAGTGATAAATGTCCCATTGGATGTCATGAGCTCCAATTTCGAAGAATGGATGAAGATGGCAACGGATAATGTACACTTGCCCCTTTACTCAGCCGTCCTAGGCTCATGCACATAATACAGAAAATCAATGCAGCAAATTCGTGGAACTTTGCATTAATTGATTATTTTCACGACATGTCTCTCCTGCGCAATAATACCGATAACTCTATCAATTTCCAGCGCGCGTCATGTACGCTTGACGGCTGTGTCAAAATTTGGACAAGTCGCGTTGACAGTGTCGGAACAGAAACTGGAAAGCTTCTTAGCAATCTCGCCTCGGAAGGAAAAGGAGATGACGACGAGCCAACATCCGACAACCCCGACGCTCAAGATCCCTCTCAACCGAAGAAGAAGAAATCGCATAGAGCTGAGGCAACACTTGCCAAGAATCCTGATCAGTTGAAGAGCAAGAAGCTGGACCTAGAATTTAGCGTTGATCCATTATTCAAGAAGACATGTGCAGATTTTGACGAAGGTGGTGCCCATGGGCTCCTCATGAACCACCTGAGTCTGGGGGTAGGCACAGATGGAGGGATGAGAGTTGTGTTTGACGCCAGCGATTCTATGGGGAAAGTTACAGAGGAAGAAGAGGTTGTGGAACCAGAAGACTTTGTCGACTTGAGCTTCCTCCGAAGTGAATGTTCCGTCTCTATTGAGATATTAAGCCTTTCTAACCTTGGTGGTTACAGAGGAGTTTTTACCGGATCTTAACGTCCTCGAAGGCAAGGCTATCTCGCACTCGCTGACAGACTTCTCCTTCTCCAAAGATGCATTCACCTTTGAAGAACCCACCTTCCGGGACGACACTCACAACTACCACGACGACGACGACGACAACGAGCCATTTGTTGCGGGTGCAAACGATGAATTCCCGATGGATATCGATGGCGCCGGCCCACCAGCTGAAGACTTTTTCCAGGGTGAGCAAGCCGTAGCGGATGACTTTTTAGGCGTACCAGGTGACTACGGCGGAGATCACGCTTCAAACGGTTCTGCCGGTGCTGATGATGATGAGGTACAAAATGGAAGACCGCCTGGGGCACTCTTACCATATGATCCACGAAGAGTGCCAAATGAGCATGACATCATCATGGCCATGACGGATGCGGACGGGGATGGAGGTATGATGGACTACTTTGACCAGAATTTCCTCAAGAATTGGGCGGGGCCTGAACATTGGAAATTGAGGAAGGTGGTCAGGAAACGTAGGTTCCATCATATCACACATACACTTACCTGAAAATTCTACGCAGCGGAAACTGTCGAGGTCAAAACTGCGAAAGCTCCTAAAGAAAAAAAGGAGGCCTTTAAAATAGACTTCTTCAGTCCCCCAGAGAAGGACCTGAAAGAAGTTGCGAAGGAACTCTTTGCACCAGTCACAAGGGGTGCAGGAATCAATCTTCCGGGGACTGGGCCAGCAGCTACAAAGACACGGAAGAGTAAAAAGAAGGAGAAAGAGAAGAGGGACGACCACCTGTTGCCTGACGATATGCATTTCAGCAGTAGACAACTGGTGACACTGTTTTTGAAGCCTAAGTTTTCAGTAAGTTCTCATTGTTCACATTGTCTAAGATCATGCTATCACAAAGGATGATGACGTTCTTGTGTTTGTACTGTGTAGTTGAAACTGCGCGGTCAGCATGTGCGGCTCAATGAACACGACGGAGAGGTAGACGAGAATTTCTGGGCTCAAGCTGCTGCAGACCAAGCTGCCGGGAGAAGGGGTGACGGTGACGGTGACGAAAGTCAGATTTTTTTCACTCGGCCTACCACGCAAACTGATTCCGTACCATTGCAGCCGCCGATGGGGGTGCAATTCCTTTTAATACTCAATTCTTCCACGATGATTATGACGACGGACCGGGATTCGACGACGTATTCGAAGGCGATGGCGAGGGGATGGGCTTGGGCGTTCCAGATGCTGATGCAGGCGAACAGGACCTGTTGGCCGCCACACAGGGACAGACAAGACGTGTGAGACCCGAGTTTGTCAATTATGCCAAGAGGGCGAAGCGAGTCGATGTACGGAAGTTGAAGGACAATATTTGGAAGGGCCTGAATATCGTCCCACCCCCAAAAGATGACCAGATGGTATGGTATTTTTCTACCCAGAATTTAAGTTGATAACTGAAACGTGTGGGATTAGGAGCTGGATGAACCACCTGCAACCGATCCCTCAGAAGCACGTGTATTCAGTTCTGTTATTTCCGGGTTGCAAAGGTCGTATCCCCGAGAGAAGATGGAGGAGATCAGCACAAGCTTCTGCTTTATCTGTTTATTGCATCTGGCGAATGAACAAGGTCTCAAGCTGCAGTCTTCGATGAATGGATTTTCGGACGCTGTCTCAGAGGATGTAGATGGGGCGGATATAGATAATAAGGTTGGCGACATCTGGGAACTGATGGTTTGTGTCGTTTGATATATTTTGGACACTCCCTGACGGTTGGTTTTCGCCAGGTCTATCGGGATCCAGATGCTACTCCCGCAGCGTAGAACAACTGTTTTCCAGTACACGATTTTCTATTCGATCCTTGGTGCATAGTGTTGTACGTGGTGGTAAATCAATATATCTTGCACAAACCTCGGGTGACACTACGTGCGTCATGTCTCCGCGACAGTTTTTCAGTTGCAGACGCATCTGTGGCTTCACTTCTGACGCGCTGATACGTCCTCGCGTACTCGGTGATTCCAAATATAATGATGATTGGCGGCCGTGCGATATTGTAAAGCGTATTCTCGAGCTTCTTGCAAGCAACAACCTTCGCTGGCATCTGGTTGTGAGAAATCTACCTAACCAGCTGATCATTCACAGCATAGTATGAAGATCTTACCGTACTCAAATGAAGTACCCTCGCCGACCGTCGAAAATGTCAGACTTCAATCGCTTATGATACACCCTGTCCGGCTCGTTTGTGGAGCACCTGCGCTGTGTTGGGTACAGCTCAGACATGATTACCAGAGAAAGCATGCAAGTATCATACAAATCACGAAATACATCGACACAGGGCTACGTTATACATGTACATCAGATAAATTCCTACGCCGAGGCAGGGGACCATACTCCATTTATGTTTCCCTCGGTATCACGGAACATTCCCGAAAATCCGTGATCCCCGCCGATTTCTCTCTTTCCACTGGAAATAGCATATTAGAAAACACTTGCGACAGGCCGGAGTGATGGACTAAACACATACTGCACGATTTTACCTCCGGCGGCCTCGACACTCTTCAACGCCACATCGATATCTTCAACTCTCATCGTGAGTCTGCTCGTCCCTTGCCCTTTGCCATCGGCGTCGACGTGGGGCTGGAGAAGTTCGCCCTCCTTGACGAGATAAACACCGCCACCAAGCTTAGTGCCAGGCTTGCTGAATAGGGTGTAGCAGTTTTCAGATCCAGCAGGCATGTTGGGCATTGTGGCGAATTCCCAGCCAAAAACAGTCTTGTAGAATGTCTGGCAACGCGCCATGTCCGTAGCCGGGATCTCTAGCCAGCAAACATCACCGACGGGAGGAAGCTATGGAATGGTTTACCAGAGGTTCATAACGCAGACTAACATGGTCATCTACAACGTACCTTCCTTTCAGTTTCAGAGGATTTTTCGGACATGGTGGTGATCAACGAGATTTTATGCCAAATGTGAGGGTGTGAGGTTTGGGTGAATGTCGGTGACGTCCGCGTTTTTATATTGAGGCGAAATTGAAATTAGCCTTGATGGAGCACATTCTACACGCAGTGGAGCCAAGTGACTCATCGCGGGATGGTAAGGCCGAATAAGACTTTAACCAGAATAATAAGCCGATGACTCACAGTACCGTGGGTGACTTCGACATGAGGATTAACTTTATTGTTGCCCACATGGCTGTGATGAACGTGTATCAATAAGATCGCTATCAAAGCGGCTTGCAATGCCCCTTTTACTAGTATTGCTTTACTTACGGGCTCTTACAGATTACACCCTTTCATGGTTCCGAATCAAGAAACCAACGGCTGCAATTTTGCTGTGGCTAAGCAACAGTAAATTTATCAAGGTGCACCTCCAGTGGACGATATCGTACCTCTTCCCCAAGAACAAACGGAACCAGCAGAAGACCTTATTCCTCCCTCGAAGAGTATCTTCGCAGAATAAGTTATTGAATAAGCAGAATAAGTTCCGATATAATAATTCATTTCTCGAATCACGTGTTATCTGAGGCTTACCTTCAGCAACCTCAGAATCCTGGAATCTTGGTACGAAACATGACTTCACGCAAAGAGTTTCAACAGGTACGCGAAATTGTGTGTTATAACAATGATTGTCCAATTTCCGTCTCGCCACTCCTATAGGTTCCGCATAAGTAAGTACATGTAGGATCTTGTCGAGATCGATCGCGATAATTTGACGCTACTCTTATAAAAGATTACTAGTGTAAGTCAGTCTTGCAGAAATATTCCATATCGTGTCTTGACTCTGTTGACATAAGCGTCCCTGGGCCTGTTGAAGTTGCTGACGATGTAATGCGCCCCTCTCCGTCTTGAGAATTAGTTGTTGAAATGGACCAACCAGGTTCTTTACGCCAACGCCCATCCATCGGTGTCCCACGTATCCGCCGACTTCGTACCCGTTTTCGGAGATTGCATCCGAATGATCAGGTCAGTTTTTGTTTAGGGGGGGATCTTATGAGGCGCATTATTTGATCGTCTTGATCAGAGAAGTGCTGTACACCAAAAACGGGCAACCATTCTTGATCGCAGGCTCGGGTACTCTTGGATGGGATCAAGTAGTTTAGGCTGTCCTATACTCGCACTTGCACTGAATCTCGACTAGGTAGCTGCCAATCTGGTGGAATCAGGCGAAAACGCTCTTGTACTTCAAACCGGGTATTTTGGAAACAGCTTTGCGGAATGGTACTATTTACTTACCTCGTGATGATCGTCCGTTCATCTCGCGTTGCAGCCTTCAAACCTATGGGGCAAAAGTGGATCAGCTAAAGGCCGAGATTGGCGCAGTCGTAAGCCAATCCGAAATTGAAACTGCTCTCAAGTCCAAGAAATACAAAATCCTGGCCGTCACGCATGTCGATACTTCGACTGGTTTGTCATATTATCATTTCCCGTCACTGAGTCCAAACTTGAGAATTTTCTTTTCGCGAAGGGGTCTTGTCTGATGCGAAAGCTGTGGCTGAGACCGTCAAAAGAGTATCTCCTGACACACTGGTGAGAGCGAAAATTTTACTGATTTGATCATTGGTGATCACCATGAGATAGGTTGTGTTAGATGCCGTATGTTCCGTGGCCAGTGAAGAGATCCGCATGGATGCTTGGGGCATTGATGCAGTTCTGACTGCGTGCCAAAAAGGGCTTGGAACTCCCCCTGGACTGAGTATTGTATGTGCCAGTGAAAGGGCATTGGGGGTAAGCGAATTATCGTTCCAATACGATCCTTCACTTACTCGTCTCGTGAAGGTTTTTGAATCAAGGTCTACGCCAGTCTCTTCTTACTATGCCAGTTGGAAAAAGTGATCACATCTACACCTATTTTTCTTGCATCATCTCACACGTTTATCTTGAATGTATCAGCTGGCTTCCTATCATGAAAGCGTATGAAAAAGGCTCCCCGGCCTACTTTGCCACACCCCCAGTCAACCTCATCCACGCCTTACATGTCTCGTTATCTCAAATCACCAAATGCTCCCCATCGCTCGAAGAGCGTTTTGAAATGCACCGCAATGCCAGCCAACGCATAAAGAATTCCGCAGCCGAGCTCGGCTTGAAGCAACTACCGCTTGATCCAGCGTATGCCGCAAATGGGATGACTGCAGTAAGCGATTTGCTTGCTCATCGTTCAAGTGCAAATTGATTCTGGTTTCCTTTGCTAGTTATATTTGCCCGAAAACGTCCGCGCGGCTGATTTACTGCCCCGTCTCGCTGATAAAGACGTTGTAGCTACAGCGGGATTGCATGCCGAAATCAAGGGTATGTCCGCAGCTCTCATTATTACATGTCCAGGCATGCATTCGACTGAATGATACTAATCTTGTAGACAAGTATTTCCGCATTGGGTTTGTGATCTCACCCCGATGGCATATGGCATATATCTAATTCACGATCTTTCTATCGCCTTACAGACACATGGGAATTACGGTGGTCGAATCTCAGAGAGGAGATATCGATACCGTTATCAAAGCCCTGCAGGAAGCATTACAGGAGATCCGAACCGCCCGGAATGCTTAAATAAGAATTTCGATCATAGCCTTCTGTTGAATAGAACTTTTAGAATTTCTCCCAGAATTGTATCATCAAATTGTACTATTCAAAATTATGGCCGCTAGATCTGTCACTCGAACAAAAGTCTGAAACCACAATAGGATTCACGCCACGACTTCTCGATACTGACCTTCACCGCCCATGCGGTCGTACCAGGCATCCCCTGACGTTGTTGGTGCGATGTATCCCGCACGTATCGTGAAATCTCCAAAGCGTTCACCGTCAAGTCGTTCAAGTGCATACCGTCTGATCATGGGTGCCAAAATGGCCAGGATCTCAGGCTCTGTTACTGATTCTGGCAGGAGTCATTGTCAGATAAACCCATTACGATAGCCCGATGGAGGTCGGCTAACCTCGGAAAATCTTGTTCAGTCTTTGTCCATGAAACCCACCTCCGAGGAGCATAGAATAAGTGCCAGGAGCCTTGCCAACAAATGCCACCTCTGAGGAAGACAATGGGGGAAATGATATAGGGCATGGGATATAAGCACAAACCAGCTATATATGGTCTTGCGCAACCATTTGGACATCCAGTCATTCGCATGACGATGGAATCGTTCCGGAGACCATTCTCTTCGCAAATCTTCTCCACTTTGTCAATGAGGAATGGCAGGTACTAAATAAACTCAACAATCAACTCAAAGGATCTTAGCCAAGTGACTAAAAGCGCACTCGTTCAGATTCAGCCATTGCGAGACCTAAAATACGATCCATCAGAAGTATGGCCTCCCGTGACAATAACATACCAAACGCACCACAAGTAGGGAATGCAACACATGCCGATGAGGACAGACGAAGGCCAGTCTGCGACAAGTTATCAAGCTTGTATTGCGAAAGAAGGCCTTTGATCAGAGCTAATTCTTCCGATGGGATTTCCGCCAGAATGACGTGTTGGTTTGCAGTCAATCGGAAAGTTCCCTGGTGAACTTTGGCAATTTCTCTTAACCCTGACTTGTACTCCCTACCAGGTTCGTCTTGGATACGTCCGTTTTCTATGAACATGGTGAAATAATGCTTCCCATTTTGTCCTGTTGACCATCCATAATTGTCGATACTACTGTTGAACTTGTAAGGGCGGGCAGGCTGGAGTACATATCCCAAACGCTTCTCGACCTCGGCCTTGTAGGCTGCAAGCCCCATCCTGTCAACGGTATACTTGAGTCGTGCGTTCTGACGAATAGTAATGAGCATTGTTCAAGTTGATAAGCGTATATACGCGTGTACCTTGCGACTAGTAGCCGATGGAGAGAGAAAAGTGAACTAGTGCGTTTGTAGTTGGTGAGACAGTGACGTACTCTGCACGATTACCATTGTCCCTTTGGACTAGCATCACTTTTTCTGCAACATCAAATCCTTGCCCAACAGTACAGAAACCAATCACATCGGCAACTCTTGGATAAGTCTTCTTGTTTCCATGAGTAACACCCATGCCTCCTCCGATGGTGACATTGAAGCCAGCAAGTTCACCCTTTTCATCAACAATAGCAACGAAACCAAGGTCATTTGCGAAAACATCGACATCATTCATGGGAGGCACCGCGACCGCAATTTTGAACTGAGACAAAGATAAGCCATGTCGAACGAAAGAGTTCAAGACGGCGTGAAGGCTCACTTTACGGGGAAGGTAAAATTCTCCGTATAAAGGTTCAAAATCTTTGAGAGCCTCCCCAGCGACCATTTTCCTGTCCAACCAAATTTCGTGATACGCCGTCGTGCGTGGGAGGAGGTGTTCGCTCACGCCCTTCGAAAACTCGTAAATTTGGGAATGCAAGTTTGAAAGCGTCGGAATTGCGGAGCAAACGACGTTCCTGAGTAGATTGAATTGAATTGTATAGACGATTAAATCGAACAAGCTACCTATTAACGTCTCCACATGCAGCAAGAGTGTCCAATAAAGCGGTATTGATGGCTTGGATCGAGGGCTTCAAATGTTTCTTGATGACTCCGTGGAATTGGAAAGTCTGTCTGGTGGTGACCTTGAAAGTCCCGGACCCGTGCTCGTCCGCTATTTGATCCATCTGCAACCACTGCTCTGGTCTACAAACACCCCCAGGCATTCGCACCCGGATCATGAAGCTATAAGCAGGCTCGATGCCCTGCGCTTGTCGTTCATCTCGGATATCACGATCGTCCTGTTGGTAAATGCCGTGGAACTTAGTTAATTGCGTATCACTGGCGGCAAGTGCTCCAGTGCTGGTATCACTCAAGCCTTCTGTGATTGTACCACGCAAGTATTGGGAGGCTGCTTTGATATGTTCGTTGGTGATGGGTTCGGGCTCCACTTCCGTCACTTCTACAGAGTCGATTCCTAGAGCCTTCCATAACTTGGGCTCCCAAATTTTATACCCCGTTTCTGGGCCGTCCGCATCTTGATCATCTCCAAGGCCCATATCAGCGATACGATTTCCGCCCAGTTGCTCGAGGCGAGCATTGAGGTCTTTACCAGCCTTGTTATAGTAATGAGCATCCTCGGGCCGAGGCCAGTAGTGACTGTCGCCCATGCCGAACACAGTGAAATGAAGGTTAGTCAAGGGTTTTTCTCCACGAGCAGCAGCAGCGTTCAATGCCTTGACGAATCTCCGTGCATTCTGGGGCGGTTCTCCTTGGCCCGCGACGGAGGTAACAAACACAACGCGCTCCTCCTGCGCCAGGTTTTCGAGTGACATCGAGTCCATAGTGGCAAGTGTTGTGGACAAACCCCTTGCCTTGCCTCGGTTGATAAGTCTTTTCGCTATCTTCTCAGCCGCCCCGCCATCTGAAGCATACAACACAAGCAAAGGGGGGGAGTCAATATTCGTCAGAAGCTCATTGTATGATTGTTGTGCTCGCTTCCTCCTAGCTTCCTTCAAGTTCTCTCCTAGACTACTCACAAGTTCGGCTGCCATCTCAGGCTTCGCGCGAACGAGCTGCGAAAGATGGTTCTGTCTGTCTAGGAACTGCTGCAGGTCGTTTTTGATAGCATCAGAGTCAAGAGTGAAGGGCTCCTTGCCCTCCCGCTCCTTGCTGGGGTCCCATCTGTACAGCGGCCAGTACCCTGCGTCCACCGCGAGCTTAGTTTCCTTAAGGACATCGAGGGCGGGAGAGTCTTCAGTCCTATAAGGAAGATACGCCAGGACGACACTGGGTCCATGAAACCGGTCTGCCTCTATCAAGGCTTGCAACACTTGGGAGTAGGATGAATACACAGCCACGCTGGCAACGTAGACGTCTCCATGGTTCATAGCATATAAGCCTATGTCGTGCTTGCGCCGATTGGGGTCGGATGAATTGCGTGTAGAATATGGCAGCGTATCAAGGATGAGAACGTTTATGTCAAGCCCGGAAGCGATTGTGTGATGCAGCCCTGACGAACCAAGGTCGTATGACCATGCGTCGGACCCGATGATCCATCTCGACATTGCAGGAAAATGGCTTCGAAGGGCAAGAATATGTTGAATATGTTGAACGGAGGTGTGTGATACCGCGAGAGACTCTATTCTCTCTACGATCACATTTCCTAGCTCCCTACTTTTCACAACATCGTCCTTCGCCAATAACCATTGACTAGACATGGAGTGCAGTTCCGTATCAAGATTTCTCAGCTCCAGTAGCTCTTGGATGCAGCGAATGAGTTCGGCTCGCTGATCAAGTTGTCCACGAATGCGACCAAGAGCATATTCGGGACTGGTTGCAATCTCACCTTGGACCGGTACAAGCGAAGGGGTGTTTGCGATTTCTAATCGATCAGTGAAGAGATGAGAAAGAATTTTGGTGTATGAGGACTCGTGTTTGGGGATATAGGGAACTTCAGCAGGAGAGGAATCGATGTCAGGCAGGACACCCAACTGCAGGCGGGTAGAAGGGGTTGCCGAGGACGCAGTTTCAATCAAGTTTAGAATATCGCGAGAGGTGACTTGAGAAGGATCACCGAGGAATCCACTGTGAACAGAGGGACGATGCTCGGGATCACGCTGTTGCAATGAAGCAACGATGTCAAGATAGAGGGGAGTCCACTTCATAGTCCATCTCTGTATCTGTTCAAAAACCAAAACCCGAATTGTCGAGGAGGGGATGGCACTCAAAATGTTACATGGAGGAAGAGGGCTGAATAACGATATGGACACAAAAGATACGCCGTCCACATTAAAGGCAATGTTGTCGCGTCCGAGAATAAAGATTGCGGTGTGAGGTTCGCTTGAACCACGGACGGTCAGTGGGTGTAAGGGACGCCGAACCAGAGAGACAGTTGACAACGCAGCGGATTCATAAATCCTGAATAGTTCTGGTAATTGATCTGTGCTTCCGTTTCCACCATTCGTAGCAAGGAGGAATGGATGAATGTATTCTTCGGCTATCTCGTCGACATCTTCGATGATCGGGCCTTCATAAAATACATGTACGACAGCTTTCTTCTCTGAGCGTGCCAGTCGAGAGGCAAGCAAGGCATTATCGTGAGCGTGCTGAGCAGTTCTTGACAGAAGGAAAAAAGGGATTGCCGACCGGAGAAGAAGCACAGCGGAAAGATCGTCCTTGACGGCCAAGTGCAGGACGAGAGGTCGCGAGGATAAATCTGTCAGATGGAGGACTAACCTGGCCAGGACCTGCAAAGTCGACAGGGCAGTAAAGGAAACCAGGCTCACGGAGGGGGCACGAAGGAGGGTAGATCCTGGATCTGCGCCAAAGGGCAATGGAATTATGGTTGGATTGTTTCTGGTCGACTTAGACAATAAATTAAATTTCTCTGCGAAGGGTGAAGCTGCCGGAAGGTTGGGCTGAGAATCCACAAGAACATCTGAAGACAAGTAGGAAATCCGAGCCACGGTTGAGATAGAGGACGAGATGGCCATGGTTATCTGCAAGCCGTTGTGCAGTGGAGAATAGTGGAGTAATTCGGAGGACGGGACTTACCTCAAGTGAGACGCGGGATTACGGTGACACTTGGTACCCTGTCGCGGTTCACCATCCCAGTAGAACACCATTCACATCTGAGGTGCAGTCCAGGCTTGTTAAACGAACAACCCTAACGTTTTTCTCCCCAGGCTGCCAACAATGTTCGTCTTGCCCAGGATCGCGATTCCAGCCCAAACGACATCTCTGGTTAGACCTAGGTTGACATCCCAAACAGCGTCGCTTGACAATACCTGAATTCGTGTACTTCACTGTCTCATCCAAGGCCGCTTATTGGCGACTACACAGTAACAATGTGTTCTACCTGAAAGAACTCACCCATCTGGAGAAGATATGCTGCACAATGTCTATGCCTCTGACCTTATCCATGGGAAGGTGAGTATATCTTAGAGAGTCATGTCTCCATATTTCAGTGCAATTCATCACGGCTTACAATTCCAACAGGTTTGACATTGATCTTGACTCAGGACGAAGATTCCCTCAGTCGACTCACCATTACCAAGGTGAAAAGTTGGTGGGCTGGAAACCCATCATGCAATATTGGTCCGCTCAACCCGCCAAAGATAGGCTTCACGTCTTCGTTGAGCTCCCGGCTGCTAGTGAGTTATTATCGTCGCTCCAGCGATAACCAAGGCTGATAATGTTTTCTCCCTTCCACTGTTTTGTTCGTTATGTGTCGCTTTCCCGTCCGTATCACTCTCCCTTCCGTGCATGCTCTCGTTCCATGCCATTGGCCAGGAGAGAGGCGCATCAACAAAATATGTTGCCCATGAAAGTCGACCAAGTGAAGATCAAGTATGTAATTTATCTCTGAGGCCAAGGAATGGGGTATCGAACTTGGGAAGGAAACTTGATATAATCCGGAATGTATTATTAATACGGCACAATCACTGGCAGCAGACATGGGGGTATAGGATAAGACGAAAGGGAAAACAACTTCCTGATAACCACTCCATCAAAAAAAAAAAAAAAAGAATGCAATAGAAAAGACCTGACAAAACAAGCAGTCACTGGATGGCTTTCCGTGGATGTTAAATATGGAAAGTTACCCAGTTTTTAAAACATCAATACTGATCCCACTGGAAACCAAGCCTGGACAAAAGAACCAGTCCCAATGCGGCATGAAAAGGATCCCGCGCCGCCAGATTCGTGTCCAGAGAACGTAGAACTAGGCTAAGAACATCATCATCATTATTGTTGTTGTTGCTATTTTCCGAGTCGACTGCAGGGTTGAGTTTTGAATCGTTGAATGCGGCAGGTTGAGGCGTCCTTTCGTTGGAGAGCATATGGTAAGGCTTCCAGTACTCGGTCGGATGTTGATTATTATTATTGTTAACAAACGGGGCTGTAGCATACGAAGGCGGTTCGGGGAAATGAAGTGGGCGAGAATCAGGGTCCTGCATTCCGTAGGTGTACACTGGTGGTCTGTTGGAGACAAATTGAGCCGGCGGTATGTGTTGGAATGCGGGAGCCAAGGGAGCTGGTGCGCCAGGATCGTTCATAGCGGTTAAGAAGCTCTGTAATCAGCGTTAAAGAAAGGCAGTCACGATGGAGGTTAAAGGTTATTTTACAGCATTTTGCATGAACCGGACGTCATTGCGCATCTGGGGAGGAAAAGATGAACGTGAATGGGTCAATAAATCCTGTTGTTGTGCAAAGGGAGTTCCGCGTTCGAATCGCGTTGCTGGTAAGGAATCTGCAGCGAGCACACCAGCATGGCAAGGGAAACATCTAGAGCAATCATGACCAGAACCGAAGAGAGAAGTTGTAAGGCCGTGTGCATCGGGTTGGGCATAATACGGGTAGTTTTGTCGGGGCATTTGGGTGTCCATCGTGTTTCTGACGTCTACATGCGATATAAGCACAGGTGAATTTGCTGAAGAATGCTGTTCCGGTAAGAAGGGAGCGCATTGGGTTTGAACAAAAGCCTGCGTAGGGGGGTCCATAGGATGCGGAAGAGAAGCAGGTGTGACCGACTGTTTCTCGTCTTCGTATTGGACAGGGAGATGGCCAGAACGAAGCGGTGTCGACGGCGTTGGGCTGATCAGGCGATCTACAGCCTCACTTTTCGTGGAGGATGAGACAGCCGAATCTTGGTTACATATCTGGGTGTCGACAGGAAGGGCGCTGGTTTCCCTTTTCTCAGTCTTCCGAGCCTTCCTCTTTGCCGTCCTCTGTCTTGCAAACCATCCCTTGATCCACTTGCTTGTGCTTGAAAATAAAAAATAAAAAGTAGTGACGGTCTAGATAAGCTGAAGTATGCGGATGAATGAAAGTGCCTTGCATACAGGCCAGTCTGAGTAACGAGCTCGTCGAGTTCCTTTACAGAGGGTGATTCAGTTCGAGTAAAGACCGATTTGAGAAGCCCAGTTTGGTACGCAGTAGCACGCGTCGCCTTTAGCTGGATGGGAGGGTCAACGGGCTCAGCTTTGACTGTTTTCACCATTGGCTTCAAGGATTGCAGTAGAGCCGGAAAACGTGATTACAACCATACATTAGCCTATACACTCCGCATCGGAATACCAGTACTAATAGTATAGAGTATTTTGGAAGGTTCTAAACCTTCGAAAAACCGTAACGGCGGTTCAAAGCATCGACGCAAACGATCGTCAGAAATACAAAAAAGACTAGTATAGAAATGCCAATCCTGGGATGCTAGATGATCTTGAACAACGAGGAATAGGGCGGTAATATAATACATACAGTGATGTGGCTGAGCAAGAATTCGGAGGCCGGGAGGGGAATACAGTCAGAGATTCAGTGCCGGAACAGATGAGGTCGGCGAGTTGAAGAAGTTTGTGCGCTGCATGGAGCTTGAGCTTCGTGATTTCATATTCGGGTGGTGCTGATGATGGCGGTGCTGATAATGTTGGTTTTTGTGGTGGACATGTCCAGCACCTTTGAGCTTCATCTTCTTCTTTTCCTTCTTCGACTCCTTACGCGTTTTGTGCTGAGTATGCTGATGATTCGGAGACTGTTGCGGGATTCGATTAGGGGGAAGGTTGGTAGGAGTGCGATTCCCATCGCGCACGGGTAGGATGACAGGTGAGACGGTAATATTCATGTCAGGGTCGGATCGTCTCTGGGCTAAATTAGGTGAATTTGAGGGCTTGTTATCATTGAACATCATCGTGCCGAGTGGATTCGTCTTCATCATATTTCCATAAGAATATCCGTCAGATGTTACGCTAGCCTCCGAGGGCCATCTTGCTGATGGATTGTTGTTGTTACCTGCCGTTTCGAGCGTCTGACGGAATGCACCAACGGAAATGACGTCCCACCGATTCAAATTTTTTAGATGTTTCCTTGATTCTACTTGATTCGAGACATTCAACAATCCTTGGTGATCAGAAGGGTCAGAATCCAGGAATGAGACATCCAGAACATCATCCAAGTCGATAGGCTCTGCAGGGGGCAGCTGCGGTGATGTCGCAATAATAAGTTCCTCGGACGACATGATTTGGAACAACGACCGATTTTGTTCAGGGAGAGAAGACGACCGAGAGACGGCACGGTCGCCAAGACGGTCCAGCTGGTAACTGATTTAGAAACGTGAACATGTAGAATGAAACCGAACGTACTCTGCTGAGGCTTCCAATACGTGATCTTCCTCTTCCTCGTCTGTAACGTGGGAATGGGGATGGAACATCTTTGCTGGACAGATCAATGATAGCTCGCTTTTGAGGATTTGGGTCAACTCGATCAAACTGGCCCATGACAGGCAAACCGTTCTTAGATGAGGTCACGAGACATGATCCGCGAATGCTTCCCTTGCCATCCGGGCGGTCACCCAACTCGTCCCGGAATATCTTGCCGGCGAGGATGTCTGCTGGGTTGGGAGTGTCCTGGTAAGATCGGACACGCCTATGAACACGGAAGCCGGGACTGGCGGTTGGGCTCACGGTGGACATGGGATTGATGGCAGAAACGCTAGAAGGGAGACGGGAGTGTTTCATCGCACGCTCTGTGGGCAGACCATTGAGAACGAGTTCTTCCTCGGTTGTATCGCCTCCGCTTTGTTCCAAATCGCAATCTTGGTCTTCTTCGTACCCAGTATCTGTCCCATCAGTCATTTGGACATCCGCATCGAGGTTGTGACTAGGGGAGTGGCTGGTCTCGACGACTAATTGAGCGGCATTCACTTCAAAGTCAATATCCAAGATCCCTTGCCCTTCTCTGAGACGATTCGTGAACGCAATCTGGCCGTCCCAGCCTTCAGTTACTTCGAACAGCATATTATCCATCTGGAGTCGAGCCAGATCATGGGGCGAAAATTCAGCAACGGCAGGTTCCGAGTCGGAGTGGTTACCATTGTCGTTGGCTTGGGAGGTGTCAGGATCGGTGGTGGAGTCGGACAAGTTTGCAAAGAACAAATCGGCATCGAAACTGGACTCATCGTCCTCAGACCAACCGGTGGCAACCCCGACGTAGTTCACGCCGGGGGCTCGGCCATCCGGCTCTTCCTCGTCTTCCTCGTCGTCTTCCTCTTCATCATCATCTTCGTCTTCGTCATCCGAGCCATCGCTTTCCCCGTCCATTTCAACGTCGCTGGGGTCTACACTTTTTTTCCGCGGCCGAATGACCCAACTATCTCGAGCATCGCGCCGCTTTGAAAAAGTTTCATCTCCAAGAAGTTCGCGGCGGATGCGTGCCTTGTCGTGTGCCAGTCGTTCTTGTGTGATTATGTAATTTTCCTCTTCTGCCTCGATAGAAGACTCGGAATCGAACGCTGACGATGAATCCGAGTCCGAGTCTGAATCCTCAGACGACGACATGGCTGAGGCAGACACAAATGTCGGGAACTGCACCGACTGTGCGTCATCGTCGGCACTGATGGCATTCTCGACATCGGTCAAATCAGATCCAGATGATTCAGAAAGAGGTGGTCTACGGGACTGGCCAGCCCTAGTCACGATCGTGCCTTTGCCCTTGCGTTGGACAACAGGCCTCGAGGCATTTGATTTTTGCCCCAACAGCGTGTTTTTTCGCTTGGATTGCGCTTGGTGGAATGATGTTGATGGAGCCGAAAACGTGGTCTCGGTATCTCCTTTTAAATGTGGTTCGATAGTCATTTTTGTAGAGGAGGACTTTGAAGGCCTTCCTCTGCGTTTGGCGCGGACCATGTCTGGAAGGGCATGGGAGTTGAGTGCCTGTGAGGTGGCTATTTCTTGTTCTTTTCCGGAGGCGGACATTGTCTCTGCTGTGTTCTTGAATTTCTTGCAACTGGGGTCGAAGGGACGTCTTCTGCCGAGCATGCCCGGTGGAACGGTAAGTCTTATTTTCAGAGACTGCTGGACGGGAGGTGCGGAGGGTCGATAGGAGTGGGTATTCTGGAGAGTTGCAGTGCTGGGGGACAGAGTCGATCTGGGTCTGTTGTCGCAGGTGCACTCCCGGTCGCATACGGGACAAATATCGTTGTCCTCGTCGTCGTCGTCTGGGGAGAATGGATTTACGACGGCGCCTACGGTATAGGTGTGAGAAGGCGACATTGCGGGAGTCTGTTGCTTGGGATGACCTGGAGGGAAATCAATGTCATGAAATATTCCCAGAAGGGCGGAAGAGTGCCATGAGGCAATTGCAAACGAGAAAACAATGAGGTGGATAGAAAAAGCGTAAAAGAAACGGTGACATGGAAAAGAGGTCGCTTGACCGTCTTCACGGAAAGACATGACAGCCCTGGTCATGTTGAGGGTGCGCGTGACGGTTCCGGGGTGTGAAAGGGGAAAGAAAGCTCACAAGAGAAAGGATTTTTGGCCATCTGTAGATGCGATAGAACATGGGTGAGATGGAATATCCAGGTTGGCTGTTGGGGTGAAGGAAATCGACGGTGTGGCCTGGCCACGGGTGAGGGCTCTTGAAAAGAGGTGGTAAACTGATATTTTTTTTTGCCAGTCCATCATTTTTCTCTCAGGGTCACCCGGTCACACTCCGTCGTACATAATATTATTGTCCAGGGTCTTACACGCTGAAAGTTTAAGCCTTGCTGCATCACACACGGAACCGGTACAGTCTATCTCATTAGCAGTCATAGGCACCGCCGAACGTGAGATTGTCTCAACGTACACACAGCAGTGTTACTGCGTAGTTACACAGTACACATCTTGCAAGCCGGGATACGCTCTTATAGACGTGAGATGATCACGATATTCTCGATACCACTAACGCTCACCGATCATGGCGGGATTCCCTCAACAGTCAGATAACTTTGTTACGGTGGCGTACACATTGACCCTGAGTACTGTCCATATGATCAACCAGTAAACCCAAAAACACAGCCATATATGGAGCACCAAATGTAAAACCATAAATCTCGAATGTATGGATCTTTCTGCTTGAAACAATATTGTAGGTGTCTGGCGAAAATGAGACAGGTCTGTCTGTCGCATTCTCGCCAGACAGCCGCAATTCCTTTCAAGTACGAAAGATAACATGGCTCGGATTGGATACAACCCAACCAGCAATGGCAAGACAGTGTGATTCCACAGTTGAGGTGGAGCCGGCATCCATGAAGCAAGATCACATAATGGACCCGTGAAACATCTGCGGTCCAGATGTGGGATCAGTGATATATAGAATGAACGGTGTTTGTAGTCGAAGGATCATGATCGTTTCAGTGAGAAATCGGAAAGGGGTTTCCTTCATTTTTGTGCTTGCCATTTAGGGTAGGCATCCCGGGTATTGCTAACGCTGGGAGGATGGCAACAAAACGTAGGTTTACTATTCAACTGACGCGTGTATACAACAAGTAACCCATTGGCAGGCCTCTCTCTTGCACAACAAATAGCACAGCTTGAAGACGCTGCACCAGTTGGTTCGCTTGCTCTACAAACATATTTTTCGTTCTCTCATTCCTCTGGTAGACTTTGATCTAGAAGACATACAACTAAACGGGATAGATCCCGTTGACGAACCTACTGTAGAGTCTTCTACAGTTACAGAGCATTACCTTGCTGTTGGGTGAGTCTGGTGCTTCAAAAGTTATATATCGGCGAGCCAAGAATCTCCCATTAGTCCTAGCGCTCTACGCAAACAACTTGATAGCATCGCAGACCCAAAATACGATGGCGTGCGGACAACACGGACGCAACTTTTGCACGACGAGGATGGGAGTTCAGACGATGACTTAGAAGAGGGACAAAACTCGGATGATCATGCTCGTTCGAGTGAGAATCTTGAAGAATACGAGCAACGAGACGAGGATCTGCCATCTCAGAGCGAATACGGGGAAAAGGAGGAGAAGGAGTGGTCTCCACTCTCTACGTCCTCATCGAAACCACTCAGGAAAGAATCTGATCCATCAGAAGACCTGAACTCAACCCTTCAAAAGAAACGTGAAGAAGACCGCATCAAGGGAAAAGGCGTCTCGCGTCAAATTGTACGTGACCTCACCAGATTTCCGCGCCATTGCCCCGAAATCCTACGTTTAACCTTCAGGCACTTTGGGACGCCCTTCTGGATGCCCGGATACGCTTGCAGAAATCTATTACTGCGGCAAATAGACTCCCTACAGTACGTTATCACCTCGTCGCCTCTCAACAATCTGAGAAACACTCTTTAACAGCCGTTAGGCCTCAGCCAGTACACTGTTGTTCCTGAATGTCGCGAATCTTTGGATAAAATGTTCGAACAAGCTGCGGAGCTGTCAAATGAACTTTTTTCGCTACAGGAGGCATGTCCATTCCGTAGACCCTCTTACCAATATGCCGAACCTTGTGACTCTTGCAGTATCTCTTCACCTCGAATGAATCGATAACACCGCCACCAAGGAAAAAACGCAGGGTACATTCAAATGGCGGTGAGGCCCCCAACCGCGAAATTGAATTTCAGGAAGCGACTCAGACCGCGTCTGCTCTGGAAGTTTTGTATGTCTCCTCCGCGTATTCACGGACCGTCCAGTTTACAACACAGTTCAGGTTTCATCCATACCTGGTTCAAACCCTTTCAAAGTGGTCTTCGAAGATCCAAGCAGTAGCGCCATCTGCCCTCCTCCCATCAAACCGCAATGAATTCTCTTCCAAATCCTCCCAGCACATCAAAACTGCCGTTCAGGTCATCGACGAAACCCTCATTGACCACGCTAAGGTTCTTGCTCGTACTCAGGTTCGACGTGGGAAAGGGTCGCGGGTAGGAGGTAGTGAGACGCCAATGGGGAACGAGGAAACTAGTCACGGAAATGATGTAGATGTGGAAATATTCGATGACACAGACTTTTACCAGCAGCTGCTCCGGGATGTCATTGATTCGCATGGACACAGCGTTGGCGGCGGCGGCGGCGGAGAGGATTGGATGGCTATCCAAAAGCAGAAGAAAGTGAAGAAGAAGAGTGTGGATACCAGAGCCAGCAAAGGCCGGAAGCTGAGGTGAGCTCAATTCATTATCGTCCTGCGCCTGAAGTAACGCCCACGATTTAAGATATGAAATACATGAGAAAATTCAAAACTTTATGGTCCCCGTCCCCGTGCTTGGTATCTGGCACGAAGAGCAAATTGACGAGCTCTTTGCGTCGTTGCTTGGCAAAGGATTCGAGGATGTATACATCGAATCGGCTAGGAAGGATACGGAGCAGGATGACACCGAGAAAAACCTTGGAGAGGCATTAAAAGGAGGGTTCAGAGTGTTTGGATGAACATATATCAGGTTGAGGGAATTGGCCGATCGCCGATCGCATATTTGTACTTGTTGTCCTAGAGCCTCCACCATCCAGATGCGGTAACAATCAAGAATCACCATCACTTCTAAAAGTCTCGCCCATTCTCATTGGCGCTTATTATGTATTTTAGTCACTTAGGTGGTGACGGCAGCGGGATCGACAAAGGGCATAACCAGGGCCACTCAACAACGGCGTTCAATTATTACATAGCGGTCACACAATGAACAATTTCGGAGTTTCAACTTGAAAGCCTTCTTTGCTTCAAGTTCGAATGGCTCAGCGGACTACTCGATGTTGGAAATGCGGAAAACGTCTGTTCATGTTTTTATTTCGGGTCGACTATTTACTGAGCTCATCCGGTCTCGCACAGTTGACCATACCGGGGCAGAGTGTTGGGCGTCTGAACGGGTGTGCTTCAATTGCCAACAACCGGGACATCAGTCAAACGTTTGCACAAAACCCCGTGGGTTTTTAAACAGAAGATGTCGTGGTTGTGGTGAGCAAGGCCACTTCTCGGATGATTGCATAAATCGTTCTGCACGTTCATTTTCGCCCATCGTTTGTTACTTTTTTTAAAAAAAAAAAAACCTCATAGAAATGGTCTTGTAAAAATTGTAAACAAGATGGACACGGACACTGGGAATGTCAGAAACCTCGCGGATATTCTACCATGAAATGCTTCCGTTGCGAAGCGACGGGGCATATAGCAAAGGAGTGCACGAATCGTTCTGTGGGTCCTCTGTGTTCTTCCCTTTCTCGTAACTCATAAATCGACAGAAATGGAAATGCATGATTTGCGATCAACCTGGACACAATCAATGGAATTGTACACAGCGTGGATCTGGGAAGACGTGTCTCGGCTGTGGGGAAGCGGGGCATGTCGTATCAGAGTGCAAATTCGTCAGTCTTTTGATGTATTATAATCACAGAACTGACAAACTTACTTGGGGTGAGAGCAGAAACGTAACACCAAAACGTGCACTAATCGAGACAAAGGTGGGGCATTCGATCTACGTTTCAATCTTATCGAATTGATGTCTTGTAGAAACTTGTCACCGATGCGGGAGCCGGGATCATCTCTCCAAGTCAGATTTAATGAATGACTGTGTGCAATATTTATAATCACTTATATGTTTATCGTTGCAGGCATTGTTCTGTGCCTTGGAATCGGGCGGGCTCAGCTTCATGGAGAAATCGTCCTCAAAAAGCAGATTCCGATGCCAATGATGGCTCTAACTTGGATGCTTGCGGTTCAGATTCGAAAGAGAACAGAACAAAACATCCCAAGCAGGAGGATGATAACAAATCATCAAGCGTGAAGACCACATTTGATGGTGTTTCTCCAGCTAATAACGAAAAAATGTGTGTGCTATCATCATCATAATGCGTCTGGCTGTTTGGAGTGCTTATGTTTTAATTAACCAAGTAAATCGGCGTCAACGGATGAGTCTTTGACTGCTTTACAGGCGAATAGCTTGAACCGCCAAGGAACCATCGCGTTTGCATCAGAAGACTACGATGAGGCTGTTTCCCTTTTTACGAAAGCTATATGTTCGTCTTGCGTACAATCTTTGGTCTGGATGATCTTTATTCATAGTTTTCGGGTCAAACAGCGTTGAACACAACCGTTGCATCTTTCTATACAAATCGCGCAATCGCCTATGCCAAAATAGAGGACTATGGTGCTGCACTGAGAGACTTCCAGCTTGTGTCATCATTGGAGACGTACAAACCGACTGCAAAGGTCCTCGTTCACAAAGCACGCTGTCTTTTTTTCTTGGAATCACGCCCAGCAGCACTGCTTGCTCTCCGTGAGGCTCTGTTGTGTGAACCTGACGATGCGAATGCGTTGGGCTTGAAGAATCGTATCCTTGAACTGGAGGGTCATATCACCAGTTACTTGGGAGCTTGGTCGCGTCAACACTGGAGAATGGCAGGTACATCTTATGAATCCTGCTTACGGGTGTACGCCCAAGAAGGTGGAGACGCGCCGATTGAGATACGTTGTTGGGGTATCAAGCTGATCATTGTTGACGGTGCTTGGGATGCAGCGGCAAAAGCTGCCGAGTACGTGATTTTGTTCCAATCCTGGCATGCATTTGACGTTGTTTTCCGTCCGTTTCCCGTATCAGCATTATTTTACGCAATGAGCCAAAGGCTACAGAAGTCATGTTTATTCGAGGATTGGTCCTGTTCCTCACCGCTCGGTTATCTGATGCTCTCGTGCAAATCAACACTCTGTTAAAGTTGGATCCGGACAATCATCGTGCAAAAACGCTTCGTTCTCGAATCAAGGATGTTGAACGATTAAAAGAGTGTGGAAATAAGCTCTTCCGTTCGGGACAATGGAGCGATGCCATAGCGCAATGGCAGGATGCACTCGAGGTCTCGTATATTCTCAGAATGAAATGAACGACGCTGACGAGATTGCTCACAGTTGGTGGCTGAGAATGCAGAAGAGGGGCATGGTGGTCTCATGCGAGCAACATTATTACTCAACAAAGGTACTGCGATGGCAAAAGTCTGTGTCCCTTCCTGGTCCACCTTCAGCATAACCTCACTGTGAATTTCTGAAAAACAGCTAGAACAGTTCACTGAAGCTCTCAAGGTTATCAACATGTCACTAACACTTTACCCGAACTATTTCAAAGCACTACGCGCTCGTGCACGGATCTATGTTGAACTTGATTTGCACGAGTCGGCTGTCGAGGACTTTAAAGCTTCCGTCGAGCACGCTGCATCAAAGATAAATGCACATGACTTGGAAGAGCTGAAAGCTGAACTGGAGAAGACGGAATGGAGAGCCATCGCAGAACGTAACAAGGCAAAAGACTACTACAAGATTTTAGGTCTGAAAAAAAAATCATTATGATGATGAGCGTAACGTAACGCTAACTCTTTGCTGTTAGGACTTCCTCGGTCGTGCACGACCGCTGATATTAGGAAAGCATACCGTACGGAGTCGCTCAAACATCATCCGGATAAGGCAAGTTGACTTTTCATTGTCCATATTACTCATCGTCATTCTTGTGCACAGGGAGGAATTGCTGAGAAATTTAAGCTGATTGCTGAGGCCTACTCGACATTGTCCGACAGCCAGGCTCGGGAATCTTATGATTTGAAATTCCCAGCTGCCCCTAGTTCGTTCGACGACGAATACTACTCAGAGTATGGGCATTGGTATTGAGAAAGGTGGGACATGATATTATTCTGGTGAACATATATTTTGCAAGGATCTAGATTAGTTGGTGTATCATAGGCTATGTTTAACAAGCAATTCATGAGACTTGACGGTACCTGTGCGAGCGTAATTATTTGTACACTCCCAAAATGTTTGGTACCCGTGGAGACCTTCCATCACGACTCTATCATGATACTGTCATGGGTTGGTATGCTTCAAAGACTGGAGCCAATGAAACGAGTGGATTTAGAGTTGTGTCACATAGATCTGATCGGTGTCGGGACAACCGACTCGGAACCACTAGTGCTAGTCGGCGGATCGTACCTGTGGCGAAAATTGAAACGACTCCGTCACGGTGATGCTTTCGCACCGCCGGCAGTAAGGTATAAAGTCCTCGATGCACCTTTCCCCAGTTCTCTCCCTAGGACTCTCGCTGGTCGATTCCTTTTCCCATCCTTCTTCTTCCCCGTCGTCTCGCAGGTCGAGCTGTATTTCATTTGCTCCGGTCTGTCGCTGGCTTATTTAGTTGTTCATGCGTCGTACTCAACATCCCATGCAGGAACATGCACTCCTTATCATCAATACTCACCATCGTCTCCTTGGCTCTAGGTTTGCTGCTTTCGTCACTCACCTTCAGCCCCGTCCTCACCTTTGCATTTGAAGCCGTCTTTGCAGTGCCATTGGACATCGACTATACCCGCTCATCAGGCCGTACAGACCCCAACGCAGCAAACAAGCAGGCCATCGATGGCGCGTTGCCAGAGGGTATGTCAACCCTATTCCATTCATCTTCGTCACTTCTAACTTTCTGGACTAGCTAACAAGCAGATCGATCTCATGAAGAAGGTCGTCGACGATCCTACAAACGCCAAGCACAAACCCCTTCTTGAAGCAGCTTTCGGGAAGAATTATGACCATGCCGTCGTTAAAGATACAGTCGAAAAAATGCAAGCCGGCAAAGTAACGGTACACCCTGCCACCCAGCAATATAAGGATTCGTCCCAAAGTGCCCACACGCAATGGGAAAAGAACTCGGCCGGAACCTTCGACCCAAAGCATATTGCCTTCGGGCAAAAGTTTTACGGCAAGTCTGTTTTCTTTCCCATCCTGACACTCCTGTCTTCAACTGCTACCCGTAGATGCTTCCAAAGAAGGGAAAGCAAGCACAATGATTCACGAAGCTTCCCATGCTTTAGGGAAGACCGGTGACGCGCTCGGAGCGGACGGGAAAATCGTACAGGGACATGAGGACAAACCGGAAACGGCTACAAATGGATGTACGTAGCCTCTCCATAGTTTTACCGCCGCTGGATGCAGCTGACCTTCTCTCACTTAGACACCAAGGATATCGAACCACCCAAGACCGTAGCTGATGTGAACAAAGACAAGACGTTCACTAAATTTAGGGACTCGACACCTAATATGCACCACAACGCCGAATCATACGCGTAAGCATCCGGTAACTTAGGGATCCTTCCTCAATTTCTGACTTGCCACGTAACAGGGTACTCGGATCCTTATGCGCTAACGCAGGTCTCCGCCGCCGAGATTATCACCTTTTCCGCAGAGCGTTGCTTGAGGCCGATGAGCGTGAGGTTTGTGGTTATTCCTCGTCATCTACGTCCTCCGTTCTAACTTGCCTGTTATCAGCTGAATTATCTCATCCGAAGGCAGTCTTGCAAACTTCCTCCTGATTACTTCAAGAAGAAAGCTGCTGCTGCTGCTGCCGCCAAAAAAGGGAACACGCCCGGAACACAGAAGGGCGCACTCGGGGCTGGCAAGACGCCGTTATCGAAGACAGGCACTAAAGCTTCAACCAAACTGCCAGCAAACGGTGGGAAGGGAAAGACTTCTGCCTTGAAAACCGGTGGCGCCTCGAAGAAAACATCTTTGAACGGCAAAGCCTTGACGAAAGCCGGTGCAAAGGGGACACAGTCGAAACTCCGTTCAAAAACCTCGACTGCCAAAGCTGGCGGTGCGGGTAAAGCCTTGACAAAAGCCGGTGCAAAGGCTACACAGTCGAAACTCCGTTCAAAAACCTCGACTGCCAAAGCCGGTGGTGCGCGTAAAGCCTCGACGAAAGCCGGTGCAAAGGCTACACAGTCGAAACTCCGTTCAAAAACCTCGACTGCCAAAGCTGGCGGTGCGGGTAAAGCCTTGACAAAAGGTGGTGCAAAGGCTGCGCAGTCGAAACTCAATTCAAAGGCCTCGACTAGTGGTGCACGTAAAGGTTCAACGAAAACGAGTGGGCAACGCTCGAAAGCGGCGTCCCCGCAGCCCAAATCAAAGACCTCCGCTGTGAAATCTGGCGGTACAAGCAAAGTCTCGACTACTAGTCGAAAGACACCCAAATCCGCCCCGCAACCCGCGAAATCGGTTCCGAAACAATCCGCCAACACCCAGCCAAAGGCTGCGAAGGCCGTCCTTCCGCCCACCCCGGCAGCTAATGTTAAACCGGCCCCGAAACGTGGCAAGTAACCGGAAGGGGTTTCATGCATGTGGGGAGGAGATATGGTGATTTACGAATATGATGATATGGTGCATGTACAACAATGAGAAATGAATTCAAGGGATGATAGGTCCTGGAAATCCGTCAATATTCAGTATCCAAGTTCAACGAACACTATCTATGATATATGGCTGCGTCCAAAGTGACCAACCGTTGTAGTGGGCGAGCTTTTTTACATCAAGTTGTATAGCAACAACGAATACAATCTCCACTGGCAACTTCAAGTAGGCGGTGCTACGGACCAAAGGGAAGCTGGTGCGTTTCTGGTAGTCACTAGTCAATATATACTTTTGCCATCCGTTGCTCAGTCGATATCGAGTCGTTTGGAATTTACAATCATAGTGGTCGGACTCACCGCCACTGCCAATACCACGGCCTCCTTTTTCCAAATTACCGTCAAAGTCTTTTCTATCATAGGATCACTGCTAACCGCCACACCCTCCTTGTTAACCGCTTGCCATTGCTCTTTACCACTCAATATTAGCATTCGTCAGACCCGCAGCAGTCTGACCGGCGTCTAATTCTAGTCTTCCTCAGGGCTACGCAAACGAGGATCCACGTATGGAAGCCTTCGAAGATGAGAACCCATTCGAGACGGACGTTGAACACATATCATCCGAAGCCTCTTCCGCGTCCAAGGTCAATCTCTCTGCACCGGCTTCGCCTGGGTATTCTGCTGGTCCCGTCTCCCCTGCGAACTCTCTGAACAGACCATTTCCATCCCTGGGTTCTCATAGGCAGCCTCAGACGTTCAAAACCGATTTCTGTTGTGCACGCGATCGTGTCCTGCATTCCGGTGAGGACGTGGAGATTTTGGTGCGAGCATTCCCCACAATGACCCATCATGAGCTGACTTTCCAAACCCAGATCACCGACGCACAAAAGACAACCGTAAACTCCAATTCACCTTACATTGCCTATGTCATCACTACCGGCGTAAGACCTACATCGTTCATCAAGACCTGGTAATCCCTGACGTTCCTTTCTTTCAACTAGAACGTAGAGGCTCGACACCGTTACTCAGATTTTGAATCCTTACGATCAAACCTCGTCAAGTTATATCCAACATTAATCATTCCACCCATCCCTTCTAAGCAAACACTTGGCGAGTACGCTGTTAAACAGTCAAAGGCTAAAGAAGATGCTGCTATGATTGCAAAGCGAAAGAGGATGTTACAAACGTTCCTAAACCGCCTTGCTCGGCATCCCATCTTGTCCAATGAACATGTTTTTCATCGGTTCCTTGAAGGAGAGGTGTCGTGGGTGGGTAGCCTTGTGTTCCTAACTCTCCCATCCTATCATCTGAATAACTTTCTTATAAAATAGTCGGAGGTTCTACATTCTCCCCCGATATCTCTCCTTCCCAAGAATATTCTCAAGGCACCATCACACAATCCTACCGATCAGAACGCCTCTTTGGCATACTCAGCTCTTCCCAATCCATCTGCTGCTCACCCTTTACGGAATCCAGACCAGCGGTTTCTAGACTCTGAATCTTTTACCAACAGGTTTGCTGTCCATCTCAATGGGCCAATGGAGAAAGTTACTCGTCGAACGACAAAGCGGTGGTCAGGTCAGTATGATCTTCAAGGCATTCTGCAGAATCACTCTCAGATATCATGCAGATCTCGGTCAGGACCATTCCGAGCTTGGCGCTATCTTGAATGGATTTAGTCTTAGCGAGAAAGGAGCTCTCGCAATGGCTATTGAGAAAACCGGTCAGGCCGTCGATGTTACTTATATATCAACCATAAGACTCGTATGTGGTCACCGTGTCGTTTGAGAAATTCTCACGGAACATATTCCTCTTGCAGCTTCAAGAACTTGAACAAAATTGGGCAGAGCCTCTCCACGAATACTCTCAGTTTGCGTCCATCATCAAAAAGCTACTCGCATATCGCCACCAAAAGCAGGTGCAATATGAAATGACGCAGGATGGCTTGGAATTAAAACGGGAACAGTTGGAGGAACTTGAAAAGAGTGAAAGAGAGGCGAGGCGACTAGACGTTGCTCTGGGTCGAGGCCGTCCTGGGTTAGGGAGGGAACAAGGGAGGGAGCAAGAACGTAATGAAACAGACGGCCCAACGCCACCTGAGAATGGAGAAAGTGCGTCGGAGGAACCATCACCACATGTGCCTCCCCACCCTGGTCCGATTCCTGCCCGGCGAAGATCTAGAACACCTGGAATGGGACTTTTGAGTGCCATAAGCTACACGTTGCATGGTATGATGGATGTAGATCCGGAGACTGCTCGTCGGAATTCCATTACCAAAACCCGGGAAACGATATCGCAGGTAAAAATCTCACGGTTACTTTTAAAAAACCTAACTTACCTTCTTGACAGCTGGAGGATGCTCTGCATCTATCAGCTCAAGATTTGAAGTATTCCAGCTCGACTATCCAAGCTGACTTAGACCGTTTCCAGCGACAGAAAGTTGCGGATCTGAGGGAAATGGCTATTAGCATGGCCAGAAGTCATCGAGATTGGTGCAAAAAGGTGAAAAGCCTCTACAATCCCCTGAATGCATCGGTGGGATTGATGCCTCCGTGTCTAGAATCTCGAAGCATGGGAAGAAGCGAAGAAAGATATCCAGAAGATTCCTGATCATCCTAATCGCATACCACCGCCGACGGACGGGGATTCGGGTGGGGCAGGTCCTTCGAACGTTCGAAGGGACTCGACTGCGACAATCAATGGCCGCTAACCTTCCAGAATTTTAATGATTCTATGGAGATAATAACCCTCTCCGCTGCTGACAGGACATTTCAATACGCTTATTTATTCCGCCTTTATGTGCATGAGTAATTAAACCCGGCATGACCTAAACCGGAAGTTCTATACTTATCATTCAGTGACTATGACCCTCCCGAGTACTACTCTAAATGCCTCAGTCGAGGTGAACAACCTTGATACAAATTCTCCAGTTGTTCTGATCCTCGTAGGTCTTGTTGCTTCGGGCAAGGTATGACGATTCTCAACTAGTGACTCAATCTGCTGTTAGTGAATATTGTCTGAAATTTGTTAGTCTACCTTTGCTCAAGCGTTAGAGCAATATTTCCCCAAATTCTGCAGGTGCAATCAGGATGACTTGGGGAATAGACAACGTGTAGAAAATCTAGCCCGGCAGAGCCTTCGTCGTGGTATGTCCGTTTGCATCGATCGCACCAATTTCAACTCGTTGTGAGTGTCTTGTCCCTGCTAATCTTGGCTGGAAATTGACACGGAGCACCCAAAGACAACGGTCTCATTGGATCAACATTGCTCGAGAGTTCCCAGGAACGTCTGTTTGGATTGCTGTTTTTGATACCCCATACGATGTGAGTCGTCCCGACTTTACGTTTACGGATTCTCTATCTTCTGCGTTTCAGGTCTGTGCTGCTCGGTTAAGGGAGCGTATGTATCCCGCCATGCTGTCCCGACGAACATAACTGAACGAAGCTTTCGCATAGGAACCGGTCATCCTACCATAAAAACTGTGGAAGAAGGATTATCTATCCTTTCACGATTCGCATCTGATCTCCAGCTGCCTACCGCAGAAGAGGGATACGACCGCCTCGTATTCTTGAAGCCATCCGATCAGCCATCCCCAACGTACACTCGTGAACAAATCTTTTCCATACTCCGCCGCATCCGTGACTCTCCTCCGATATCGTACACGTTCATGCCAAGCTCCACAAGGGGTTCGTACGCTATTCGGAATAACTATTCTGGCGGCCGTCGAGGATTCGGTTACATTTCTCGTGGCTTTTCGGGTTTCTCGCGCCACTCCGTGAGCGGTTCACGCGGACGAGCGTCACCTTTCCTACGTAAACCAAACACGGGATCTGTGGGCATTACTCAAGGACAATCCACTGATACCGAAACTTCGGCTGGAAGCGGTAGTGTATCTGATGTTTCTCAGAGCGGACAGAGTCCGATTGGTTAACCGCCATGAAATGCCCCGACCTCGGATCGGCGAGGCAGCGGCGCCACTGACGATTCTATTGACAATAACTTGATTGCCAAAATTTCCCGTTCGCACCACAACCCCTCATGTATAGATTGATTGATCGAGTAGTCTGATACTTTTCTCAACTTTGACTAGGTCATAAGATTGATTCATATGTCCAGCACCGGGACTTTGCGAGATATGTCAATGCCTGCTATATTTAACTTCAAGAGGCAATATAAGTGCGAGGACAATAGCAACAGCCCTTGCTTCCAGGACAAGCCCTGCAGGTGTGAATTGAGGAGCGCTAGGGTCCACATCGCTCGGCAGTAATTCAACCGAAAGGACCGTCGCTGGTCACACAGTACTTTAAGACGCTGATTTTACGGATTCCAACCTTTTCCCCAAGATTTTTGCGCTTACCTGAAAAAAGAAACAAGTATTTATACGAGCCAGCGAAAGTGACAAACAAAAACTGACGTTGCGAATATGCATGGCGGCACGATCGACGCCGAAGTTTTGACTGCGCTTGTAGTGCATGAGGGCTTCTTCCAGCTGTCCCGCTATTGTCTTGCGGTTAGTTACAGAAACAATAAGCAAGAATCTGAGCATCTAGGCACGGACTGGCTTCCAGGACAGCAGCGAGATTGAATGCAATCTCAGGGTCTTCGGGAGACAGGGATGTCGCAATCCTAAACCAAAAAAGTCACATTGAGCAAGGTATGAAATCCGTGACTACGTGCTTGAGATGATGTAGTGCGAGGTCCGGCCGTGAAATTGGGGATACAATGAATGCACTGGCTAAATCTAGCAGGAAGTCAAGGTCATCATCGACGGGTTACGCAAAACGAGGGACGCGCTGGTGTGGGTATCTGCACTTGATGGTTGCAAGGCAATGGATTCTTTCCAAACGGAAATGGCGTCGTCAAACTCCTCTGGCATGATGAGGTGAGGGAACGTGATGATGCATGACTGAGTCACATGGATGACACACTGAGATGATAATGGGTGACGCCCAAGTTGAAGAGCGAGCTAGCATTGCGCTTGATCTCGGTACTCCGTTTGTAGAGACGCTTTGCGGCTTCCACATCACCCTCCTCGAGTTTCTGGGTGCCCTGCTCGAGACATTGCAAAGCCTCGAGCTCTGCAGGATCTGAAGCTGTAGAATGCGGGGTTGTGGAGGTCGCCCAACCTGAGATAAAATCAGCTGTAGGAAATGATTGATGTTGATTTTGGCAAGACTTACGCCGTGCCATGGGTGCGCCCACACGACTGGGTCGGGAAAATAGATATTGGGTCCTAGCCGATACAGGGAGCGAACATGATGGCCGGGAACAAAAGTTGGAGGAGCCTTGCGGTCTCAAAAAGATGCCAGGAACTTTTCGAATCGATCGCGACCAGGCGGCAGCCATTCCAATTGTTCGAATGTGAGAGGTGAGGCAGGACAGCAGGCAGTTAACCGATTCCCACGCATAGCCGCTGAGCTTCGAAAATTATTTTATTTTCCATTTTAATTTTTTTTTTGTGGATCGCCTCTGCTCACCCGCCGACGTCTAGCATTCCCTCATGTCTGCCAGCGGCGCTCATAACGAACCTCAGGACCCCACTGCTTATCTGCGGTCGGCCACGTTTACCCAGGGCGATGCCCCTGCCGTGCATCTCGACAATGCCGTCACCGCCTCTGACCTGCTCATGGGTGCCTTTGACCCAGCAAGACTCCACCCTATGGCAGATCTAGGGGACAAATTGGATTATTTGTTGCTTGAGGATGATAAGACAACTGATCTTCCTGGTGCCGGAACTGCAATACCATCCAGGGGTTGGAGTGATGATCTCTGCTATGGGACAGGTACTATGTATCTCAGCGGTGAGTGGCGTTCTCTTTCGATTTACTAAATTCTGTCCTGTTGGTTCCCCTTTCGGCTCTCCCTCGCCCTCTCACGCCTTATCTCAACATTTCAGACAACCATCCTTGGCGCTCTTATTGTTCTTTTTACATCACATGCTCATCTTGCTTCCACAAGGTTTGGCCATCGGTGGTGTCTGGGGCATTCGTGAGGGTACTCGAAGACCTCTAGCCGTGTCCAATGCCCGGCTGCGGATCAACAGCGTCCTCAACTCTGTCACAAGGAGAGGGACCTTCATTGGTAACTCTGCTGGAGTGTTAGGTGTGTCCTTTTCCGTCGCAAATAATCACGCCCAGGGATGACTAATTTGGACTCATTGAAGCCCTGGTATATAACGGTATCAATTCTTCCATTGATGCATTTCGCGGAAAACATGACACAATGGGAAGTATGGCTGCAGGAGCGTGTACTGGGCTATTGTATAAGTCAACCGGTGGGCGTCTTAAAATTCCCGGTATCCGGTTCCGTCACACTCAGATATTTCGTATCCGTCAGCCGGCGTATGGCCTGCTCTTGCAGCGGCGGCCTTCATGTCAGGAATGGCGGGAGTTTGGAGTTATGTCAAAAAGAGTGTTTGATTGCCTAGATCGTGTAATTTATTATCTTCCCTTACTCCGTTCTGACTCCTTGACATACCTGTCATACCTGTGAGCTCCTCCTCCAAAGTTTGTAAGACCGCTGATTATTATTTCACAATCAGTGGGCTAGACTTACCACTGTATCGGTCCCCAGAGATCTTGGGAAATCTGAATCTTCCGAACTCATTTCGTTATGGATCGAATGTGGCCCTCGTGCAAATCTTATAAATGTCAACTTTTTTTGGCAGGTGATAGCAGGGCCCCAACCTTCACCCAAGAACCCGGGCGTCACACCGGGGGCTGTACATCTCATAAATCCGTCTCTCTAGACCTGGACCAACCGAGAATCAGCATCATGTCTTCATTTCCCGCTTCCCCGTTCAGAAATGTTAATCTTGTTTTACGCGATGGCTTTTGTTTAACGATCGTAATGTTACCAACGTTACGGCAAGTTCGACGTCGATGTAAGCCTAAGGTATGCGATCTTATTGTTTTCTGTTCCAATACCGTGGCTTTTCCGGATCTTATTTCAGCCAAAATATCATGTAAATTTCCTGCAGAAGGCTAAACGTTCGCCCTCTGCTAAGTGTTTACTATCATACCTCTGTACCTATCCCGTCCGACCGCGTCGCCACTCCAACCAAGTTCCTTCGATCATTTTCAGATCTGTCTCAAGCAGTGGCCCGTCTTCTGCTCAATCTTCTCCTGCCTCTTTCGTCTTTTCTTGTCGCGAATCGAGCGACGGCCGGAGCACTCCCTTCAGCCAGAACTCATTCACGGCGAGCTCTCCTACCAACTGTTTTGTTCCCGGACAACCTCGCATTCAAATATCTTCACTTCTAGCTGATTCCCCAACGACGCAAGACAATTCATATGATTTTCTTTTTTTATGTTCCTGATAAGTAACAATAGATCTTATCACCTCGAAGTTGTCCAACATCCGCAAAAGACGGCCGAATTTGGTTCCGCTATCCTTTCACGCCTTCCTCTCACCCCACCCATAATAGCGCAGCTCGTCATAAGGGATCATACAGGCAACGTCGTTTTCCCGTGAGTCTCCACTTATTCCCCACTACAAGTTGTACACTCACACGCCATCACAAGCGAGGCGGAATTGCCCTTCCTGATCGCTCATCTTTCCCTGTTCACCGGGGACGGTTTGAGATCGTTGGATATGGCGGCTTCGCCAGGAAGCCAAGATCAGCCTCGACGATTGTTGCACGGTAATTTGGTCTCCTCCGCAGAGATATTAGAGGACTTGCAAGGAAACTACGGATTATTTTTTGTCTTTTCGGATGTTAGCATCCGCTGGCGTGGGCGTTTTCAGCTGGGTGTCACGCTGTTAAGACTATCAAGGTATGTTCAAGACCAGAGACATCACAGATGAAAGTTTCTAATCGCAAAATTCCATCAAGGACTGATTCCTCCGGTATTACCACCCTTGCCGAAAGCGGAGCAGTCCTCGCTCAAGCCCGCACACGCCCCTTCGATGTTCTCCCATATCATGAATACACTGCAGCTCGTAAGATGTCGTCTATCGACATCGTCACTCTGATCCTTACCTTTCTTGTCACAGCAACCACTCGTTTGACCCAATGTTTTATACGACAAGGTGCCAGGATCTTTCATTCCACGGCTCCCTAGAGTTTCGCTCTCGATTGCCACTCAATTTTTTTTCTCGAGGGTTAGCAAAATACAGGAATCTAAGCTTCACCCCTCATATGTATTCATTTACCATTCGTTGCGTTGTTGAAACACCTTGTCCACGTCGTTGGGCGTACTCGGCAATTTAACCGGTTGTATTGCCATCGGTCACGGTGCACAGTTTGTGGTAAACTCTTTGATGTACATGATTTCATCAGCAACGGAAGCGATTCGGATTCGGGCAGAGCAGAGTGTGTCCTAACGGTGACAATGGATCAATGCTATGTTCCAAGAGCGTGCTGCGCTGCACGTTCGCTGTGCACACTGCTTTTTCAGCCCTGCATTTGGAACCGTGAGAACTTGCCAAGGTCTCAAAAGACCGTGACGTCGCCAGCCTGCGACTCAGTTTATCTCTGCTGCCTTGCAGTCTAGTGTCATGTCGGCGAAAGATTACTACGCAGGGGGGCAACAGCAGCAGTATTATCCTCCGCAAGGTGTGTCATCTTCTCTACATCATACTGCAGTTATTCATTACGAGGCTTGAATGTTACAGGAGGCCCACCTCAGGGTGGTTACTATCCTCAGCAACCCCAGCAGTCATATCAACCCCAATATGGGCAGCAGCAATATGGCGGTCAGCCCGGTTACCAACCTCAGCCTCCACCTCAAACAGTCTACGTGTAGGTGCTTCTGTATATCTGAAATCAGAATCTCGTTCAAACCAATTAATTATGTCAGTCAACAACCTGCTCCTGCTCAGAAGGGAGGTGGTGCAAACACGGGGCTCATGGCCTGCTTAGCCGGAATATGTCTATGCTGCTGCGCTGAAGGTAGACGTGACATCAACTGATCATTTTTGTCATTGCAACTGATCTTTTGCTGCAGAATTATGCGAATGTATATTCTGAAGTTGGCTTGTAGCTGTGGTGGTTCTCAATGACTTTGAAAGGCCGTCTGTCTGACCCGATTGACTTTTATGACTACCGTTACCTTTTTGTATTTTAATCATTCTAAACATTATCACCTTAGGGCGACTTGATATTCCTCCCCGATTGCATTGGTCCAGATATGTAGTTTGAACATGTATCGGACGGCAGGTGTCGGAAACGGTTGCGGTTCGTTCCGCAACGTTAATAGTCACGCGTGACGATGTCACACTTGACCACTTTCTATTCAAGTTAAATCCAAAATGCTGTCGAGGCTGTCTGCGGGAGCCTTGAGGGTGACCAGGCCACTGAGGACGTCTTACTCAGGACTTTTGTTGACGGGGACGCGTTCTGCATCTGTGAGCCAGTTATCATATCGAAAACTTGCATACAGAGCCCATAAAACAGCAGGTTCGCTTTGGTTCATCCAGTTCTACACCCCCATCTGCTTTCCAGGTGCGTTTATCAGGATGAGTCACATTTCAACTGAAAAGTTTGCACTCATACGCGTGGACAAGTCATTGTTGAATTCCCGAGCAACTGTTACATCCCTCGTGCTGCTCACCGCGGGCTCGATAGCTTGGTATACCCACCTTTACGGGACATTCCCATTTCTCGGTGAGGTACATGCCAACTCACTTGCGGAGGATGGTCTCCATCCTCCGCAGTATCCCTGGTCCCATAAAGGCGTTCTAGATACGTTCGACCATGCAAGGTATGATTATGTCACGGTTGCATTGTCCAAACCATTCCTTACAAAAATTCGACAATATCAGCATCCGTAGAGGGTACCAAGTCTACAGGGAAGTCTGCGCGGCGTGCCATTCTCTAGATAGAATCGCTTGGCGCAATTTGGTAGGCGTTTCTCACACCGCCGACGAAGCCAGAGAAATGGCCGAAGCAGTAGAGTACGAGGATGGCCCGAACAGTGAAGGAGAAATGTTTATGAGGCCGGGAAAGCTTGCAGACTACATGCCACCCCCGTACCCAAATGAAGAAGCAGCTCGCGCAGGCAATGCCGGTGCATTGCCTCCCGACCTGAATTTGATAGTCAAGGCTCGTCACGGTGGTGCGGTCAGCGACATCTCCTCGTGCCATGTTGTAATAACTGCTGAACAGAGACTTTACTTATTGAAACAGGACTACATATTTTCTCTTTTGACGGGCTATCTTGACCCCCCGGCGAGAGTCGAGATTCGTGAGGGCCTCAACTACAATCCGTATTTCCCTGGGGGCGCAATTGCCATGGCGCGTGTACTCTTTGATGGGTTGGTCGAGTACGACGATAGTAAGAGCCAATCTGCGCAGGGGATTCCCCACCACGTTGACTCATTTTGCTCCAGAAACACCGGCAACGACCAGTCAAATGGCAAAGGACGTTGTGACATTCTTGAACTGGGCAGCAGAGCCAGAACATGATGAGAGGAAGAAATATGGATTAAAAGCTGTCATTCTGTTCTCTGCACTCACCGCTGTAAGCCTTTACGTGAAGCGATTCAAATGGACGGCCATCAAAAACCGGAAGTTATGTGAGTTATACGTTTACATTACTGAAAACCATCAGAGGCTCATGCAGTCATGCAGTCTACAACCCTCCGGTAGATAAAACTCATTAGAATATTTATCTTGCACCAAAATATGATGTTTGTGAGCGCTTACATAAAGTGGAGGGCACGTGCAAACTGTGAGAATATTCCTGTCAGGTGTTGAGACTCGACCTGCTCCTGCTACTAGACCAAAATCATCTCACATCATGTCTTCAGCAATAAATTTGTGGCCTCCACAACTCAAGTGCGCACAAAGAAGCTTTCGCTTCAGCCGCCAACTGAACCGCGTTTTGTTTTCTTCAGAGACTGGGTTGCTCAATGTCTAGGTCAAATGACTGATGCAAACAGAACTGAAGCTCAGGCGGAGCTAAGACAGGTAATTGCTGATGCTTTTGCTGCCAAGACCCTTTGGACAACAGACTGGGCTGGTGTGCAACTTTCGAGGTTCTCCCAGCTTCCTTCTGTGTTCGTCTTTTTATTGATATGCACTTTCGTTCCTGTTATCAGTTTAATGCCAAGACCCCCACCAAATTTCAGCAATTTGAAGAGAAAAATGTCTGTTTCGGTCTTTCTTTCAACTTCTTACAAGATCCTAATGCCACCACCTCCGTCAGACATGAAGGCCCTGTCGCAAACAAAAAAGTAAAGAAAGCCTCCCTCAAAAATACCAACGCACATACTTTTGATCCCAATGACCAAGCCGCTCTCAACCGGAGGGCGGAACGCTTTCAGCGCGAACATGAAATAGAGCGACAGAAAGGCATGAAGATCGGTGCTGGCAGCCCGAATGTCGGTCAGGCGTCTCTCAAGGCCAATTATCAGAATGCTCACCTCTTCAATGATCGGTTATCTTCTCGCTCTGCGTCACCGTCAACATTTGGCAACCCTGATGATCCTGAGGCTGATCCGGTATACTGTTATAACCTAACCTCTATGATAAAGACATTGAGCTTCGGAACAGAATGTTCCCAATTGGGATCCGTTCACAATTGTTGGAACAAATCAGGAGATATTCAAGGAATACCTCCGACTAACAACCGCATGTTTTGACGTTTTTGATCCAGTCATCAGCACTCTAATGTCCAACATCCAGGAACCGAAGCCGGAACAAATCCGGCCATACTCAGTTCTTCAACAGACTCTCATTGAACTCAAGAAACGATGGCGAGAGAAGTGCAAGTATCACTGGATTTGTAGCCAGTTGAAGAGCATCCGACAAGATCTCACCGTGCGTCGGGACCATCCTTTTCTGGAGTCGTCAGCGTCAGGTCACTTTCCGCTTTACAGGTCCAACGCATCAAAAATGAGTTCACCGTCCAGGTCTACGAAATTCACGCTCGGATGGCTCTAGAAAGTGTATGTCCTCCGTCACCAATACTGAGAGAATCGCCATAATAGCAACGTAGAGCGATATGGTAGAATATAACCAGTGCCAAGCGACGTTAAAGATGCTTTATGAACTTGGTATACCTGGCAAAGTGGAAGAGTTCACAGCATATCGCATTCTCCTGCTGTTGCATGGTCGGAATAAAAGTGGTAAGTCGTCTCGCTTATTCCATTTCAGGGTCATTTGTCACTCATATTTATCCTTGTAGACTTGAATCTTTTCGTAGGTCAGCTAACACCTCGACAGAAAGCGGATCCTGCGGTTCGCCACGCATTGAGTGTGCAGCGCGCATTGTCGATGGGGAATTATCATGCTTTGTTCGGGATGTACCTGAGCGCACCAAACATGGGCGCCTACATCATGGACCATTTCATTGATAGAGAGAGAGTAAAAGCTCTCATGGTCATTACGAAAGCGTGAGTATTGTAATGTTTGTTCTCGAATGCTTGATACAACGAACTTCGCAGGTATAGAACGGTGTCCCTAACCTTCATTCAAAACGAGCTGGCATTTGACTCGCTGTCTTCTGCGCGGGAGTTTCTCGTGGCTCACTCAGCTGCCTTTTTCACAAATCCCACCAGCCCCGATCCTCAGAAAACGCTTGATTGCAAACCTGCGGGACCCAAGCTTTCGCAGGTGTTCGAGGAACAATTTCGCAAGGTCCTCATCAAGGGTGCAATATAGCACATGTCGCGTACACGGTTTTCACATGCGGCATCGTCTATCTTATTCTTTCTGTTTTCTTGTTTTGTTCCATCATCCCCATTATTTGTCTCTCAACATCTTACGATGCCTCGATCAAACCACTTATATTCCTCGCCAGGATATAGATGACCTACGATGGCTGGTTCCCGTGGTTGATTGCTGGAGTACCGCTGACGGGTAATTTCTGGGCTTACACGTTGTCGTACACCGTTATTAACGGGTAGCCGGTCGTGCACGGGTGGCACGGGCTGAAGTAGCGTGCAGATACTGATTGTATAGTTGAAATAATAAAATGTTGAAAACAAATCAATCACGCATCCGCGCAGGAATAAATCTGCGGAGGGTCACCTCTCTGATCGAATAATGCGCAAGGCAAGCTGGCGATGCCAGAACTTGGTGAGGGAGACGTGACCGAGCTGGAATGGTCACATAAGCCAGGACAAGGGTCTGCAAGGATTGTGGTTGACTGAGCCTCATGGAAAAAACAGAAACATTTAGACATGCCTTATGGACTTGGGAGTTGACGCGGTTGATTGTGCTAAGCCATGACCATGCAAACGGGGAAGAGTTTTGGAGATCCAAAGAAGAGGTTGCTTGGTCCTCGGGATCCTCGTATACTGGGCAGACTACTATGGCGAATCTGCGACAGGGCGAAGCGGAATGAACACACGGTAAAAGAGGAGTGGATGACTGTCGCCTACTCAGCGTGTGTGAACACTGGCCCCCGTTTATACAGGAGGTAATCGACGCAAAATTTGATACCGCCTTTCACAACCCATCCAAGTGAACGATAGTGGTGATAAACAACATAGTGGATTAAAAAGGGGTTATCAAATTGGAGCGGCAACAGATTGGACGGATGGTTCATGTACACAGATTGGAAAGCAAGCCATATTTGATACAGACTCATAGTTTCGCGCTATAAAATCCAAATGTCATTTTTCGAATTCACGAGGAGGTTCAATGATATAGATACCGTATTTGGATCGAGAATTGTCAAGCAATCTAAATTCCAAAGAAGAAAAAAGGCCTCTGGCAGAGTGAGTTGTAGATGCTCAATGTTTTGTGGCAGTTCCTCATTCTCAGCGTCACCCTTGTCCACAGAAGCGGTTGACATCCTCTCTGCCGAAACAGGGACAACTGGCGGTTTCCATGTTGCCGCCGAAGGAATCGTCGGACCAGATAGCGCGGGAGATACTACACGACCTTCAGCAAATGCGGCCTCCGCTTCTGCCGCTGCCTCCGCAATAGCCTTCGCACGGTCGAGTTTAAACTGTATGCGCTCAGCCCTGCGTTTTGCTGTGACCTCTTCAGAGGTCAGCTCTAAGCGGTCAACCGAAAAGGCAATCATTTTAGTGGAAGTTTAATCGAGGAGAAAAGGCACGAACGCTTTCCCTCCATCTTCCGTTGATTCGTCTGCCTCGCGAACCAACTTGGTTCACTCCTTGACAAGTCTCCCTTGCCAAAGAAACCTCGCCTCCAGAGAATCGTGGAGTCCTTTGCATCGGAAACCCATACCGACCGTGTAACTGAATCAAAGAAGCCCTCACAGTGGGGATTGATGACTCTTGTTAGAGATAAACCAAAAAGGCCAAGTACAGGTCGTATTGGTCCATCTTGAAAAGGGTCGGAGAAGATGAGTGGAAGAGGATTTGCGTATAATTTGTTATTGTCACTGCGACGACCGCCCAGTTTTGAAGACATTGTAAAATATTAATTTTATTATGTAATAATTCTGAAGGTGCTTCTTCTCAACAAAGTCCATCAATGTCTGATAAACGCAGGGCAGAGATTGAAGCCAAGAGGGCGAAGCTTGCAGAGCTCCGAAAAGTCAGAGCAGACCGGCAAAAGGCAGAATCCGAACGACGGGCGTCCGAAGTGAGCAGTGAGCATCATACGTGCTTCGGTGCACGGTGATAGTAACCTTTATCCTGATATTCTAGCAGAGTGCGATACCTTCAGCAACTCGGAGAGATGTCGATGATCTTGTTCATGCTCTAGTCGGAAGCACGGGCAGGGGTGGAATCGACAGCGGCGATTTGACTCCAGCCTCTTCAATACCTGGTTCTCCATCCCTCAGCCACGCGACTGGTCTTCCTGGGTCATCCCTTCTCACAATATCTGGGCGAGCCAGTAGACAAAGTGATATTATAGCTGATCGCATCAGTCCTCAGATTCAATCTGCCAACTCTGCGACTGACCATGTCTTGGAACGGTGGGCGGTTCTTATCATGTCCTGAAAGCTTGTAATGGATATTTTGCAGCACTATCACCCCTCGATTAATTCCGGATCTCATCGATGTTGAACAGGAGCTCTTTGAGCTCCCACAAAAGGTTCATAGCTCATGTGTCGAAATCACTTCCAAAGTTCATGTATTTATAGGAGCGCGTCATTTACAACAAAGAAGTCCAAACCACAGCCCTGTTAACAGAGTCACCCGAATTCTACGAGCGCGAGATTCGTCAACAAATTTTGAAAGAGCGCGATCTGGAGGCTGAACAGGCTATTCGCGAAAAAGAGCTCGAGGAGGAGTCTGTTCAGCTAGAGAAGGAGATTGAACAGGAGATTAAAGGTGTTTTTTTTTATTACCGAAAATCTGAATTGTTATGCTCAGGTCATCGTACTCTACAGAATTATCTGAAGAAGAGCGAGCGAGCATCCTTTCTGCTCCGGAATTTCTTGACTTTGTAGAACAATCCTCCAAAATTGTACAGCGGGCCCTTAATGATGGCTATGACTATATTCGTGATTACACTATTGGTGCAGAGTCCGGAGCGTCAGTAATCCTCACAATGTCCCGAACTCCACCCTCATATTCCCCTTAGAGATGACTCGGAAGGAAAACGAGTCAAACGCATATGTGAGTTCTGGGACGAACGCTACGGCAAGAACAGGTCCATCACGGATATCGATTGGTCACCCAAGGTGGGCCATTTCATTTCTCTACTCCGAACAACGTCCAATGTTGATGATTGGCAGTATCCTGAACTCAGCGTAGCGTCATACAACAAGAATCCTGCTGCATTAAATGAACCCGATGGCATTGTGGCCGTCTGGAACCTCCATCTCCTTGAACGACCAGAATTCATATTTCACTCACAAGTCCGTGAACCCCTCTTGACACCATTGAGAACTATATGTCTAATAAAATAGGTATAGTCTGATGTTCTTTCTGTAGCTTTCTCACCATTCCATTCCAACCTCGTATTTGGGGGAACATATTCGGGCCAGATCCTTCTCTGGGACACTCGCTCGAAACACTTGCCTGTTCTCAAAACACCATTGTCCGCTGCCGGTCATACGCATCCCGTGTACGCCATGCAAATGGTGGGGACACAGAACGCACACAATCTGATCACGAGCAGTACAGACGGCACTGTTTGTAGTTGGTTGGTGGATATGCTTGCACAGCCACAGGTCAGCCATTTTCTAGCCTGACAGAAAATAACTAGTGAAGAGAAACCACCTATTTAAAGGAAACGCTCGAGCTCATACACGCCGGTCACAACAAGACTGGAGAAGTAGCAATCACGACACTAGACTTTCCGGACAACGAAACTACCACATTTTGGGTTGGGACGGAAGAAGGAAACGTTTATCAGGCCAACCGCTATGACCGCGCCGGCGCCAAAGCGGGCTTAAACCAGTACGACGTTTACAGGGCACATTCGGGCCCAGTAACGGCCCTGCATTTCCATCCTCTCGTTGGTCCAGTGGACTTTTCGGATTTGTTCTTGACGAGTTCAGTAGACTGGACAATTAAATTATGGAGAGCAAAGTCGTTGACAAAGCCTTCAACGAACGCACATACTATTTCTCCTCTTTATTCGTTTGATGAAGCAGATGACTATGTCTACGATGTACGATGGCATCCTGCGCAACCAGCTCTGTTTGGTATGGTGGATGGCTCCGGCAAGTTTGATCTGTGGAATTTGAATACTGACACTGAGGTACGTACTCTAACCGGCTCCTGTTCTACACGAAACTAAAATCTTCCGAAGGTGCCTGTGGTATCAACAAATGTTGGATCAGGCCGCGCCATTAATAAGCTGTCTTGGGATCGCAAAGACGGTCGTCGAGCGGCAATGGGAGGCAGTGACGGAAAACTTTATATATACGATATCGGTGACATGGCGATTCCGAGGGAGACAGAATGGACCGACATGCAAAAGTCCATTTCAAGTATTGTGGGAGGTGGACAGGTTAACGGTACTGAAGGGGAAGCAAAAATAATAGCAGGGCGGTAATTCCCATTGATGAATTGTTTTTCCGCCGTATACAATAGACATCGTTGTATAGTTTCCTGAGTTCCTATGTAGAACAACAACATTGATCATGATGGGACATATTGAAAACATCATTCAGCTATATAATTCATTCATCTAGCCACGAAAATAATTCAGCGGGGACGTCTACAAGTGGATTATAATGCGAGTGCCAAGCAGAACAAGTCCAGAACTCTATCAGAGCACAGTCGAGGGGTTAGGGTAGTTAACTGCCAATAGGAGATGAACGCATGAATCCCGCCGAGATACTATTATACAAATGGAACACGCACCAAGCTGGGACAGTCAATGGAATCCTGACTGTTCTCTGCTCGAACACATCGGTAATCAGGTCGACGAAATAAATATTCGATTTGCTGTACTCACGGCTAGTCCCTGAATACCAAACGTGGTCAGTCGGAGCTCATGGAGTCCATTGACTACACACCGAAAGACTCGTCTCTTTGTATTTAACACTCATATCAGCTGCAGTGAGCCGCATTGCTTCGATTGCTTCATCCAAAGTGACGCTGTACACTCCATGACTTGCCATAGAAAGTTGGGCTGCCGTAACAGCTTTCACAGCTACCCATAGCCAACCTTGAGCCATAGTCAAATAATAAATCAACAGAAGAAACCGACCTCCTAAACTGTTCCTCTCCTAAACCACCCAATAGTCAGGAGATTTGCAAATGAAAACATGCGCGATTCATACAATGCAGGGCACCTGGACAAGACCATCGATAGGATCACAAGTCAAACCCAGATTATGTTCTCAAACAGAATATTTAACAAAAGTTCAAGATCAAAGATATTGAACAGCTACCTATTCCAATTTCTGCAGCCTACGTGGGGATTGTTGATAACCAATGTTTAGAAAATTTCAACCACATACCTGGAGCACAGTCTCCGGCGAAGCTAATGAAACCACGGGGGGAGCGTTATGCCACCGTTTCCAAAAGATGCCAAAACATACCGCCCATACAAGCCGCGAATCCTGCACTTGCCATGGAACAGGCAACTGGTGTGCAACAGCTTGTCAAAGTACAAGGTATGGCAAGACTGTCGACGTTACCTCCAACTTCAGCTTGACAACCACCCTCTGCGGCAGATATGGTACTTCCTCTTTTGAACAACATTCCAATAGCCTATCCCACTCTCAGGGGTGTAAAATGCAACAGTGACCACAGGCACTCACAGCAGCAGTTAAAAGAAAGGTAGTAATGCTCTTCTCTGGATCCTCGCTGACGAACTTGCCGCAAGTAATATCAAAACTGGTTCACATAGAAAAGTATCGTCAAACACACCTCAATGATATATTTCAAGACGGCGGGGATGACACCTGCGGCACCATTCGTCGGAGATGTGACGATCCGTCCACCAGCTGCATTTACCTCATTCACGGCGATAGCATAACAAGAAAGGAAGTCCATTGCGGGGATCACCGTCCTTCTCTGTAATGTCAAATAAAAGGCGAAGTTCTACATTAATACTACTGATAGACGCACAGGGGGCATTGGAAGAATAGCGTGCTGTAATGATCCCACCACTCGTGTGGCACGCGCGGCACTCCGGTGGCCCATAGAAACAGACGAAGGCGGATCATTTTGGGGTTTTTCGGAGCCGGGAGCTGCTATGGCATCGGTAGGCCGCCAACCCGACCCGATAGATGGAAGTCCCGCAGAGGCAACGCCTGGATAAAACCTATAGTGACAAACGTATTGAATGGAGCTCAGTCAGTGATGCAGCGTAAGACAAAGTATGTACCCTCGCATAAGACGCTGGTAGAGCATTGGGGCTCGGCGGCGAAGTTGCAATCTTCCAGGCAGGGTTCTTTCCGCGGTGGAGACACCAGTGCGGATGCACTCGTCCATGACACTCCATATGTGCATGAGCTTACGTACGTGTGTCATTCAGTGGAATAGTTGCCTGAATATCGGATATACCTTATTGTGAATATCGTCATCGCTCAACCCGAAGAAAAGCTCATTGTCATACACGATTTGCGCGATAGTCATCTTTACGCATAAACAATTGACCATATTTCGGCAATTGTGAAGCAAATGTTTGACATACGTTATGTTTCTGCGTCAACGCTAAAAGACTATCCCCAGATTGGAATGGGTAAGGGGGATGCTCTTCCACGGTCGATGTGCTTTGTGACATTGACGAATTCTGAACATTTCCGGAGTCAAAAGTATTTTCCGAAGGACTGTGAGATTGATGGAGGCGGGCCCCGTGCACGGAATTTTTATCAACCCCTTTGTAAAAAAGATTTTCATCGACTGTAAAGATATGAATATAAGGTTTGGGAAAATGGAGGCGCGGTGGAAAGGTACATGCCCTTCGTTTTCTCGTTAACCACGAATCCACCCCCAACACTAAAAAAGAACTGGAATCAATGCTGTCATGTTCACGAACAGCACACGGTACACACCTGAAATATTCGTTAGTTGCCAACAAATCACCCTCTTTTCCGAATGCGCTGAAACGCATTCCGTTCGGATGCGTCTTCAGCACCTGATCCCAACGCCATAGCATGTCCCGATCCATATCGTAGTGAATGCGGTGCTTACCGCCAAGCAGAAGAGATTTGGCTTCAAGTATGGAAGTGTATCGCGAGGGAATCGTACCCGTGTCTATTGTTTCTGGGTCCGAACCTAGAAAAAATGATGAGTAAAAAAGGAATGTGCTTTGGCAGGTACAGTCGGCCCCAGTTTCAAAATTCGCCGACCAACCATAAGTGGGTGTAATGCTGACCTTCTAGTCCGAGAAGAATAGCTTGCGGCGTATGATGACTAGAAGCATCGTCTTGAGATAATACTCGTTAAATACGTACTCGGCGGGACGCCTACCCTTTGCCTGTAAAACAGAAGTTGCAACAAGCTCAGCTACTACATGACAGAATCAAGGTACCTGTTGCTGCCAATGACCCGTATCTGCAGTAAGTTTCGCGGATAAGTTCAGCACTTGTGCGAAGAGTACGAAGATAACCTCACAAGGCTATCTTGATCGTGTCGACCTGAAACCATGTGAAATAAGCGGGCGAACAGACAACAAGATAAGGAGCACGTACTTTTGACAACAAGTGTAATTCTTCCAAGTCCTTAATAAAGATCTTCCCTGCTCGCATTGGGCCGACGGTGTGAGAGCTGCTAGGACCCACTGCCACAGAAGATCATATAATGTTTTCCCCCTCTGGAATGTACCGCAACATACCTCCGATACTGAACAAATCAAAGGTCGATATTACAGCATGTTGAGATAGGACACGGTCCTGACTATCCAATTCCGCATCCATATCTTCTTTCAGAGCCACGTCCATACGGGAAGCAACTTTGCGGGCGTAGATCCGAGAAGGTAAAGTCGGCGTCAGTTGGCGGGTATTCCATGCCAAGTGATAGCGGACTCGAGTAGCAACACCAAGAGCACGAGAGAACATTCAAAGTTGCAACACTGGCGATGGTCCTCTCAAGAAATTCTGCACGTGACTCAAGTAGAAACTTTTTGCGCTTAGCCCTCTCAGCTATCCCAGTGACCCTAAATCTTCCGTCGCCTGGCAATTCGCTACCAACGAACGACCGCTGCGTGAAAATGGCTTCTACGAGTAGCGCAGCTAAAAATTCAGCGGAGGAAGACCGTGATGTTGCAGAAATGAAAAAGGCATTGGCTCTAGGGTCCTTGTCTGCGGTACAAGTCTCTTCCGGTGCGTCCGAAGTATACCTGGGGTCTGAATTTTGATCAAATAAATTATCTATATGTTCTATGTGTGCTACATAGTGCCCCCAATAGTGTGCTACTGTATGGCCTCGATACTGATGACGGTCGTGAACAAAGTCAGCGAACAAATTCAAACCTGTTTCTAATACTAAATGATTGTATACAGTTTGTTGTCTCAGGTGCAAACTTCTCGATGAACTTCCTGCTGCTTTGTATCCAGTCAGTCGTTTGTGTCGCCTGCGTTACCGTGGTGAAGAAGTTTGGCATCATCTCCTTTCGCCCTTTCGATCTCCAAGACGCAAAGATGTGGTTTCCCATTAGCTTTTTGCTTGTAACCGTCATCTACACTGGGTCGAAAAGCCTCGTGAGTTTCATACATCTCAGTCGAGGCTGCGTGACGCTGAATACAAGCGGGGGATAGCAATTCTTGAGCATCCCAGTATACACTATTTTTAAGAATTTGACGATCATTTTAATTGTAAGCTCTCTTACTTTCAGCCGCCCATATCCCTGACCGAGAGACCAATTAGGCTTACGGAGAAGTCATCTGGTTTGGAGGCAGGGTTACCGCCCTGACCTTTGTATCATTTATCCTCATGGTACCTTCTCTGATTTTCAATGTATACCATCATTTTAAACACATTCTATCAGGTCCTTTCATCTATTATTGCTGCATGGGCGGACGCCACCAGTACCAATCCAGATGCTATACAGATTGTAGAATCGGGTGCAATATTAACGACACTGGAAACATTCAGAGACGTCGTGCATAAGTTAAACGTCGGGTATTTGTGGATGCTCATTAATTGCTTGACAAGTGCTGCCTATGTAAGTTGCGTGGGCCTGCTTTGGATATTAGTCGAGCTCATTACGTTTTTCAGGTTCTTACCATGCGCAAACGAATAAAAGCAACTGGATTTTCAGATTGGGACTCCATGTTTTACAACAATTTGCTATCCATACCTGTTCTGGCCGTATTCTCAATTGTTGTCGAAGATTGGAGCTCAACAAACCTTGCTCGAAACTTGTGAGTCTCCTTCCCAACCTTGACGTCACCTCCCAATTGAGATAAGGTGGTGCAGTCCACCAGAAACGCGGAATTTTTTGTTATTTGCCATTGTATTCTCTGGGGCTGTTGCCGTTGGAATATCATATACAACCGCTTGGTGTGTACGGACAACCAGTAGTACGACATATAGGTAAGATCCTAAGATCCTATTCCGCAATCTTCTGACTGTCTTTGGAATTATAGTATGGTGGGTGCCCTGAACAAGCTCCCTGTTGCTGCCTCAGGATTGATATTTTTTGGCGATGCGGTTACATTCGGGTCTGTGTCGGCTATTGGAGTAGGGTTCTTTGCTGGTTTGGTGTACGCTGTTGCCAAGAATAATCAGAAAAAGGTAGAGAGTCGGACACAAGCTGATGCGATTATACCGCTGGCGAACAGGAAGTCGTAGCCGATCCAGACGTCGACGCAGCCCTCAGAGTGGACGTAGTGAGGGCATAGATGGAATGGTCTGTTTCGATAGATTTTGCATTACCTCGGTCTTGATTTGCTATGTTGGGTCGAGTGTGACAGTCTTTGATCTGAAGAGCTTAAATAAGGGAGTTACGCCGCGGCGGCTCAGACATGAGTTTGATTGCTTGATAAAGCGGCTGCAATTGGACATTCCCCCAGTCCACCGACCCTGTGATTTGGGTCCAGCAGAACCCATATCTCCCTTGTGAATTCTCTCCAGCATTCCCGAACAACTCACCTCGCTAGTGGTCTTGATCCGCAACTCAAACAATGGCTGCTCCGGTTTCGACCTCTATGCTACACCCTCCAAGACTCGCTCCTATGTTTGTAACATCCCCAAGCGCTCCAGGTACTCCTGTCCACTCGATCCAAACTATGAGGCGCAAGGCAGCAGGACACAGTGGTCCCTTGACTAAGATACTTGTAGCAAATCGCGGGGTATGGTGGATCGTACTGCATTGCTGTCATATATGACAAGCCATTTTCCCAGGAAATTGCCATCCGGGTATTTCGTACTGCTCATGAGCTGGCTATGCATACCGTTGCTATATACTCTTACGAGGACCGACTTTCGGCTCATCGCCAAAAGGTATTCTCGTGTCAGGACTCATACATTGGGTATTGACGTCCATGATCGTTAGTCCGACGAAGCATATCAAGTTGGAAAGGGTTTGACCCCTGTTGGTGCTTATCTTGCCCAGGACGACATCATTAAGATTGCCCTCGAGCATGGCGTTGATATGATCCATCCTGGGTTAGATTCTGGTTATTTCTGGGGAAGCTCAGGTACTCAGTTCCTCTTTTGCAGCTACGGATTTCTTTCCGAAAATGCCGAATTCGCAAGGAAAGTCGAGCAAGCCGGTTTGGCATTTGTGGGCCCTTCCCCTGAAGTCATTGACGGACTTGGTGACAAGACTAAAGCTCGGTCTCTGGGTAATCCTACATCTAACTGCCGTTGGGCTTTTGCTAACAGGATGACTTCCCAGCTATGAAAGTCGGAGTTCCCGTAGTTCCGGGCACTCCGGGTCCAGTGGCCTCTTACGAACATGGTGACGCTTTCATCAAGGAATATGGGTTTCCAGGTGTGTTTGCCCGAAAAGACGTTCAACCCGTGACTTTGCAACTAACAACTCCTGATATTTAAGTTATCATAAAAGCAGCTATGGGGGGTGGCGGTCGCGGTATGCGTGTCGTCCGTGAACAGTCCGACTTCAAAGACCTCTTTCAGCGCGCCGTGAGCGAGGCAAAAGCTGCCTTCGGTGATGGAACAGTCTTTATCGAACGTTTCCTCGAGCGCCCGCGTCATATAGAAGTCCAGCTCCTGGCAGATGCTCAGGGTAATACTATCCACCTCTTCGAACGAGATTGTTCGGTTCAGAGGCGGCATCAGAAGGTTGTCGAAGTTGCCCCTGCGACTCATTTGCCGGAGGAGGTGCGGCAGGCAATCTTATCGGATGCCATAAAGTTGGCGAAAAGTGTTGGCTACAGGAATGCAGGGACAGCAGAATTCTTGGTCGATCAGATGGGAAGACATTATTTTATTGAAATTAACCCTCGTATTCAAGTAGAGCATACAATCACCGGTGCGTGGCTCTTGTTTACGTTGCGTGAAATGTTTTGAGATTCTGTCTAGAGGAAATCACTGGTATTGATATAGTTGCAGCACAAATTCAAATTGCTGCCGGTGCAACGCTTCCCCAACTAGGTCTTACCCAGGAAGCTATCACCAAGCGCGGTTTTGCAATTCAATGTCGGATTACGACCGAAGACGCGTCTCAGAACTTCCAGCCAGATACAGGCAAGATTGAGGTTTATCGTAGTGCCGGCGGCAATGGCGTGCGTCTTGATTCCAGCTCCGGATTCGCTGGAGCACAGATTACAGTATGTTCTCCTATCTTTTTACACTAGGACTGGAATTGAATCACGCCATAGCCTCACTACGACAGTCTGTTAGTGAAATGCACAGTCAGCGGAACAACCTACGAGGTCGCACGTCGTAAGATGCTCCGGGCTCTCGTTGAGTTCCGTATTCGTGGTGTGAAGGTGGGTATATCGTCCAATTTTCCTATCACATCCAATACTTATCATTATTAGACAAACATTCCCTTCCTGTTCCGGCTACTCACGCATGATATTTTCATCGGAGGAAAGACGTGGACTACAGTCAATTGTCTCTCATATCTAGCCACACAGCTATCTGAAATTTCATTTGTTGTATTCAGTTTATCGATGATACTCCGGAACTCTTCAAATTAGTATTGAGCCAGAACCGCGCTCAAAAGCTTTTGGCATATCTTGGAGACCTCGCTGTTAACGGAAGCTCTATCAAAGGCCAAACGGTATTTTTTCCCTCTGCTTTACGGTGACATGTCACTTAGACTTGATTCAAGGGTGAACCGGGTCTAAAAGATGAGATCGTCATTCCTAAGTTCCAAAACCGTGAGGATCCAACCAATGGCGCCCCTCTTGATGCGTCAGCCCCTTGCACAATCGGCTGGCGTAACATCATTGTGGAACATGGTCCAGAGGCGTTCGCGAAAGCGGTACGAGACTATCCTGGAACCCTGATCATGGACACAACATGGCGTGACGCCCATCAGTCTTTGCTTGCAACCCGCTTGCGCACAATCGACATGGTAAACATTGCGAAAGAGACAAGCTATGCTTTGGCAAATGCGTACAGTTTAGAATGCTGGGGTGGTGCGACTTTTGATGTCGCGATGCGTTTCTTGTATGAAGATCCTTGGGAACGCCTGGTAAAGTTTGCCCCCTTAATCTGTCCCTTCTGAAATCGTTATTTTGCCGCATAGCGCACACTTCGCCAACTTGTCCCCAACATTCCTTTCCAAGCTCTTGTTCGTGGTGCAAATGGTGTCGGTTACACCAGTTACCCGTTCGTGTCCTTGTCCTTTCCATTTACATTTTGGTTTATTGCTTTGTCAAGTGATAATGCAATCTACGATTTCTCAAAGAAGGCGGTGGAAAATGGTCTCGATATTTTCCGGGTGTTTGATTCGTTAAACTATTTCGGTATGTTTCAGTAACGGTGCAGCGCCTTCCTTTGTCTGACGATGTCTTGTCACAGAGAACGTGAGTTGAACTTTTCTGGAAACGTGGATGGTGAAAAATATTCATTTCCTTAGATGCAACTTGGCATTGATGCTGCCAAGAAAGCTGGTGGCGTTTGCGAAGCCGTTGTCTGTTATAGCGGTGACGTTGCAAGTCCAAAGGAGACCAAATATACCCTGAAGTACTATCTGGATTTTATCGATAAGCTGGTGGAGGAGGGCATTCATGTCCTTGGTGTCAAGGATATGGCAGGGTTACTGAAACCCGAAGCCGCCAGAATGTAAAAATTCGCACTCCAAGTTAGAAACGTACACCTAATCTTGCCTCTCGCCTAGTCTCATCGGTGCCATCAGGAAGAAGTATCCTGATCTTCCCATTCACGTTCACTCGCATGACACGGCTGGCATCGCAACTGCCAGCATGATTGCTGCTGCTGCTGCTGGTGCAGATGTGGTCGATGTGGCCATCGATAGTACGGAATTCTTGAATTGCCACGGAATCGATTCAAATTTAATTTTGCTTAGGCATGTCTGGACTGACTTCGCAGCCCTCCATGGGTGCTATCTGCATGGCACTGGAGCAAACGGCACTTGGCACTGGGATACGTTTTGAAGATATACAAGCACTTAACCTTTACTGGAGCCAGGTCCGAATGTTGTATAGCTGCTTTGAGGCGAATGTACGGGCCTCAGATTCCAGCGTGTTTGATCACGAAATGCCTGGAGGGCAATACACAAATCTCATGGTGAGTATTCCATACTGTTCGCCCTTTGTCGTTACGTATTCCCAATACCCTCGGCACAGTTCCAAGCCTCTCAGCTCGGTCTCGGTACACAGTGGCTTGGTATGTATCAACTAATTCCATTTTTATTTTGCCTTGAGACGGCATACCAGAAATCAAGCAAAAGTACATCCAGGCTAATGAGCTTGTAAGTGAACTCTTCTAGCCGGCGCTCTTGCACTGATACGGTTCGCTAGTGTGGCAACATCATCAAGGTGATCCTCAAGAGGTGTTGATGGATGAAAATGCTGACTCTTATGATGTTTCAGGTTACACCGTCGTCCAAAGTTGTGGGCGACTTTGCGCAATGGATGACATCAAATTCACTCACGAAAGATGAAGTTCTTGAGCGTGCCGATCATCTGGATTTCCCATCTTCTGTCGTCGAATTCTTCCAGGGTTATCTTGGCCAGCCAGTGGGAGGTTTCCCGGAGCCCCTGCGTACAAAAATCATCAGGAATAAGCCAAGGATAGACGGTCGCCCAGGTGCAACTATGGAACCGCTCGACTTCAAGAAGATTAAAGCAGGCTTACGAAGCAAGTTCGGGAAGCATATAACGGATGCAGATGTAACATCTTCCGTCATGTATCCAAAGGTTTTTTATTTATTTATTTTATGTCATTTGCGGGGTATACTAGTCAATTGTGATAGGTGTTTGAGGAATACCAAGGCTTTATCGAGAAGTACGGTAATCTGAGGTGAGTTTTGTCGTTGCATATGCTCATGACTCTCGGCCAAACATATCCCGCAAACAGTGTCTTGCCCACTCGGTACTTCTTAGGTCGACCCGACATTGGTGAAGAAATGCACATCTCGATCGAGAAAGGAAAAACTCTCATTATTCGCTTGATGGCGGTCGGTCCTGTCGTAGAGGGCCGTGCACAACGAGATGTCTGGTTTGAAGTCAACGGAGAAGTGGGTAGGCTCCGTAACATGGACTTCGCTAACTGTCATTCCAGGTACGAGCGGTAGCTGTAGAGGATAAGAACTCCGCGGTGGAAACAGTATCGCGGGAGAAGGCGACTCCTGTCCCCGGTTCTGTGGGTGCACCTATGTCAGGTGTTGTAGTGGAAGTCAGGGTGAAGGAAGGCCATGAAATTAAAAAGGGCGACCCTGTTTGTGGTACGTATTTAACAATGTCTAGTTATTGTTACTATTCTAACCACCATACAACCAATAGTCCTTAGTGCCATGAAGGTAAGTTTGATATGATAATTCTGTAAAGTGAGCGGTGGCTAAGCTCCGTCCATAGATGGAATCCTTGGTAACAGCTCCGGTATCCGGTCATATCAAGCGCGTTGTGGTTCATGAAGGTGAGTAAAGCTTATCAAAGTTACGATAGGTGCAGTGAAACGTGTCGTCACAGGTGACTCGATCAACCAGGGGGATTTGACCGTCGAAATCGTTCAGTAGAAATGGAAGGAAGTTTTGTGAAAGAATTGGTTCCGCGAATATGACGCATTGTTATAAACTAAATTGTAGAAACCAAGTAGTACTAGTGCAATTGCACGCGGATCGCCCCGTTTAAGAATCCGCGAATTGAGATTTAGATTTCGTTTCCCAAGTCATGTCCTCATACTGCCACCGCAGGAATGATGCGAGCCATTATTCAGTTAGAAATCTGATTAGATTGCGGACCAGACCCACGTTGGGGTCTTGATTTCCGTTGGAAAGGGAGATGATGGGAGACTACAATTCGCTACCGGAAGGTTTAAACTCGGTTAGCAACTGTGCAGCCTTCAAACGCTCCAAACAACTTTGATGCAGTTCCTGGACAATTTCCTGAGGCGGGATAGTAGTATCGTAGGAAGGTGGTACTGAGTACACACGCATACCTTCGCAGGCTTAATAACGGACATAAGGGCTACGCCTGTTCCCGACCACACAACCACACGGCTGGGATCCTCCGGTGAATATTTGGTCTTCAGTTCCTCCAAACTCGCACCGTTTTCAAAGTCTTCCACGGTGAGGTTATGTAAGGCTCTTCCGTCGATTCCAGCTGGCCAACCGTGGGTGTCCTTTACACGGTCAAACACCATCGAACGCACTGTGGAGCTGTTGCTGATAAGGGCCTGCTTTTGGATATCCGAATACAAACTTTCTGGGGACAGGAGGAAGCGAGTACCAAGGACAACTCCGGAGGCGCCGAGGGTTAGCAATGATGCCACGTGAGTGCCCTGAGATAGACCTCCGGCGGCGAGCAAAATAGGGCTGTCGTTTGGTAAGACAGCGGTAATAGCGGGAATGAGGGTGAGAAGTGGAGGAGCGGCTGAGTGACCGTGACCGCCAGCCTCGATGCCTACATTACAGATGTATCAAGAACTGATGAAACGGGGCAGAACGGAAAAAAAAGGGACCTTGTGCCACAATAACATCAACTTTCCAATCATGCGCAGCAACTAGGGCCTCTTCGACAGACGAAATTTGCACGAAGACAAGGGTCTTGTGGGTGTTCCCAGACTTGTGATCGTGATCACGCACTAACTGGACCCATCTTGCTATTTCATGACCAAAGGAGAACCAAATGGCCTTGACCTTACTATTCAAGGCTATGGACAGCAGTTCCAGATCAGGAGAATTTGGTTTCTCAAGTACCCAGCTCAGAAAGCCGACTCCGATGGGAAGAGGTTGTAGTGGATCAATCTGCAATAGCGAACGTGCCAAAGTCAGCTCGTGTCTGAGACATTCGGGATCAGTTCGGGCTTGCGAAGGGTAGAAAGAAAAAAAGGTTTTTGAACGCAGGATTAATCGGTACTGAGTTGAAGAGCTTGCCTGCGCTTAGAAAACCAAAACCACCTCCGAGGTTTACTGCCGCTGCCAAGGCGCCACCGCTTGCACCGGCCATTGGTGCAGCGACCACAGGAGTGCTTGTGCCTTGAGCTCTGTCAAGAATAAAGTTGTAGATATTATTAGATCGGACTCGCCAAGAAGCCGTGTCAGCTTGGTGTCAATGCGAGACATTGCAGGGGTTTGCAACTAGGCTTAAATCGAGAGACTTGGTGTACAGCTTGACAATCGATAAAGGCTACGAACTTCTGAGTCTGATGTCCTGCCAGATCTTGACTAGCGTCGCCGCTGAAGCGTGTCCAGTGCTTGTTGTTGTTTGCGACAGACTCAAAACTCTAATCCAACCCACACGGTGGTCCCAGTCTTACCGTCGTTCGCCATGGTGAGCACGAACAGTCCTTCCCTGAACCATGGTTTCACATCTTCATAGCCTCCCCCAAAATCAAAAGGCGGAAAGATGCTCAGCCTTATCAACTGGAGACTGAAGGTAACCATCAACGACGGTCGTGCCCTGACCGGTCAGATGCTTGCGTTTGACAGGCACATGAACTTGGTGTTGGCAGATTGCGAAGAGTTCAGGCGGGTGAGGCCGAAGAAAAAACCCGGAGAGGAGACTGCACCAGAACAGGAGATGAAACGGACACTAGGGCTTGTAATCCTACGCGGGGAAACAGTGGTGAGCCTGAGCGTCGAGGGTCCGCCCCCGGTGGTTGACGAAGATAAAAAGAACGCGGTATGTTATTGATGAAGCATTACGAGTTGCGAATATGACTCACGCGTAGACCTGCAGCTCCCTGTTGGTCCAGGTCGCGGTATGCCAGCAGGGCGGGGAATGGGCATGATGCCTCCGAGTAAGTCCAGTCGCACTGGTAGGCTTACGATTTCCACTGACGTTCTGTGATTCTAGTGGGGATGCCCTCTCTAGCGCGTCCTCCCATGCCCTTCGCTCCGCCAGGAATGCCGGGACCTCCACCAGGGTTTAGGCCCCCAGGCTTCCCCCCAGGCATGCCATTTCCTCCTCCTGGTTTTGGTGGACCACCCCCGGGGTAAGTCCCATCCTGGGTATGATCCGCTATGCCTCTTCCTGACATCAGAATGTGCTTGACAGCTTCCAACCCCCTCCTCAATAAGGGAGATTGGCTCCTGTCTTTTTCAGACGATTTGTATTACCGAGATAGCGATTGCATGAATGTATTGTAATAATCATGCTTCGAGCACAACAATGGCTTGCAAACAAAGGCTACAAAACACGGATTCTTTAAAAACTTGTGAGTTCTGTGCCTTGGCGCCAGTGTTCGGGCAGGGTCTCGCTGCCTATCGCAGCTGTCAATGCGAAAGGGTGCGAAAAAAGTTGGATATCTGTTGTTCGTTTGCAATTCCGTCAAGGTCTCAATAGTCGTAGTGGGTGACAGCGCTCTACACACGTCTGCTCACAAACTGTTGATGACAGTACTAGTGTGTTGCGCCTAGCGACGACCCTGATAATATTATGACTGCAATGGTCATGGGTAAGTGCCAGTGCCACAGGGCAAGGCTCCCCTAAGGAGTGTTCCGCCGATGAATGTTGAAGCGCAACAATAACAGGATCTGGGCTCGATCATTCGCGGGTCCCATCATCGGCGGCCACACCACTGCAGAGTTGAACCTTTTATGGTCTTCTAATCTTGCTATCTTTCGTGAATATCGGGCCCTTTTACGTTACTAGCGAGTCTATCAGTCCTCTCTCTCTGCCACACAGCCGCAATCCTGACTGACATACATGGGAAGATCAACCCTGCCAGGAGGGCTCTTCTGCACCGCCGACCGACTGTTCCAGCGAGGAGCCCAACGTTCGCATCGAAGCGACGACGAGCCTTTTCTCTCCATCGGACAAAAGGGCTTTTATCACCGACTCCCACGCTGCGGTGGGCCAGACCCTTTGGAAAGCTTATTATACTTGTGAAAAATAAAATTTCGCTTTTAGTGTGTAGCAGTCATTTTGCGATACAATGGGATCGACGTAATAAAGTACAGAGAGTGGTGTGTGTCTAACGTGTATCGAGAAGAGTGGGAATGGAGATGGGAGAGGAATGAAACCGTGTGTGAGAGCGGGAAAAGTAAATACTTGTGGAGTGGGAAGAATGGATGGATGGCAGCATGCAAAAAGTTGCAATAGATGCGATGCAAAAGATTGTCCAAAGCCGTGCAGGAACTGCGTATAATGCATGGGGGGGAGCGAGAGGGCCAAAAACAAAAACCAAACAAAAAAATTGAAGAAAACGACAAGCACCAGTGCGTTCCAAGTTCCAACAGGAAAGAAAATAAGAGTATGAACAGGAAAGCGAAAAATAAAATCTATGGATCGAGGAGTGGGATCACCAATAGTAAAAAAAAATCATGCGGCAACCCGTGAGGTTTTGCGTCCTCGCGAGGCATAAGGGAGGTAATCAGTGCAAACACGGAGGTCGAGAGCCACATGGCGGGCTTGCATTAGACGAGAAAATCCTTTTTTTGCACCGGACGGAGAAGGCGAGTGCGCCGTACTCGCTATCCACCATGAGGGTAGCTCAGAATCGAGCTCGTCCAGGAATGCCATTTTGCTCATGGACGATGAGGCAGATGAATGGACGTGCAAGACAGGTAGAGCGGGGGAGCGGTGAGTCTTGGCCAGAACGGTGAAGACAGCCTGGTCAACGTTTCGGACACGAGGTGGTGGTTTGGGGCGAACGGCAGCTCGGTTAGGTGGAGGGGACGAGGGTGTGTTGCAGGGGGCGACCCAAGACCTGAGGGTTGCCAAGGCGTTGAGCATAGACGGTTTAGACGGGCAAGGGAGAGGTTCGGATGCATTGGCGGAGGAGGGGGTGACGACGAAAGGCTCTGTGACGGCGGACTGTAGCGACGTCTTGCTGCCATTGTCTACTTCTTGCGATGGGTTGAGCGACAGGGCAGCCATGTGTCGCTGCGGGGTAAAAATCGGAAACGAGGGCTGTGGGTATGCCGTAGCAGGGGTGGACATGCAAAGTGTTGGAGGAATAGGTCGTTTGTGAGGGAGGAGTAACTTTGGGATGCGAGGGGCGGTCGGTGGGGGAGATGGAGGCGTAGGGAAAATTGGGTCGTTTGGGGAGGGTGCACCTGCCGCACCAGACGGAATTCCGGCAGCCCAGGCCAGTATGCCGGCTGGGCCATTTCCTATCCACTCCACCGGGGGAACAGACTTGATTTCATGGTAAATGATGACATCGTCCAGTTCTCCGTCGTCGGAGTCGCAGTCCAGTAGGGATTCTGAGGGACCGATGTGTGTGGGGGACAACGCAAAGGGGTCGTCACGGCTCAAGCACTCGCGGGAACAATAAGTTGCTGTGCCGTTCTGGAAGAGATTGCGGGTGTCAGGGAAGTGCGAACGGAAGGGCCCCGAGAATACTCACAACATGACGGCCGCAGGAGAGGCACCAGTCGAGGTCCATGAGAGGGGGGAGAGGAGGGGGAGTTGGGATGAGGAGCGAGAACACTTTTTCTTTATATAGCGAAAGGACCGTAAACGGAATCAGAACAAATAGAAGACAATAAGGAGATCTGAGATGAGGGATCTGCTTCATTTACTTCCGGATTGAGTCACAAAAATAAATAAATAAATTGGAACAAGCTAATCCAAATCAGGATGGCTGTTAGAGGAGGGGAGGGAGGAGGAGCAGGAGTTCTGGTAGACCGACCCTCGAATCCCGCACCCGACAAGGTTTTCGTTGGTCCCTCGCCTTCGAGTTCTGTGAGAAATGCTAATAACCTCTGCGACGTTGCCTAGTTCGTTCCAGCCCGACTGGCAACAATCCAACAGAGAAATTTCTGTCATGACTTGGGTGATCGCGAGTCTGGTTCTGGTCATCTGTTCTGGAAGCTGCTGTAATACAATCGAGTCAGGCAATACTCGCCCAGGCTCCTGGTCCACACGGACCCAGTCATAACACGCGTACGCACATCAACAGCTTCGCCAAGTCTTCCCACCTCTGAACCCCGTTTCCCGAGTTGTCCCTTGCGGGCCTTGCACAGGGACAAGACCGTTTCAATCGTACCCATCACCATCGGCAACAATATTGTCTGCCGTATCCCATCGCTCTTTTCCCCTTCTTTTTCCAGCATCACCTGCAAATCTACCGCTTCTCGAAATAACTTTACCATCTCTGCTCCGCTTTCATACCGCCTTTCCATCTCGGTCCCAACAACCCGGTCCCCTTCCAATCCGAGCAGGGCACAGTATATCCACATTTCCCGCGTGATCTTCCCATCCTCATTCACGCAAAATTCCCTCCTCGAGCCTTGCCCTGCCTCGCTATCGTAGACCAGTCTAGAGTCTGCCAATCCACCCCATTCCTCCCCCACCAGTCGTGCATGCAATTCTGCCACCCGCTTCTTAGCATCATTGTCTCCAACTAGGCCGTTAAGCTCCTCTCTATCCCAAGTGACACAGTCGTGTTCATTTCCATCCAGTGCAAACCCATACCGCGCCAGAAGCTGGGCATTGTCCAGTTTCTCTCCGTAGCTATTAAATACCTCACTCCCTGCCAGAATGGGTGCGTTGGTCACCATATCGTAGTAGCAGTCGTCGTCCAACATCTTCCCCTGACCTCCTGTGGCCGCAGCCGTCATCACGGCCGTGTCCGAGTCTTCATCTCCGTCGTGAACACATTCGCTGGCTGAACCACACACATTGCACACATCGTATTCGCTCTGTACAAATAGAAGTCCACGGAAACATATGATTCCTAATCACACACACACCTCGAGATGGACGTGATTCTCCTGCTCGTGGTTAAATCTTTTCGCATGGGGACATCAGCTTTTCCGCTGTAAAAACCGAGCTGTTGTAACGTACGCGTCAGCAATGGGAACCATTGCTAGGCCGTGATAGGCATCGACCAAGAAGGCTCGGGAAGAGACGAGTGAGTAGGCGCGGTAGAAACAACTCAGGGTTGGAGTCTGATGCTCTTTGGAACCGATCCTAGACAGCAATGGAATCACCGCTGTGAAATAGTAGTTTCGAACTTCATCCTGCATCGCCGAGCAAAAACAGGCGACGTTTTAGAGGAGGGGCTTTTGCGAAAGGGATGGCCATTTTGGACTCACCAGTAAGCTTGCCGTGACACCATCTGATCCTCGAAGTTGTTTTTGCAGTTCGGTTCCTCTTAGCCAAGCTTGGGCTTCAGTACCGTCAAGATGACGGTGGCGGCGGGAAGTTTGGTCCTCGGCGGAAAAGCGAACGCCGTCATTCATGCACATGTCTCCACCATTAGTCCAGTCATTCTGACCCCAGAATAATGCAATATCAACTCGTTCCTGTGGGAGGGACTGGAGGTACCCGAACCACCGAGAATTTTCACCCTGCAAGCTGGCATAGGTTTATTTATTATATATAATTTTGCCAGGGACAAAACGGGTGAGACGGGAAGAAAAAAAAAAATCAGGCGCACATTTCTGTAAGCAAGGCAAAGGCGAGTGATAGATGGGCGCCGTGACCGTCTGGAACGGCGTCCATGTGGTGGGAGAGCGAACACGATCGGACAGACAAAACAGTCGATTTGGGTATTTGAACGACTACTGGGCGAGTTCATACACCAGCAGTCCTGGGTCAGGATTATCGACACTCACGGGCAACTGGAGTCCCAATAACATCGTCGACGGAGAAAACCGCGATGCTGTCGTCTTCTGTTTCTCTGATCTGGAGGCAAGGATCTATCTTGATGCCGTTGTCGAAGCACCAGGCGAGGAGGGTCGCAATTCTATCAGACTGGGTTGCACTGGCAATAACCATCACGGTCAGGGTGTGTCAGTGATCTGGCACTGGCAATTGCCTTGAATCAAATAATCGACTAGGCAGTAAACAGCGTAGTAAATTCTAGTCATCATTCCTGCTTCTTTTCACTCGCAAGTGTCGCCGCCTCCTCCTTGAGTATTGCCTTTGCCTCTACACGTCTCACATATTCTTGTCCAGCCTTGCGCACCATCAGCACACCACGTCCGCAGTAGCATACACATTCTTTTGCTTCTTACCTGTAGAATTAGGATTGCGCCTAGGAGGACAATAATAATCATGTTGCCTGCACAGAGGACCCGCATAGCTGCGACTCGGTCTTCCACAGTGTCAACATCCGGGACAGGCTCAACAATCGTCCGCAAGGAAGGGATCGTCACAGCCACGTATGTGGCGATCGCAAAGATATAGGCCGCTGCATTTTTAAGGACCAAGTTCGTGAGGATTGAAAACTGAGGTTGGTACAATGGAACTCGCCCATGCTCGATCCATCGAACCACACAGCACTGTCATCCCACTTGATGAGTTTAGACAATAGACCCAGCACGCCGATCCCGACAAAGCCATGCAGTAATGCCTATCCATTCATCAGTCTTCCTGTGAATACGAACTCAGGGCTAATGATTAACTTGACCCACCTTGATCGCTGGTGGAGCATTGAAGAAGGTAATGTAGAACTGGAAACCGTCTTCAATCACATCCTGCGTTAGTTCGCCGTACAGTATTCTGTGATCCACATTGAAACATATAAACAGCACCCCTGTAGAGTGGTAGTGAGCACCGAGGACGAAATATCGGTCCAATATTGTTCACCGAGGAAGAAAGAGACCGACGACAGCACTGCGGCTTGTCTGAAACCCATGGGCACTTTTGAGTTTGGCAGGTGTTTGCCACAATACAAAGTAAAGCATGAGATTTGGATCATCAGAATATACAAAGGGTACACGTCGTTCGTATGAGGTATCACTAGTCACAATGCGACGACAAGAATATATAGTTGTTGGGTATCAAATCTCCAAGATTGCAGTAAAGATACAAGGCCATGTAAGTCAGCCAGAAGGAGGGGTAGTACCAACCATCTTTGGTGTATGCATCGGAGAAGGCACTTGATGGTTTGGCCGCGGCGAGGTAGGGAGCCCGACGATGCGGCTGTGACGATTTCCTCTGTCGCTAATGTTGATATTCAAGCCTCGAGTGGCTGCAGCATGCGACGCCTTGGATTTCGGTGCAGTGGGTGTTTCTGGGCTGGATACGAGAGGACGGCGATCAAGTTGACCATCTCCGGAACTTGATATTTCCGAAGAGTCCAGCGTGTCCCCTTCCGTCGTTTCCGTCCCGCTTTCATCAATTGAAAAATCGTCACCGTCAGATTGACCTTCCTCTACAGGGGCTACACGTGGACACCGGTGTCATCAAACAAAACATTTTGAGAACCATAAGACGCACCAGCAAGACTTCTCCCGGATAATCCCAACAGTTGATCAGCCGCCGCGTCGGAATACTGACGACTATTACGTCGATTCACGTCCTTTTGGCCATCTTCGTCATCAGTCTTCCGCTCGCTATCAGCATCGATATTGAACACGCGATTGAATTCGCCCAACATAAGACTGAATACGCCTGCCGGAATACCAAGGGTAGGACTGAATACGATGCCAACATTGCGCATAGTCATCTTGTTGATGGCTGCATTCTGAACGATCAAAATGAGGTGGGCCGTTAGGGCGCGAAGAAGGCTGTAATTGGCAATGGGGAGGGCTGCAATGAGTTGCGATAGCTCCTTTATTCGTTCCTGAGCATCCACAAAGTCTGGACCGGATCTTGTCAGTAGTAATACTCGCATGACGGAACAGGACAGACACACCAATGACAGAAAGGAATCTCAAATGCAAATCGCGGGTAAGAATACTCGCTGGTAACTCCCGTAAAAAGCTTTTAAGAAGGCCTGCAATGGCGTGTGGGTCCCAATACTCGTCCGATGCAAGCAAGTCCACGTCACCCTCTATCAAGGTTGTTGGTAGCATTCAAATGAAACATCAAGAATAGGTGACTTGCCCATATTGAAACGATCTTTAAGGCTTTTGATAACAGCTGAGCTACCACTCAACCGATAAATACCCTCCTCGTGGTCGGCTTTTTTTGCTTCCAAGTATTGGACGCAACGAAAGACCACAGCCGGTAGAGTAGCAATTTGGGCCACGTCAAGTGAGTCCTCTAATGCGACCCCAAATACCGCACGGTTCGTGAATGTGACCGGTTGGGCTTTTTCTGTATCGAGAATTCAATCCGTGTGGGAGGAGGGTTTCAAAAAGAAGAATAAATACCGCCGTTCGGTCGACCGAAGCCCCAAAATGATCGTGACTTAGCCTTTTCTCTTCTGTCGTAGGCTGTCGCCGTTGAAGCAGCCGAATCTGGGGATGGATCTTTACCGCCGAACTTGTACCCAACAGGAATAGGAGCGCCACCGATCGGAGCAGATATTTTAGCCTTCCCATTACCTTCGGCCTTGTCAGGTGAGGGAGCTCGGGTATCCGATTGAAGGGACAAGTTTTGTACAGAGGTGGAAGAATTCAAGTATGACGGCATTTCCCCACGATGTTCCAGCCTTCGTTGTTGCTCTGGGGAATAATCTCGCTGATGGCGACTGTGCTTTGCCATATCTGGGTAATGTCCTAGCTCAGAGTTGGATCGCTGTCCAATCGCAACGAGCGACGTGTTGGCGTTGTCCAGCGGCGATGACGTGCTCGGTAACGAAGTCGATAGTGGCAACGGATCGGATGGCTGCTGGCCCCTCTCCAAAATCTTCCTAGCAATAACAGAATCGGGAAACCCTCCTGGTCCTTGTCGATCAACTGGTGAAGGTTCGATCGACAGGACCGGACTGGTATCGGGTTCGTCAGTAAGATTCGTCGGAGAAGTAGACAAATGAGAGCCTTTCGTCATCTCATCCAATGGTATACCACGAGTGAGTAGACGGCGGTTGTTCGGCGCGTTGAGCAGGTTACTATTCTCAAAAGGAGCATTCGAACTGGTGCTGGAACGCGGTGCGGCAGGGCCTGTGTGGTCAGCAGTGGAGATGGGGCTGGGGCCAAGGGCGAGTACGGGATCTTCATTATACGAACCCATGACATAGCGGACGAGCATCTCAACCCAGCTATCCCTGTCCGAGTCGCTCTCGGCACACAAAACGTGTCTTGGGTGATTGCCTCCTGGTCCCCTCTTCGCTTCAACAATGAGAAACGCATGTCGGTACTCCTTCTCCTCATCTCCGGATGGCTTGTCCGTCGATCTCTGTTGACGCCCGATCTGAGCTCCAGTAATGACGATAGAACCCAGATGTGTACCACCACGCTGCATGACAGAGCTATGGTTTTTCATGTAGATAAGTGATCATCAATGTGGACGCACGCTTTCGTAGTACTCTAATATTGGACCTTGTAAAACAAAGAATCGCGTCTTCCAACCACCGAAATTCTTCCCCCGCTTGGTCAGGTAGCCTTCCTTGTAGCCAATCTGTGACACCGGTTTCTTGGCCTCTCGAACGATATCTGAAGTAAAGAACGCAATGACCTCGTCCTTGTTCTTAACTGGTAGGTTGATCAATGTCTGCAAATATGTTTCCAGAGCGGCCTGTTTGGAAAAGTAATCAATCGCGTATTAATACAACCATGAATGTGTTAACAAACGCACCTTCCGCTGATCGACTTTTGCAGGGGCATGATCTCGCCACAACCTCCCTTCCGGTAAAGTCGCAATCTTCTTGCCCACGCCTTTCCCTACACTCGACCTCACTCTTGCATCTAGGCCTAGGACATCAGAATATAACTTCTCAACCTTCCAGCCTTCTTTCCCACGCCCCGGCTCCAACTCCACAATAAATGATAGTACGTCCTTGCCCCTGTCGTTCGGCCGGACAGAAGAGTGCGAAACCTTGATTTGTGTGTAAGGCAAATCACTGGCAAGAAGAGGGAGAGCGCGGAAGGCAGGGAGCGAGCGGAAAGATGATGGCGATGTGAGTGTTTGATCGGGAGGAAGGTACTGTGCTTCGCTGCTGATTTGGATTGTGGTGTAACCTGATGTCAAGCTAGTGGCCAATTGTTCTTTATCTGCAAAGAGAGCTTGAGCCTGGGCTTGTGACAAGCCCTGCCCGAGTGCATTTGACGGCGGTAATGGAAAATCTTCAACTGCGGTCCTCGACTTCAGTTTATTCGCTGTCTCCCGTTGCTCTGTCCCGTTCCCATCCTCAAATTCATCATCCCCGCCCACGTCATCGTCGTCCATGTCCAAGAATTCCTCTTGTTCGCGGCGTCTAACAATCTCAGCCCGCAGTGGCTTGTTCGGAAACGATGGCGGACCCTCCCGCAGAAACTGAATCATTTCTGCATTTGACGTTGACATAAGCGTCTTGGCCTCCCGTGGAGAAAAGTCTGCGCTTGACTTTCTCTCCCGCAGCGAAGTTGAGCCGTGATCCCGACTCTGAGCGAGAATATGCGCTTGATCTTGTGCCAGCACCTGAGTATACTGTTGATACTGAAGTTGGGGATGACGCGGTTGCGTAATACTCGGAATCTGACTCTGATTCGTACTCTGGGCCAGGCTTGGCACAGATGAAGAAATTTGCACATGATCGTACATTGGAGGCTGGGCGGTTGCCTGAGTGCTCAATCCGGGACTGGAAGTGGGCGACGGCTGCATGTTCGCGATGTATTGCCTGGCTTCGTCCGGAAGCGAAATTCTGGAATCGCGTGAGAGTATGTGACTTTGTGAATTCAAGGGACCTTCGGGGTTCAAATTTGGTACCGACAATACGATGGCGTTCGTGCTCGGGGCTCCTGAGCCTGACTGATGACGCGCGTAGGTACTTCGTGAACTGTCTTGATATGGCGGATCTTCGAGAACGGGACTTGAAGCTACATTCACACTCGGGCTGGACGTCGGGATGAGTGGTTGTGGTTGAGTTTGTGGAGTACCTTCAGAAGGTCGTGATGCCGGACCACCATCCGACGAACGATTGATGTTGATGCTAGGAGTACCGCCATCGAGTGTATTGGTCTTGCGTGTCAGTTGTATAGATTGCCCCATCTCATTGCGCAATCCTCTCGACGAGTCGACTTCTGCACGATGCGCCGGTTGTTCAAGGGGAGACAATGCCATCGATGGCAGGGACTCAGAGCGGGAAGGGAGAGAGAGCGAAGAGAGAGAAAGCGGAGGGAGAGTGTGCGGTAAGGAGGATGGAGAGGGTGCTGATTGGGTGTTAGATGACGGAGAAGCATCAACACGTGAAGACAGGGAACCATTGGAGGGAGGCGTTGTGCTGCTGATGGAGAGAGTAGGTGTAGCATTTGATGATGGCGAATGGGAGTCAGACCTGATGGAGCGAGAGTCGAGGAGATTGACTTCTTGCGAGGGGGGGAGGCGAATTTGACGTTGTGGGCCGTGGGCCGTTGCTGGTTAGATTAAATTAATAGGTTGGGCCATCAAGCAAAGGTATACTACGCACATTGCGACTCCGGTGAAATGTGTTGGGAGGCCAGACTAGGCTTGGAGCCATTAGTACCCGAATGACCACTGCCACTGGCAGAAACAGGACTGGGATGCTTGGATTGCCGTTCGCCATCCTTTTTCTTTTCTTTGTCGCCAATTCCCATGGAACTAATACGGTTCTTATATACATCTCGTTCAGACCTGACACGCTCCAGCTCCTTGAGAATCTGGTTATAGCCGGAACGCTGCTTTTCGACAAGTTTCCAAAGCTGAGAGTTTTGTGCAGAGAAAGCATTTCGCTCGCTCAGTACTTGCTGAAGGGCAGCAAGAGGGGGCGATGGCGCATTTTCATGAGTGGCGAGTAGGGAATCGAGAGTAATGGCTTGTGTTGGGGTAACTGGACCGTTCGCAGGTAAGGAAGGCCCCGAAGATAAAAGACGTTTATTGCTGGGAGACTGCTGGGCAGATGGGGGGAATGGGAGGCGGTCGCGAGTGGGTGTGGCATTTGGATTGGTCGTACTCGAATTCATGATAAATTTTGCAAGGGTGAGTTTCGGATGATAGCAGTTAAATATGTAGTCAAAAAACTATCAGAGCCCAAGGAATTTTTTAACGGACAGCCAGTGTCGCAGAGTGAGTGCGAGGGCAACGTTGCGGTGGAGACGAAGGGAAGAGACCGTGGCCACTGTTGGGGACAACGGCGAGCCTGAAGCTTTGTCGTGATGGCTATTACGATCACGTGATCATATCCATTTTTTATTTTTATTTTATTCTTTTTTACCGCAGTCCTCCAGCATGTCCTGGCTTTCTACCGCCGCCTCGGTGGGTATGGCAGTCGGCCCTCCCCTCGTCTATGTCGACCAGGCTATCTCCATTATTCGCAGAAAGTAAGTCCATCATGCCCATTTTATTTCAGACTTCCTGACGTCCTGCTTACCGTCCAGAGATGCAACTGGCTTTTCCCGTGACGTCTGCGCAATTCTGTACCTCTGTTGCCTCTTTGTCGGTCCTGTCTAGAACTAACCAAGTTGACAGACTAGTCGCAAACATTACAAGATGCTTTTTCTGGTTGGGCAGCCGTTTCGAATTTACACTTCTGCTGCAATCCATCTTGATGATCATTGCTCAAGTGTGTCATATATTCATTCATACCCTTTTTCTTGTCTATTGACCCCAGTCATAGCTTGCCTTGTTATATATCTGTATACTTTACCGACCGCGTAATAGCCCCGAGAGTCTTGGAGCCTCAACTCGACCGTATTCTTTCTGGCAATGGCCCATGTACGCTCAGTACGTTGAATTCCTAGCGGGTTTTATGTAAGCTATAATTTCAGACGTGACCAGGAGACTTCGCTGAGAATCCAACAGACTCTGCCAGACTATCCTCAACCTAATATTCGGACGCACCGAGATTTTTGTATCAATACTGGGATTTCTTGCTTTGGGCCTTGAAAGCATATTACCTGTTCCCCAACTTCTAAGGTACGTGATGTCTGTTACAAATGTTTTCATCACTGAGTTCTGCATTCCTCAGTAACTACAAGCACCACTCCTTGTATGGCTTTCGAGCATCCACCCTCATCGGTTGGATTGGAGGAGATTCCTTCAAGTAGGCTCTCCTTGTCCACGCGGGACGTTCACCCGCACTTATCATCCTCACGAAGGACTGTTTATTACTTTCTGAAGGCCTCGCCCTTACCATTCAAGGTTTGCGCTATCTTCCAGTTATCAGTAGACTTCGGTGAGTTTTGTTGTACTGGTGCTTGCCCCTGCCGTAATACAGCACCATAGCCATCCTCCTGCAACGTGTAATTTATGGCAATGCACCCCCTGTGTCAACGTTACCGGGTGAAGAAGACGATCTTGAACAGGCCCTAGCTTTGTCTGAGGAGTAGTGGATACAATATAGGTCATTACTAGTATGCATTGGGCATTGATAATAATCTCGTATCTTTTTCATACTTGAGCTTATATTTCTGAATCGTCCAAACACAAGTCAACATCAATTACAGTTGAAAGCGACCACCTCACTCGTATTCTTCTTCCTCTTTTCCACAATGGCTGCGGTAGACACTACGAAGCCAATCGCCTTCTGCGAGCATTTGCAACTCTCTAGTCTGGGCGTTCAACCTACGTCCATATCTTTTCAGGTGGGCGGACGCGTCACTGTTCTCTTTACAGTGTTGGCGTTAAAAATATTCGTTAGACCTTGACTCTCGAGTCCGATCACTTTATTTGCATACGAGAAAAAGTTGGCGAGCAAAATCAAGTGGTGATCATCGACCTTGCCGATGCCAACAATGTGTTACGTAGGCCAATTACTGCGGACAGTGCAATTGTTAATCCCCGCTCAAAAATTCTGGCACTCAAAGGTAGGTCATTGTCTTTCTACGCGAATTTCCTGAATGAACCGACTTTGTCCTATAGCTGGCCGGACACTACAAATATTCAACATCGACACGAAGCAGAAAGTGAAGTCTCACGTTAATAACGAAGATATAGTTTTTTGGAAGTGGGTGTCAGATACTGTAATTGGAATGGTTACCGAGTCGTCTGTGTACCACTGGACTATCGCGGACCCGACCTCTCCTCCCCAAAAGATATTTGACCGACATCCAACGCTCGCGGGAGCCCAGATTATCAACTACCGCGTTACGGTAGACGAGAAATGGCTTGTCCTCATTGGCATTTCCGGAAATTCTACGAATCCTTCGGCTTTCAAGGTGAAAGGCGCGATGCAGCTCTACAGCAAAGAGCGGGGTGTCAGTCAACCCATCGAAGGACACGCCGCTGCATTTGCCGAATTGAAAATGGATGGTCATCAGAACCCTACAAAACTCTTCACTTTCGCCGTGCGTTCTGCAACTGGTGCCAAGGTAAGCACATTGCTCTGCGCTATTCATCACTGTCTAATTACCATTTGTCAGTTGCATGTTGTAGAGATTGATCATGCGGCACCAGATCCACCATTCGTGAAGAAAGCAGTTGATGTCTACTTCCCTCCGGAGGCTACCAATGATTTCCCTGTGGCGATGCAAGTCTCGAAGAAGCACGGCATCATCTACCTCGTCACGAAGTACGGCTTTATCCACCTTTATGATATTGAGTCCGGTGCTTGTGTATACATGAATCGCATCTCCGGTGAGACAATCTTTGTCACCGCGGAGCACGAGGCGACAAATGGTATAATCGGTGTCAACAAGAAAGGGCAAGTTCTAAGTGTCAACGTGGACGAGCAGACCATTATTCCTTACATTTTAACGACCCTGAATAACACTGAACTTGCCTTCAAGTTGGCCAGTCGAGCGAACCTACCTGGTGCGGACGACTTGTACATAAAGCAATACCAGCAACTATTCCAAAGTGGTCAATTCGGGGAGGCGGCCAAAGTCGCAGCTAATTCACCGAGGGTGCGAATTTCTCTTTTCCCGTGAGAATTGCCTTATAACTTGGCCTCGAAGGGCATTTTACGAACCGTCGCTGTCATCGAATCTTTCAAGCAAGCACCCACACCTCCCGGAGGTCTATCACCAATTTTGCAATATTTTGGGATCTTGCTAGAAAAGGGTGAACTCAACCACCTGGAGTCTTTGGAACTTGCCCGTCCTGTTTTGCAGCAGGGCAGAAAACAGCTACTTGAGAAATGGCTGAAAGAAAACAAGGTCGGCAATTTATTTTGCATCTTCTGTTCACAAACTGAGTAGCTATGTAGCTTACCTGCAGCGAAGAACTCGGGGACATCGTGCGCCTGCATGATATGACACTTGCCCTCAGCGTTTACCTACGGGCAAATGTCCCGAACAAGGTTGTTGCCTGTTTCGCCGAGACAGGTCAAACAGAGAAAATAGTTTTGTATTCCAAGAAAGTTGGCCACCATCCCGACTACGTTACATTACTGCAACATATCATGCGCACGAACCCGGAAAAGGGTGCAGAGTTCGCGACACAGCTAGCGAATGACGAAGCAGGTCCCCTTGTGGATGTCGAACGCGTGTGTATTATGATATTCGTTATGTTATTCTGGCGCTCAACCTGCACAATGTAGGTTGTAGACATTTTCATGTCGCAGAACATGATCCAACCTGCCACGTCATTCTTACTGGATGCCCTGAAGGATAATAAACCGGAACAAGGGCCCCTTCAGACTCGTCTCCTTGAGATGAATCTCGTTCATGCGCCCCAGGTCGCCGATGCGATCCTTGGGAATGAGATGTTCACACATTATGACCGTCCTAGAATTGCCAATCTTTGCGAGAAAGCTGGCCTCCTGCAAAAAGCAAGTGGACAAGTAATATAGAATACCCTGCTAATCTGACAAACATTGCATCAGGCTCTGGAACATTACGAAGATTTAGCGGACATCAAGCGAGTGATTGTCCACACCCCAGTTCTGCAGCCTGAGGTTAGTGTTTTCCTTGCAGTGCTTTTCATAGCTCATCCGTTTCGCTACGCAATAGTGGCTTGTCAACTATTTCAGTCGCCTCACTACTGAACAGTCCATGGCATGTCTGCAAGAAATGCTCCGCGTCAATATTCGTCAAAACCTTCAGGTTGTTATTCAGATTGGGACCAAATATTCTGACATTCTCGGCCCCGTAAAGCTGATTGAAATGTTTGAATACTTCAAGAGTTTTGAAGGTGGTTTTGGCAAATACTACTTCGTGCTCTTGATATTTATGCTCCACGATAGGGCTTTATTATTACCTTGGATCTGTTGTCAATCTTAGCGAAGATCCTGAGGTCCACTTCAAATACATCCAGGCGGCTACTCGTACTGGCCAGATCCGCGAAGTCGAACGAATCTGCCGAGAGAGCAATTACTACAATCCCGAGAAGGTCAAGAACTTCCTCAAAGAGGCCAAACTTTCCGATCAGCTACCTCTTATTATTGTTTGCGATCGATTTGATTTTGTCCATGATCTTGTGCTCTACTTGTATCAGAATGGCCTCACCAAATTCATCGAGGTGTATGTACAACGAGTCAATTCCGTTCGGACACCTCATGTTATCGGCGGACTGCTGGATGTTGATTGCGACGAGACAACTATCAAAGGATTATTGGCTTCGGTGACTGGAAACTTCCCTATTGATGAGCTGGTTCACGAAGTAGAGCAAAGGAATAGGCTAAAACTTATTCTTCCTTGGTTGGAGGCTCGCGTTCAGGCCGGTAGCCAGGACTCGGCTATATTTAACGCCGTTGCTAAAATCTATATCGATAGCAACAACAATCCCGAGGCTTTCTTGAAAGAAAATAATGTGAGTATTTCCGTCTTGACATTGCGACACGATACTGACTGCATGTCATTAAAGCTATATGAACCATTGGTTGTTGGCAAATTCTGTGAGGCTCGTGATCCATACTTGGCGTACATTGCATACGCCAAAGGCTTCTGCGACGATGACCTAATTTCGATCACCAACGAGAACTCTATGTTCAAACAGCAGGCCCGATACCTTGTGAAACGCCGCCAGCCAGAGTTGTGGGCACAGGTCTTGATTCATGATAACGTACACCGTCGCCAACTCATTGACCAGGTATGTCCTCATTTCTTTATCTCCGTCACTGATTTACCATCATTTTCAGATCGTGGCGACAGCTCTTCCTGAATGCACTGACCCTGATGATGTCTCGATAACCGTCAAGGCATTTCTTTCCGCTGATCTCCCAATTGAGTTAATTGAACTCTTGGAGAAGATTATCATTGAGCCATCGCCATTCAGCGATAACAAAAACTTACAGAATTTGTTGTTGTTGACAGCAATCCGTGCTGACAAGGGCAAAGTCGTTGGATATATTACGAAGCTTCAGAACTATGATGCCGGAGAGATCGCCAAGATTGCGACAGATCACGGATTGTACGAGGAAGCCCTCACCATATACAAGAAGTACGACCAACACGCTATGGCAATTAATGTTCTTGTCGAGCACATTGTATCGATTGATCGTGGCTTGGACTTTGCCAACAAGGTCAACAAGCCTGAGGTTTGGAGTAGGCTTGCGAAGGCGCAACTTGATGGCTTGCGCATCAAGGACGCCATTGGTAAGCGATGAAACTGCTTAGCATCTGTAGATTACTAACCAGTGAATGTCCAGATTCGTATGTCAAGGCAGATGATCCCTCCAATTTTGCCGAGGTCATTGAGATTTCGAATCGCGCGGGTAAACACGACGACTTGGTTCGATTTCTGCAAATGGCTCGCAAGTCTTTACGAGAGCCAAAGATTGACACCGAATTAGCTTATGCTTATGCCAAGACTGACCGTCTTCACGATATGGAAGACTTCCTGGGCATGACGAATGTTGCGGATATACTAGAGGTCGGAGAAAAATGCTTCGAGGACGAACTATACCAAGCTGCGAAACTACTTTTCAGCAGTATTTCCAATTGGGCACGTCTCGCTACCACTCTCATCTATCTGGGTGAGAATCAAGCTGCTGTTGAAAGCGCCAGGAAAGCCGGGAACACGCAGTAAGCACAGTTTGATACATTTTGAAAATGAAGTTAACATTGCTGGGTCAGGGTCTGGAAACAGGTGCATGCAGCCTGTGTCGAGAAGTCCGAATTCCGCTTGGTAGAGTTTTATTTCCTGTTTGCTTTTCGAAGAGCTCATTCCTGTATGATTGTCAGGCGCAAATATGTGGCCTCAACATCATTGTTCATGCGGTATGTTATCCGCCATACTTCACTATTTTTTATTGACTTATTTCTATAGGAGGAATTATCGGCATTGGTTCAATCTTATGAAAACCGTGGACATTTCGACGAAGTTCTATCGCTTTTGGAGGCTGGCTTGAGTTTAGAACGAGCACATGTACGTCCTATGTTTCGGAACCGTAACGATTGATCAACCTTCTTCGTAGATGGGGATCTTTACCGAGTTATCAATCCTCTATAGCAAGTATAGACCTGCCAAACGTGAGCCTGTCGAGCCGTTCTTCGGATCTTCTACTGACCCGGAAATAAGTTATGGAACATCTGAAGCTCTTTGTTGCACGCATCAATATTCCCAAGGTGAGATCCGCTGGACTCTAAGGTTTTGAGACCAACCATTCTACATAGGTTATCAAAGCCGCAGAGAGGGCACATCTGTGGCCAGAACTTGTCTTCTTATATTTCAAGTATGATGAATTTGTGAGGCTACTGATACTTTGATACTTCACACACTAATTAATATGTTTAGGACAACGCGGCCTTGGCAATGATCGAGCGATCCTCCGATGCTTGGGAACATAATCAATTCAAGGACATCGTTGTTCGGGCGGCAAATATTGAAATGTGAGTCGTCGCCATGTGATTTTCGAACATGGACATCTCACGGGGAACTTGCAGCTACTACAAGGCCCTAACATTCTACCTACAAGAGCAGCCCACATTACTGACAGACCTATTGACGGTCCTTATTCCCCGCATTGACCATAGCCGTGTTGTTCGAATGTTCAAGCAGATAGATCATATCCCATTAATTCGGTCTTATTTGATTGCTGTCCAACACGTAAGCTCTCTTTCTTCTGACCCTGGCCCAAGCTCTGACCGGTCACTCGTAGTTGAACATTGAAGCAGTTAATGATGCTTATAATGGCCTTCTCATCGAGGAAGAGGATTACAAGACTCTCAGAGACTCGATCGACAGCTTTGACAACTTCGACAACCTGCGTTTGGCCAAAGAGTTAGAAAAACACGCCCTCCTTGAATTTAGACGTCTTGCTGCCCACCTCTACAAGGTTGCTTGTCATCTGGTTATATCTATGGTATCTTACTAATTCAACATAACGTTGGATCTAGAAAAACACTCGATGGGAGGAGTCAATATCCCTGTCGAAACAAGACAAACTTTATAAGGATGCTATGATCACTGCTTCAGTCTCAAGTTCTACGGAAGTTGCCGAGGAGTTGTTATCATATTTCGTCGACATCGGGAACAAGGAGTGTTTCGCGGCACTTCTCTACATTTGCTTTGATCTACTTCGTCCTGATCTCGTGGACGAACTCTCATGGCAGCATGGGTTAAACGACTTCTACATGCCCTACAAAGTTCAGGTACAACGATCCACGGTAGAAAGGGTATGTCCTTTTCTTGTTTTACATATGCGTTATTAACTCTTTGCAGTTGGCTCAACTGGAAAAGGAAATAAAGGAGCGGTCAAAGAAGGACATTCAAAAGGAGCAGGAGTCGGCCGAGGCGCCTATCATCAATCCAGGCTTCGGTGGTCCCTTACTGATAACGCACAACGGGTCAGTGCGGATGACGCCGGGATGATACTTTCCTGGCTAACCTGTGATTCGCAGATTTGTCGGTCAGCCATCTGCAAGGGCAAATGGCACAGGAGTGGGCATGGTCCCTGTATGCAGCGCTATCTTACCATCCTGCTATTTGGCTAACCATGATCTCTGCAGACTATGACAGGATTTGGCTTCTAATCGTTCCTCTGGTATACGTATATCTTGGGCGTACATTTGTAATTGCTTTTGCTTGAAAGTACCAGCCTAATGTCAGACATCGAACTGCATCCGATTAAGAGTACGTAAATGGAGTGAATACAAAGTATTAATGAAGCAGAATATGGGAGAGAGATGCTATGTTCTTTGGTATATATACGAATGTCGACCTCACATCACAATGCATGCTCCATCTCCTGAACCTTTTGCCCTTGTACTTAATGACACCCGTGCTGCTTCATAAAAAACTTCAGTCACGCCCCGATTATGCTTGGAACTGCATTCTGGAATGCAAATTTACAGACGAATTAACGGGGGAAAAAACGAGCCATTTACCTAGATAACGGGACGCTCGTATTCGCCGAGCAACAGCCAGGCCTTCCTCATATTGTACCGTGTGTGTGCCGTGGCGTTGAAGACGCTCTCGGACCATCCGGTCGTCTCGAAGGTCACATTTCAGCGCTATGCTAGCAGTTAAACTCCGAGGTAAGTGAGTTGCATCGGTACTGACCAACAAGAACCAGCTGTTGGGTAGTACGTTGGTTTCAGATAGTGGGGGAACAGAGTTTTACATACTTTGACACCGGGGCAATACTCCAATATTTCGTCCAACCACTGAGAAGGTCTGTTCTAGATGTCGACGTCAGAAATACATGATTGTTTAAAGCTTACCTTAGATTCAACGTTTTCCAGCGAGACTGGATTGTCAACCTGGCTATAGTATTAATGACCCACAGCCAGTGCAGATCAGCGATTGAGAACTCACGGAGAAACAAAGCATTATAACATGCGTTTCCGCATACGATAACGAGCGCAGGCGGTCAAACTCTTCCTGTCCTAGGTGTCGCTGCAACGTCAAAGTTTATTATATAACGCCTCCGTCGAACGCTAACCTGCGGTATCCCACAGACTAAGTTCCACCAACTGATCATCGACGTTTAGGTCGTGGACGTAATTTTCGAACACAGTTGGTTCACTGATGAGCCGTGTGAGTCTCGGAACAGCGTTGACAGTTATGCAGATTATAAGACCAGAACTCACTACACTTGTGTGAAGAAACCTCTTGTGAAAACGTTGAGCAACGATGTTTTGCCTATGAACTGCAATAAGTTTTGATAAGCTGTGAAGGATCAAAGAGACACCTGACCGCAAGCCCCATCCCCACAGACGACAACTTTTCTTTGTATCTGGGTCAACGGGAAATGTTGAAGGCGTTCAGCACAGGAAGCCGAACATCTTACTTACTGGTCTGCCGCGGCCGAACGAAGGCACAGCGGAAGTTCCGCAGTTCCCGCACCAGGGCATCTTATTTGTCGCTAAAGCCCAAAATCGAGTTCGATGCAGTATCCAAATGGCTCTGTACTAGAAGTCGGAGGTAGTGCAGGCCCGACGGGAGATAGAGTCAAGTCCAAATTAAAAAGGCCAGAGCCTCTGAGAGCATTTACTGTCGACACGTGACTGCTTGGGCAACGATAGAAATTGTATATAAGAGATAGCGTAACTAAGAACTGGAAGAAAAGGCCAAAAAAGGTGAGTGTGGTAGAGGAATCCTTCATTGGTTCATCCCAAACCCTGCGACAAAATCTTGCCATGTCGTGTGCATATTTGCTTCAGGACTGTTGAGATTCGCCATATCGTTGTCCATCTGCATCGGATGGTGTCCATATTGTGATCCAGCAGATGCATAGTCATATACGGGGAAATACTGGGGGAATGAGTTGGCTTCTGTCATAGATCGATATGTGGCCTGCTCTTGGGATGTCTGATTGTAGGGCTGCTGGTTTGGGTGCAAAGAAGATCTTTGAATGGTAGGGGACTGGTCACGATGAGGTAGTGCGATAGAAGTTAGGCCATATAATGAAGGGTCTGGGTAAGACTGCGATGAAGTAGATATGTCCGCTTCAGGCACTATTTGATGAACCCCAAATGTTTGTAGGTACTCCACGACGCTGTGATGAACGTGATTGCCATAAGTAGGCGACATAGGGAGTGGAATGACGGGATTGAGAGACGTGGGCGACCGGTCAATCAGGGGGGGTGATCCGGACGATTGTTTTCTTGCTACAAGTCGTGTCCTCCCTCCAAGTGTGTCAAGTTCATCGCCATCGTCAATGGGTGTCTCGGGTGACATCTGGCGAGCCGAAGTCAACGATTTCCCCTTCCTGAAGTCACTTAGGCTAATGTGCGCCTTCTCTTGCAGTCCCAACATGATTGTCTGGTGAGGAGCTGTTAAGCATTACTTGCGCATGGCCGAAATAGGACTACGCACGAGTACTTTCTGCGCGCGGAAGCCGCGAGCAGCCTTGGAGAACAATTCGCATGCTGAGTCTAGCTGGCCGAGGGCTGACGGTGCGAAACTCATGGATGGACATCGTGTCACAATAGAGCCGAGAATGATCTGAGTGGTCGCCGAAGATCAGCAAAAATTCAGAGTTTGGCGTTGAAGGGAATAGGCTCACAGCGCAGGAGAACATGTGGGTCCACAAGAACCACATTCTTTCGCTGGGCTCCTTCAATTGCGTATGCAGATTTCGCATGAGTTGGATGAGCGAGCCTGCACTACGGTAAGCTGCAATGACGGAAGTCCCATAGGGGCTACCGAGGGGATCCTTCGGGTGATCGCTCACTGCCCGAGCGAAGAAGCTGCGGTGAAGATAAAGGAGATCTAGAATAAAAATTTGCCTCAGTCAGATATAAGAGATACGGTCATTACAGAAGTCTCACTAGTTTCTCTAATAGCCAAAACGATGTGTCGTTGCAAGGTCAACATCGTGGTCTCAGGAAAGCCTCCCAGGCGCGGCTCCGAGCTTCCGAAACCAACTACCTGAAGGACCGGCGGAACAGGAAACCCACGAATTTTACGGTCGAGCTACATACTCTTAATCAATAATGTGCCAATATATTAGCTCGACTTGAACGAACCTGCAAGATGGTAGCATACGTAGGCGTTTTGGCGCCGAAAGCTTGGTCGTGTACTACGCTCATGCATTCAGATGTGAATCGATGTTTCCATGAATGAACTACGACCATCGGATGTCGATGAAGATCATTCTATATACAAACGGTACAAATGGTAACACCCACAGCTTTGGTCGTCAGTTGGATCATTGGAATGGGGTCGCTTGCAGTCGATATGCGCTAAGGAGAATGAGGGTGGGCGACCGAACGTATGGCACTGGATGACAACGTGAGAAATCGTAGGGGTAAAGATACATTAGCACAAACCTGCCATGAATCGTACGTGTACAATTCCCAAAACAATTCCCGACGGCGTTGTGTTTCGGCTGGGTCAACTTTCCAGCGTCCACTGTCACGGTCTGTATATAGGAAAGTTAAGACGAAGAACACAAGTCAGGACCATAGCCAGACACCCACGAAGTCCGATCTGAGAAGAGGATACCGACAATGGTTTAATGTGTGTATGATGCGTGATACTGATCAAGGGCGACGCACGCTCTGTGCCATTTTCACCGTAAGACCCATAATGGCCCATCTTGTCCCAGAGCTTGTTCCATGCCGATCGGCCAAAAAGAGATAGAATGTCATAAGAAACTGCATCTAGGAGTCAATTCATGTCCATAGCGGAAAATGATAAATGTCTGACGAGTGCTTGAATCGCATTGACCGTGAGCTCCTCAAAAAGAGTGCTAGAAAACAGGGCGGCCCGGGCTAATTGATGGTATTTTTCTGCTTCGATGTTGTATGCAGGCTCCGCTGTGTTCATCAAACTACCAATAGCAAATACCATAAACAAGAGAGACTGTCTATGCGAAAGGAGCTGATCATCGACGTGTGCAGCGGCTTGGGTATTGTAAAATTGGGAGTACACTTGCTCGTCAAAGGATTCTGGAGAAATTGGGCAGTACCTAATATTTCGGGAGTTGATGTGAGTGGTAGTAACTACAAGAGAATATGAACGTTACAAACATCCATGCTGCATGGTGAAAGAATATTGACCGAAGCTCCGCTGCTTTCTCTGCTGGCGGGAGGAGACACCAGAATAAACTTCGATTTCCGGTTCCTGGTTGAACAGATGTGGGGGCTATAGGAGCAAATGGAAAAGCAGCGCTTCGTGCAAGGACTTCTGCAGGTAGGACATTTTCTAGCTTTATCAGCTGGTCCTCGGACTCGTCGCTTTCCGGTAATTCATTCTGCAACACGTGTATCGGATAACGGCGTTAGCTGAATACCAAGTGTCTTACACACCTGAAGGAAATACTACAGCGCAACTGTTGAGCAATGAGTAGTCTGAAAGGTGAAAGGTATTGCTGACCCAGGAATTGGCAGTATGACCGTAGTACTTGGTGCGACCGGACACGCTGATCGATAGGGTCCCAAAGGCGTCAACGATGTCAGGATTCGATTCCTCTTCTTTGAGCGCGGACATAGCGCCGTTCTTGGATGAAGGAAATTCCCTCTGTAGTGGGGCTTTGATCTGAAGAAGTTCTTCACTGAGAAGAGGATGGGATTCTGAGGAGTAGCGCGAGTGTGCGGATCGCAGAGCATCCTCAAGCTCGCGGACACGATTAGCGAGCTGTGATATCTTCTCGTGCAGTTCCTGCGTGGACGCAAGAACGAACCTACGAAGAAAGAAGTCAGAGGAGGGACGATAGCGAATTCGTACAAATCAGTTGACCGATTTCCTTGCCCAGTCGTTAAAGAACCCTTTCGTGGAGAATGTTATTCGTTGAGCAAAGAATAATGCCTCTGAAACGCACATCGGGGCAAATGGCAGAACAGCCCCTCTTCACGCAAGACCCGCAGGGAATAGAGCGATCGCAGCGCAACTTCAACCTTTATGGAGAAAAGGTGAGATGAAAAACCCGAGGATAGATGGTTTCTCATGCCTGCGGCATTCAGCGCAGGAGAGGCGTGTGCCCTTCCTACGTCTTTTGGGTCTGTCTGCAGCGCCAAATGCATCGGTGTGGTCTGGTGGCGAGTTTGAGGACATTGCTCGGTGTGATGGTGATGGTGAAGAACAGCTGTTACTGTTATCTCCGCACGGTATCCAGTCCAGCCCCACTTCCGAACGCCAAGCAAGACTGTCGCCCATCCCACGCATGATGCATCCCACGCAACCACAGGAGCATCCGGAATTACCGCAGTTGAGTTATGAAATTCCAGTTACAATCTGAGCTTTTGCGCACTACATTTCAGCACTCCCATGTCTGGGTAAGAATTGATTCATCCCGATATACCGGAGAACATATTAAAAAATTATTAAATACGACCATCCCTTGCAGGAGAAAAAAGTAATGATCATCATGATAACTTCACCTCGAACACCCGGTCATCCACGTTCTTCATCTGATCCGAGTCCTTTACGAGCTCTGGCGAAGACGACACGCTTTCCCGCACAATCACGCTTCCTTCAACACCCGCAGGCGAGATAGGTTCAGTCAGTGACTCTCCGACTGAAGAAGTATCAGATCCATGATACATCCCATCATCTGCATACGAATTCGGCGGTGCAGGGAGGCGGGAACTATTAGAAGGCAGACTAGCCTTGGGACTGAAAAATTCTCCCAATTTCGTTGAAAGCGGTGCTATTGTTGCTTGTGATGTCAGCGCGCGAATTGGTGAAACAGCAGAGTTGGATGCTGAGCCGGCCGAGGCTTGCTTCACCGAAGTGTCCACCTTCCACAACTTGAAGGACCAACCCATACCGTTCTTCTTTGGTTCGACTGCTTCCCCCGTTGTCATTGTCGGTGGTGGGGGTAGGCTCACTGAAGCTGCTGACCCTCCCCCCATATTATTCTCTCCGATGAACTCGCGCAACGCCTTGACGCACATCTCCGATGCCTCCCGAGCTTCATTGGCGTCGCACAGTTCGTGCCTCGTTTCCTCCAATTCCTCCTTGACTGATTTTAATTCCAGACGGAGAGCGGCGATCTCAGCAGAATAGGTGGAGTCTTGAGGGAAATCCGAATTGGGAGGAGAACCTCGGACGACGCTAGCCCGGTGCAAGCTGGCGTTAGGAATAGTGACGACCTGTGCATTAGGGTTGGTGAAAGCGACGTCAGATCCGATAAGCGAATCCGATACGGAAGACATCCGTCTGTGACCAAGGGGGCGGGCTGTCACTGTCCCAGTTAAAGGAGTGAAGGAAGCCCGTTTATTTGAGGAGGGATTTCCGATAACCGGAATACCACCGCGGGACATGTCAGTTCCCAACGAGGCTTGGCTCATGCGCCTGTTCTCGGTTTGCAATCTCATGACGCCTCGGCTAACGTGAAAGAGAATGATTGTCTATTGAGGGGTAGACAGTGAGATGTAGATACACACCGGCTCTCTTCGACCTTTGTGCGAAGCATGGTAATGGCATGTTCGTCGTCTCTGATCTTCTGATTCGATGCTTCTAGCTCATCCTGTGTGCGCGTGCATTCTGCTGACAGTTGCTGCAGCGAGTGCTTGAGATGAGATTCTTGAGATTGAGCCTCGGAAAGGCGATGGAGAAGCTGGTCGCGCTCTGCAGAAACCTCGGACAGAGAATGACGGAGTTGCATGATTATGGAGGCAAGCACATGGGGATCAAGTGATTGGGGTCGACCAGGTTGAGCAGGAGTCGGCGGTGCAGACTCGTGTTCGAGCCGGTGTTCAAGCTCGAGCGTAAGGTCGATGGAAGATGGTCGTTGGTGTTTGTGGGTGGGAAGGGGGTCGTGAGCTGGAAGGTCATGAAGAGACATGATCACGGATGGAGGACTCGGAGCCTGTTACTGGAGATCATGATACGCGCTTGTATCACGTGTTCCTTGCACCAGTTACCACTGTACCATGGTTGCCCCAGATCCAAGAACTCGGCAGAAAATCCATATTCGCCCTGCAAGAGTACTGACTACGTCGTACGCGCGTTTCGGCTTGAACATACTCCGTCGTCTGCTGACAAGTAACCTTGAATCAGCATCCCGAACAAACTTTTACTGCAGCTTTTTCTGTCTAATGTCGTGCTCGTAGCCACACTTCACGCTGCGAAGGTACTCTTGTCTTTCGATGTTGGCATCTTCTGGGTCGTAATGAGGGTGCTGGCCTGCGGAGGCTTTGGGGTCCTGTTTTCGGTGTCCTGGAACGGGCATTTGAAGAGGAAAGACATCGAGGTCTGTCCGTTAATCAAACGTGATTGTCTCATTTATGCAAATTTCCATATTGCAGTGGTCCCTCTTGGCGGTCTCATCGTTTTTACTCGTCGTGCAGCAAGTGTGTTTGTTTACTTCGTTGTACAGGTTGTCTGTAACTCGGTAAGAGCCATCGTCTCAATATGAACGGCGCACCAACCCCTTTCAGGGTTATTTTGTTTAGTCAAGTTTCTTCCCTTTGGATTTACTCCTTTCTCAGTCCTAATTCGGTAAAGTTGATTATAATTACATCGACATTTTACACCATCTTTGAGGCTATTTTTTATAGGCAAGAAAACTGCTCGCCCTTGCCTTGGCATTTCTTGTGTCGTTTATGTCGGATTGCCACTTCTCTTTTGCAAATATCTGGACGTACATGCCTGCGTATTGTGCAGTCCTTGTTCAAGCATTATCTTCGAGTGTGCTGGAGCAAGTAAATGGAATTTTATATCCGTCTTTGGGTATCAATTTCACCGTGGCGGCGAGCGTTTCAGGAGCATGCCTGTTCGCCCTTCCACTGTACCTCTTGAGGTCTATTCTGGTTAGTGGGAGCCTTGTCTTACCAAGGATTTTCAAGCTCAGTTCGGCTTCTAGCATGGCTCCTCTTCAGCACCTATCCTACCCATCTCTTCGTTCGCAGTGATACCGCTCTTGGCTTATTCCCTGTTCTTTCTGTCGCCCAAAACAGCTCAAGCCTTCAGTCAGCTATCATCTGAACGACGATACTTCCAGCTGTCATATCCTTGCTTGTTGACTTTCTCTGCAGTTATAGGTTCCCTGGCATTTTCCCAATACCCTACTTGGGTGGACCTTTTGACGGGATCTTTGCTTTACTATGGTAGGAGAACAATTCATGACATTCAAAGTAGAAATAATGCCTCTCGTTTGCAGGAATGTACCCGCAAACTGTACAGGCTTCAGTCCCATCCCGCCCACCAATGTCCCGTTTTATACAATCTTATATTAGAACCATTCTCTCCAACCCAGAATCCAGAAAAATCTTTTACTTCCTAATGTTGAACATGGTTTTCATGCTCGTCCAAATGTTATACGGCATATGGACCAACAGCTTGGGTTTGATATCTGATGGTTCGTTTATCACCCCTTACAGTTCTGACAGTTGACTAACTTGCATTTGATGTGTGTGCAAGCAATTCACATGGCATTCGACTGCATGGCCATTGGAGTGGGCCTTTTTGCTTCAGTTATGGCTACTTGGGCGCCGAATGAGCGTTTTACATATGGGTGTGTTTGCTCTAAGATTTTCATCCGCAATCTTAAAGCGCCATACATTGCCTCAGTTATGGCCGAATAGAAACATTGTCGGGATTCGCGAATGGAATTTTTCTCATCCTCATTTCAGTATTTATTGTGTTCGAGGCTGTCCAACGTCTGTAAGTCGTTGTTTTGTCGAGAATCTGATCATTCCCTCAGGAAAAAATTAGCCTGGAACCCCCAGAGATGAACACAAGTCAACTTCTCCTTATCAGCACCATGGGGCTAGCTGTTAATTTGTTCGGAATCTTTGCTATGGGAGGGCATCATCATGTATGATTTTTCAACTCTGTTTTCACCTTGAAAACTAACATTACTTTAGCCTGGGCACACTCATACTCATTCCCATGGCCATTCACCCCCTCATGATGAAACTCACAATTCTGATAACAAAGTCCATCACTCACATACACATTTGTTATCGCTCCACCATTTGCCTGTGTCCGTTGATCCGGAGAGCAATGATGCACATCCTCAGTCCCCCTCCCACTTAGGTCCCGCAAAAGAAGAGTCTATCACACATTTGTCCTTGCACTCTGAGAGTGGATCTAACAGCGATCTTCACAAGTGCAACATGCATTTGAATAGCATGGGAGCTGTGGTCCAGAAGCACCCCGCAGAAAGCCCTGTCGAAACGAAACCCGAAATTCACCCAGATATACTCCTTCCCTCTATTCCGCTACACCTGCAGGAGGTCCTCTCTCCACTCACACCCAGCTACCACTTTGGACATGACGACCACTTTCAGACCTACCACAAGTCCGACCATGTTCCTAACCTCCATGATCATTCTCATCTCCATGATCGTTCTGGCGAACATCATAGCCACAACATGCGAGGTGTTTTTTTACATGTATTGGCTGTAAATGTTCAGTTTTCTATGCTGGGGACCTTCTGCTGAATAATTTGGGTCAGGACACACTTGGTTCCGTTGGCGTGATAATCTCAACATTGCTGATTCAACTTTATGGGTGGACAGGGTTCGATCCAATAGCATCCATGTTCATTGCTATATTGATTGCAGCCAGTGTAATTCCTCTCGTCCTAGACACAGGCAAAGTCCTTTCACTAGACATTGCTGGACGTGATAAACACATTCACCAAGCTTTGGCAGAGGTGAAACGTCCTATCTTCTGCAGCTGAAATTTTGCTGAAAACTGTTCAAGGTCTCCTGTGTTAGTGGCGTAGTGACACACAAATTCCCCCGATTCTGGCCAAAGGATTCCTCCAGTCTGATTGGTTCTATTCACCTGCAGTTGGATCTTGGATCATCACCATACAATCGTACAACTCAATATTCTGGGCACCATGTGGACACCAAGATGGATTGTATTGTTGAACATGTAGACACTCTTTTGCGCAGCCAGGTAGCTGGGCTTGAAGAATTAACAATTCAGGTAGAGAAACAAAGTAATGCAATCATATAGTTGCCACAATAGTAGAATACTATCATTGCATGGGAGTTGCAAAATCTAAATTATCACAACTCCTATGAAAATTCAGCAAATGTCATAAAAATACAGCCACTTCAAAACTCACAGACAATCTTCCCGAGAATGCTGGTTGAAGCCTTGTGAAAACCTTACTTTCAGAGTAGGGCAATGCCAATACAATTTTACATCCCTCTAGAACCAAACTAGAAGCACATCTCCCTAGAAGGGAGTATAACTAGTACACTGATAAAGGAGGGTTTTGCACACCGCAAAATATTCTTGTGCGAGTGTCATTCATCCATTCATACATTTGAATAATGGTACACCATCCTTTCCTCAAAAAGCAAAGACTTCTTGCCTCATGCGTGTGTCAAGGCATCAACGCAGATTACCCCATCGCGCTCGCTCCATGGGTATCCCCATCTATGAAGCCATTCACGCACTCCCGTGGCCAATCGTATACTCCCCGTAAATTTTCCAGTATGCTTTCCTTCACCAACAACGATATAAGCTACCAATAAATAAGTATGTATTCAGGGCGCATCGATATCACTCACCCAATCCGTAATAGTTCTCTCGCTCCAGCTAAAGCAAACGGATCACATCCATCAACAGAGCGGTTTTGTAGAACGGTGGAACCCACCGCCAGAAGAAATTCCTCTAACACGTCAGTAGCTTCATTGGAATGTAACCCGTGTAAATCCAACATGCTTTCCGTTCGTTCTTCTGGTGTTAGTTTACCTTCCCCGCCAACATCCTTACTGGCAATTCCCAGGCACACACCCAGCCCATCACCACAAACCCGACCTCTGCTTGTCCTGTCTCTCGCTTCGTCAGACCAGCTGGCATCTCGAGCTTTTACGGCTTGCTCAGAGAGCTTGGCGCGCTCCCGTACAAGTTTCCCGGCAGCTTCCGCCATTTCAGCATTCATTTTCGTGTTCAAATCGTGACCTTCTCTGCTAAATCGTTTAGCAGCTGCTCCATCTCCGCGTCTCCATGCATCTGCGGCACGAGACAGACATGCGTTACGGGCCGCACCAAGTTGCAAAGCCCGAGAACGGTAATTCATGTAGAGGGTGTTAACAGATTCGCCCGTAGGTAAGGTTGGCAATAATGTTGGCGGACGTAGTTTGAGCCGGGGTGACGACCTGGGAGCAACAATAGCGGAGCGGTGATGCAAAGATTCGGCTGAGTTACCCATAGCTTCTCGACGAGCGACTAGGGTGGAGTCGTTATAGGCATGGGCAACCAATGCAGGCGAAATAACAGCCGGCTTCTTGACGGCAGCTGCAAACCGTGTCCTTCCAGGATCACGGTAAGTCTTGTCTTCACGGCTATAACTCCCTCGCCTGACGTTCCCTCCGACAGAATAATCGAACCCCAATGCCGGAAATTCATCTGGAACTGGATTGTGTGAGGCAGAACCGAGAGCCGCGTAGGACACGGCCGCGGTAAGACCTGAAACATCGACGTTCTTGGGCAGATGGTGCAGAAATTCGCAGCTGTCTTGCTTGGCGCAAGTGCCACGCAGCCAAAAACGACACAGGGCTCGCTCGAGATCATGGCTTGGAAGAAAGGCAGGTAAGTTAGGATCTTCGAAGAACGCTTACAGAAATACCTAAAACGACAATCGGCTCTGAGACATTCCCCGGCAACAAAATATCGGCACACCCGATTACCGCCTTGAGCAACACGCCCATTAACATGCCGCAGTGAATTGCCTCCGGGAGGGTTGGCACTTTGATAGCCAGGCCTACCTCCACGTCCTGCACTGATTTCCTTTGACACCAATGTTATCCTGCCGCCAATTTGTTGCATTTTTATAGGAGGACTCTGAGGCGTAGCGGGTAACGCGCGGTCGACGAGCCATGCCATTGCCTGTTCAAACTCGTATCCATTCGCAGCCAATGCATCTTCTAACTCTGAGGGAGCAAGTGTCGAACCGAAAACAGAGCTGAGGACGTCGAATGGCGTCATGCCATCTGTGAGCATGGCAGTTGCCTCTGGATCAATTTGTGCTGAGTTTTCCAGATAAGAACTGGGGTGTGGTTCGTAAGGATTCGATGACCGTCCTACTTCAAGGAAACGAAGACCATCTGGGGAATGTGAGGAGTTCGAGTTGGAAGAACTGGGCCACGGAGTATCAAAATCAGAGACTGTGATGGAGTGAAAGGATTGGGGAATTGATTGGGGTGTGAAGGGATCAAATGGGTCGTCGTCGTCGTCGTCGTCGTCTTCCGGACGAAGAGACGCTCGAAGTGAAGAGCTGGGAGTGAGTGGACGGGGAAGATTTGACTGGTCTGGAAGCAAGGGCGCTGCAATAGCAAGGTTAGAAGTCGCTCTAAAAGTCGGATGAGCCCACAGATCCGGGGACGGAGTATCAGATCTCAGTACTGACGACGACCCCGGATTCGAAGATGCGGCAGAGAGAGGGCGTTGGATGGGCTTGAATTCGGATGCTTTAGCATTCAGAAGGCGAGGGGACGACAGGGGAGATGACGGAAGACTAGCTGTGAATTGAGTTTGTGTATATGTAGCTTGAGTATGGGCAAGAGTTGGGGATGACTGAGGAGAAATACTGCGAGCGGTCATGTATGACAAAGGTTGTGCCATCCCTGATGCCAACGGAGATGCCAATGGCGTGTGCGGCCTCCGGAAGGCGAGGGCTAGAGGGGAAGTCGGGGCAGAAGTCGGGGTGTCTGGTCGTAGGCGGTTGGAGTGGGAGGAAGTCCTAGATGGAGGTCGAGATATTGGACGACGTGTTGGGGTAAGGAAAAGGAAAGGAACACCAGCGACATCGTCTCTATGTTTGTGCATTATATCAAGCACGTTTTGTTCGAGCTATGGGGACAAAAACTGTCAACTTCGAGGTTCAGATATCAGTGTCCAGCACGAACCATCTCGTCGTCCATAGCATAGGTTTCTTTCAGGAGAGTCTTGAGGTCGTCTTCGTGCTCCCCTTCCAGAAGACTTACGACCCGCTGTACGAAAGAGGGACTAACACGACTGGAGTCGTCGACTTCAGCTTCGGCCTCATTGCTCCCGGAAGGCTTATATTGCCGTTGGATGCATCCTAGTTGAGCACGAAGGTGGACGTGAGGAAACTTGGAAAATGTTTCCATCGAACTGGAAGTTGTGAGTGACTTTGAATAAGCACTAGTCCTGGAGCCTTGGATGGAGAGGTAGAAAAAAAGTAGAAGGCAAATTCAAAACATATCCACATTAAGTACATACAAGCCGTCATCATTGGTCCCACTGCACGAGAACAATCTCCTCCTTCCAACTTTCCTTTCCTTCCTTCCCGTCACGACCACCATCACAACAGTCCCTCTCGCATGAAAAGATCATGCAGGTCCCCCATTCCATCCCATGCTTCTCATCCGCAGTGTTCTCAACCTTCATTGTTTCTTCAATATCCTTCTTCAAGTTCCCCCTCTCCACGTCTGCTTTAGACGTTTTACCATCACTTTTATCCGCCAAGGCCAGAACATTGATCAGGTTGGGCATCAATTGACACTCAAACACACGTCTAGAATAGCAAAAAGGACACGGGGAGACAGATGTTGGTTGATAAGCTCGTTTAGGAATAGCCTGGACTTTGAAAGCAGCCTTTGTAACTGGAACTGGTGAAGATGTGGGCGGGAAAAGGTTATCGTACACGTTGTCGGATGTGAAAGGTAAGGGTGTCCCATTGAGTTCATACCTGCAGCTCTGCCTTAGTTGGTTGAATCCCGTAAAATAGTTTGTATTGTTTCACACACCGAACGCACTGCTCACCATCGTGGCTAGCCCTTTTAGCGAAACGCTCAAAGATGTGATCGACGTCCAAGGAGCGTTCATAGCCTTCGGAAATCCAGTTTTTCCCCTCTGTCGAACCTAGAAGGCAAGAACTTGGTAAAGGTTTGTTCCTAGGCGGTGGAGGTATGTATTCCTGGACGGTCGATATATACAGTGCAGGGTACAACGGTGCAGATGCCCAGGGCGATGTGTCAACCATCACACGGGCCATTGCAGTAATCAGGGAGGCGTTGTCAGAGGACTCGGAATGGTCACTGTCGATGTCAGATGTGTCGTCGTCTTGTGCAGGAGACAACGTAGAACCCGACAGTCTACTAGCAAATATCTTGGGGCAGAGATCAAACTGAGTTGGCTGACTGGGTTGTAGCTATTGGTTGGGGCAGTAAATGCGCAGTAGTATTGCCAAACAAAGTAGCTTACAGAAAAAGGATTAGGAGGGGGATTGTTTGTTCTACTTCGCACTTTTTCACTCTGAACCTCGATGCGTGCCAGCTTTTTTCGAAGTTTACTCGCATAGTCGGCGTTGAAGCGAAGCCCCCGCCAAGCACGGACGCTGTCATCCGCGTGGAGTAGATCAATACAAGAGAGGGTCTTGAATCAGGGGCCATCAACGCACCTACCATCCTTTCTCTGACAATCGCCTTTGGCGCAACCCCACACATACAGTGCTCTGTCCATGGGACTGTTTTCAAAAGGACACCACAGCTGAACTAGTAGTTCCATGGGATGCGAGCAATTCTTGCAATGAGAGGAGGGAAAAGGAGGTTCATTTGATAGAAGAAACGCCTTGAAAGAAATGGATTATTAGATCGGACACTCGTAAATTGAAACTGATATAAGAAAGGAGAAAATCGTACAGGGAGCCCTCCAATTCGGGAGACCGTAGCATCTAGAATGTCCGATCCAGCAATAACAGGTCCATCAGGAACGCCCAACAGCACAGATGTTTCTAGGGACTCCTCATCGGAATCTGAGCAAAATTCATCATGCGCAGAAGACATACGAGGAACTGTGTCTCGGAAGAAATGTCAGCTTTGGATCCGGAGGCGAGGATGAAATAAGGGAGGATCAGCAAAGCATGAATGGTATAATTTATATATTCGTCAAATATTGTTGGGGCAAGAAACTTGGACCCGACAATTCCGACTCGTCATCTGGTTCATCACCGCCAACAACATTAAGTATCAGACACGTACCTTGATAGCGGTAGCCTGAGATTAGTCCAGGTGAGTTTACCAAAAACAGAGCCAAACACTGTGCGTCTTTCATGTCCCAGCGTCAAGATCCTCTTGTGCTCAGAAATAAACATCGAAACACGGCCCTCTCGTGTGCTGAATGCAGGAGGTCCGTTGATGTTCAACGTTTACAACTCCACTTATGGTCCTTTGATTATTTAATTTAGGTTGAAACTAAGGGAAGCATTCCTTGCTTCCACGGCTCGCGTGTGTGCCTAAATTATTTGATACAGGTGCAGCCGCGTCTTTCCATGTAGCAATTGCGTCAAAAAGGGTGTCTCGGCAATTTGTCCTGAAGTATGTCGTCTCTCACGTAGACGTCACGACTTTACCATTTACATTCCTCTCCAGGGCTCCTTGACCACCGGGAAGGGCAATCGATTTATTCTAGCCAACACTGAAGCTCTCCATGACAAGATTGGGGAACTTTCCAACCGTGTTCGGGAATTGGAAGATGCCCTTGCTCAGTCTCATTCGTTGCATACTCATGAACCTCACCCTCTACTCAGTGATGAGCTTTTATCAATCAAGCGACCTTTGGAGAGGGAAAAGGTTGCGACAGGCGTGCAAGAGGAAGGGGCAGCTGGGTCCTCCGAGACTATCGATGCTCTAGGATCCTTGTATGTTACTTTATGTGGCCCTTTCCTGGATGATTCAAAGTTTTCAGATCTATTTCTCCACGTGGTCGAACAACATTCTTTGGTCAGACCGCCAATTCATGGGTAGGCCCGGTGTATTTTTCGTCACCCATTCGCTAAAATATCTTTTTCCGCTTTCCAGTATCTTCTGTGGGTGCGCAGCCTCATACTAACGGGCAGTGGCTGTATTTTATTTTATGTTCAATTCTTCATTTGCAGAACGAGGAAGATTTTGACGGAGATGACAGAAGTATAGCCAACATGATACAGTGTGATACGAGTTGGCTCGGATCTACATTTCCGTTCTCTTGTAAATCCCCTGACGACATCCGGGATTTTATCTCCTCTCACCTTCCTCCGGAATCGAGAAGTCGTCAAATTTGTGACGTCTATTATAGACATGCGGCTTGGATGTGCGTTGAGTCGTGCAGTTTTCGTCCTGGTTTTCATACCTGATTATTTTCGGCAACAGGTATACACCAGTTCCTGAATCAGATTTTTACAGGAGTATATTCTGTCGAGTTTATTCCACTGACCTCAATCCATCCCACGAGGTGCTTGAACCGCACAATCTGGCTGTCCTTTCCATGATGTTAGCTCTTGGAACGTTGCTTGACCTGGAGAAACCACTTAATTCATCGGAGGCAATGTATTATTACCAACTGGGCTGTGCAATCTTATCTCTGGATTCAGTGTTAGAAAACCAATCTCTGCTTGCGATACAAGCATTGGTGAGGACATAAGTCTAGATTATGGTTGCTTCCTAATGTTCTCATTTGCAGCTGCTAATGTGCCATTTTATGTTTCTTTCTGGCATCGAAAGTCCACGCTGGATAGTGTTCGGTTTGGTGGTCAAATTGACTCATAGTGTCAGTCTTTCCCTAAAAAAAGTACAAGAATTCTTACAATATTCCACTAGGTTGGCCTTCGTAAGCCAATCATGTCCCTGGATTCAAATTGATGTTAATGGACTGGGTTGAAAAGACCGCGACAGTGGGAAGTGGAATCTGGCCCCAGAAGATACTCAGCTACGACGCGTGCTAATGTGGGAGGTATATACTTATGATTCATGGCAAGTGCGTGAAGATTCATGGGGAAATTAGTTCACACTCATCATCCGAAGTGTTTAGAGTCTCACGTTTGGAAGGCCTCCGTCCTTTTCATTGGCCCACATTGATTGTCAGATGCCATACACAGCCGATGATGTAGAAATGAATTGTACGTAGATGTTGCAATTTTTGTGCTGATGCTCAGAGGGACTTCATTAGTTGCCTCGTGGAAGCACCGTTTTTGCTCTCAATGTCTCAGCGTCGTCCATGACAAGGTCTTCAGTGCGAGGACTCCCAACTACAAAACTGTACAGGAACTTGAGAAGAGGGTCAGAAAATTTCCTTTCCCAGTGGCTCTTCAAGTTCCTGGTTTTGGTGGCGCAAACATTGGTTCCGAGCTTGAGCAGCCGTCTGTAGAGCTCACCATGCAGCGGCACATTGCTTTCGCTATCCGGGAGATAAGTGAGTATCCGGCCTCAAGAATCATATGCTACTCTAACCTATTACAGGTATATTCTACATGCATCGGGGATTTTTCGCGCGGGCTTTAGAGGACCATCCCGGAGATCCCCTAAGCAGCAAGTACGCGCCGTCCTTGTTGGCTGCATACAGTAGCGCATGCTCCTTTATAGGGTTAACTCTAAGTTTGTTTTCGCAACATCCAGCGCTCACGGAGCGCATGTGGTTTTTGTTTACTCACGGTGAGATGTCACTCTTTCTCGATGAGAATATGAACCTAAAATATCGAGTAGTTTTTTCTTGTGCTGTGAGCCCAATTCTTTCATGTCCCTATGTCGCATGTTTACTGTGAGTAGGTGGTGCTTGGCTCCATTGCAGTGAAAAGTTGGATGGCATTGGCACCATCTGCTTTCTCTCACCTCGAATCTGCCCATAAGCTATTCGAGCAAGTCTCAGGAAATCCTAGAGCTGGCAAAGTCTTGGTAAATTGTCCTCTTCCTGCACTCAAAGTTGGCTCAGTATGTTCCAGCCTATTCTCCGGAAATTAAAGGACCGTGCCTATGCTGCAATATATCAAGAAATTGTGCCGGAAACATCAACTCAACTTTCATTTGTCCACAGAATCAAGGATGAGGTTGATGAACTGTCTGTACTGGGTGGGATGACACACTTTGTCTCAAGGAAATCATCACCTGCAACCACATTATCACCAGCATCACCAAGAACCGAGGGATGTCATTTTACATCCAGCCTTATCATGCCACCTCCGGAATCTGCTACACTTGGGTTAGCAGTTCAGGAAATGAATGATTGGCAGGAACACGATCAACTGCATCCCACTGAATTCTCAGCAGGCCCTATGATTCAGGACTCAGGTCAGCATGAATGTCCTGTGGCATGCCTTTGCAGGCCAATGGATTCCATGCCAGAGTATTATTTAGGATTCCATGACATCACTTCCTTGTGTGATTTGTCCACTTTCTCACAGTCAACTGTGCAAACAATGAGCAGTGTTACACCCATTGATCCTACTGATCCTTTTGTCTCGTGGCAAAATTTTATGGCATCATTCTTGCTGGTTTAATGCAGTGTTGTTCTTTGTAAGGTTTGTGGATTGGCAAGATAGTACTGAGTGGTTGTGTAACATTTTCAGCTGTCTTCCATAGAATTCACTTAAATTTACAGCAACTTGATGAAAGTCATGTGCAAAATTTGAATCAATTTGAAAAGGGTACAGGCATCTAGCACTCCTTGAGACACGTGCAATCCTTGAGACAAAATGTTCCAGAGGCTTCAATTCAATGCAGATTTGGACCAAATTCATTTCTCAGCATCTCGTTGATACGCAGCTCTCCCCTCTGGGCACGGAAACGTTAATATTCTCATTTCCACTTCCCCTGAACCATAGCGCGATACCTCCGCAATCAGCGAACGTACGAGACACCCGCGCAACATGCGATACTCGCGCGCGCACGGCTACCAATCCCTCGCCGACCTACACGAAGCTTCGCACATACTCAGACCTCAGATCGCTATCTTGTGATAACCTCTCGCTCTGTCCTAGCCCTGCGACCCGACCTCAGCACGATGAAACACCACGATTAACACGTCCTACATGTTCGGATGCCAAGTCCGATACAAGGGATGTAATTCGCCTGGTCTCTTCTCTTCCTTTCACCTCTTTTCATGTGATACCCACCTTTTATTTCCAATCCTTCGCTATCTTCACCATCCTGAAGCCGATTCACCTCTTTTCATGTGACATTTTCACATTTCTATTTCATTCACCTACCCTTTAACCCCTATCCCTTTAGAGTATAAAAACTGTCCTGTAGTAGCGAAATAACAACAACCCAGTTCTCTCTTCCCCACCAGTCTGCGCTTTAGTTCTAAAAACACTCATCCTCACTTCATCTGAGTCCCTTCTTGCTGCGTACTCGCCGCTATTACGATAAAGTTCTAGCGCGAAACCCTCGTCTCACCGCGTAACCATCGCGAACCGCGTTGTCACCTAGGACATTTAGCTAAGCCCTCCGATTCTTTCTTATAGTTGCGTTCTCGTACCGCGTATCTTTTCCGTGTCGCCGCGTTTGTTTATTATACCGCGCGCTTTATCGCGTTTTATCGCGCTCTATCGCGTTACACTCGGGAGTGTCCCAAGTCCCGTTCACACACTAGCGACGTTTTCATCTTTTATTACCTCTTTATTCGGGGTCATAGACGTGGAAACCGCATCATCGTCTATATAATCCAGGTGCTGACCAACTTTGGTGGGAATCCGCTAAGCTGTTTCCCAAGTAGAAGGCTGAGTACATCAAAAATGGGCTGATTTTGAGTTGCAGCAACTTTTATCTGGATTCTAGTGTCAGTTACAGGAATCTTAGAGCTAAAGTGAATACATATGGTAAAAGTACACTATATCAGCTATCAAATCATGTCTATATCATGAAGGATTTTGGGTGAAATTGAAGGAGCCAAATGAGCACTGAATCTGAGGGCCATCAGAGCATGACAGGGGTGACACAATGTGTCAAGATCTCGACTTCTTGGCCACTCTAATGGCTCACTGATACTTGTTTAGGCCATGGTCTATCACGCAAAGTCAAATGATGTAAAAAAACTTGATGCACAATGTGACCAAGAAGAACAGGAAAGGCAGGCAGCAGCAGAGTATGAGAGAGCCAGAGTGGCAGGTGAGAAGAAAGTCACCTTACATCGTGTTGCAAGAGAGTTTGGTATAGACAAGAAGAGCACGCTCTCACATTGTGTGAAGGGAAAGGGTAAATCCATGCTGGTGTTTAATGCTGAGAAGCAGAAACTCATGTTGATGGAGGAACACATTCTTGTGGAATTTATATTGGAATCTGCCAACCATGGCTTCCCAATGGAGAACCCTGAGATTGAGATGACAGCAAATGCCATCCTAATCAGCAGGCTGGGTCCATATTGTGATATGGTGGGGGAATCATGGGTCTTTCATTTTAAGAACAGGCATGCAAAGAAGCTCCAGATGTTCTGGGGCTCAGCACTTGATAGCCAGTGTGCTGTGTCCCTAAATCCCACCACCGTCCGATCCTTCCAGGACATCTGTGAAGAGTACATCGTTAAGCTTGGCATCCCTCCTGAGCTTCTCTTCAGGATGGATGAAAGCGGCTTCCCAACTGCAAATATGCGATACATGTGTGTGGTCTCTGATTCTCATAGTTTCCTTTATATTCTCCATTCTCCTACTATCATTTATATTCCTCCTCCCCTTCCCTTCATATCCCCTCTCCTCACAATCCTTTCTTCTCATATTTCACCATTCTTCAGTACAGTCCCATTATAGATACTATACAGTAGCTATATAGTGTTCCCTGTACATAGTTACAAACAAGTGAGTTTTGGGTTCTGACCCCACAGACAAGGACTTGCACACCCTGATTCGCGCCTACAACGGCTGCAATCACTACAGCGAAAAACACACATCATTGGTGCATGAGGAACCAAAACCCAGCATAAACAGGGTGGAGTAGATCAAGAGAACGTGACTGCCATCATCACAATATGCACAGACAGCACAACTGTGAAGCCAATGATCATCTATAAAGGTCAGAACTTCATGCAAAAATGGAATGATGATAATGTGGCTGAGGCGTTGTGATGCGTAGTTTGGGTCTAGCTCTGAAAGGGGATACTAGATAGAAGTCAGTGTAATAGTGACAAGGGCGTCATCAGTAATGTCTAGTCAAAGGGGATAGAAATCTGAGGATAAATAGAAATAAGGGAGATAGTTTCTGGTGAAGTCCGGAGTTATCTGATGTAATCCGATGTCGGGTTTCAACTCGGTGAACATGACGGTGAGGAGATGAGGCAGGAACGACGGGAAACGATATAAGAGGATACAGATTTGTGATTGTGGAAGTGGGAAGTACAAGTCTAAGGGAAACTACGAGGGATCGATTCTAGGGTTCTGGGTATCTACTTATTACAAGTATGCGGGAGTCCTCTTTATACTACTGCGGGGTTGGTCAGGTTGTGTATCGGGCTTGGTGGGCAGAGGGTTCTGAGGGCAGAGGGTTCTGATGTATATTGGTGCCATTGTGATCGGTAAGAGAGGGGCTCGGGATTCAGGTCCGGGTTTGAGTGCAGACTTGTCTGGAATTGACGTGTGATTGCTGTCGGTTTAGGATGGAGTGTGCCAGATTAGGATGGAGTGATGGACGGGTTCGTGGACGAGTAGTAAAGTGCGTCTTTTGGTGGGATTCTGTGGCCACAGAGGTTGTACCCTCTACAGCATAGTGAGTTCATGGTCATCATGGAAGACTTACAATATTTTCATAGCATTTCCTGCTCCGAAAAGGGATGGACGGATGGAGAACTAGGCCGGGCCTGGCTAGAAGAGGTGTTCGACCATGAAACCAAGGTGAAAGCGAATGGCTGGCCACAAGTTCTCCTTCTTGATGGTCACAGCTCACATTACATGCCTGACTTCCTTGACTACACACATGCCAACAACATTATTGTCCTTGGTTACCCCCCTCACTGCACCCATGCCCTGCAGGGACTTGATGTCATCTGCTTCAGTAAAATGAAGGAGTGCTGGAGAAAGGAAATTGATGTGTTTGAGCAGTTGCATAAGAGAGATGTCATGAAAGGGGACTTTACTCGCCTATTTGGGAGGGCTTATATCAAGGCCTTCAACAAAAATACAATCAAGGCAGCATTTCGTGTCACTGGGGTACACCCATTCAGCCATGAGGCCATAACAGAAGATCAAATGAAGCCATCCATACCTCATTTGGTCAAAGGAGAGTTCCCACTTCCACAGCCTAGCCCCATGCAAGGCATTATGGTGGCATTCCATCATCAACCTCTGACATCATTCAATACCTCCCCATCTATGCACACACCTGCAGCCACAAATCACTCCCCATCAAGTCCATCTGATTCTCGTTGCCGTGCCCATGATCCCAACATTGACCCAGCCTTCTACACGGATGATGTATTCCACATTGAGTGCAACATCAACTGGGTCCTATCTGGTCTTGAAGGTGAAAATCACTTCCAAAACACCTGTTCCTCCCATCATGCTTGAAAGACTGCCTGATCTGCCACAACCGAATTGGTGCTTGCTGGATATTGACAATCATGGCTGGAAGACTCGGACAGCAGCTAGAGAAGGAGCATGAGGACTTATGAAATAGCTTGGGGCATGCAAAAACTCACATTCAGGCATGAGATCTCATGCTCAAGGGCAGCCATGCCAAGCTCATGGTCCAAGACATCCATCTCCATAAAACCCAGCAGGCACTTCATGAGAAGGAGCATTGGAGGAAGAATGATTGTGCCTTGCTATTTGATGGTAAGGTGCAGGTCCTGTCGGCTGATGAGCTTCGAGCCAAGTTGCAAGCGATGAAGGATAAAAATGATGCTGAGGGACTTAGGAAGCAGCAGAGTGCAATGGTGAGGGAGGCTGGGAGGGTGGCCAGGGCAGAAGCAGAGGAGAAATGGAAAGAGATCCAGGCACAACATGTCAAGGACATTGAGGAGTGGGAGCAGAAATGCCAAAACCTGGCAGAGGATGGGGTGCCAAAGAGGAATTGGCTGAAGGCTCCAAAGCACCAGAAGAAGCCGGAAGCTCCAACCAATGCCCAGATTGCTGCTACACTTGCTGCTGCTGAGGATAATGCTCCAGGGACCTCAGAAGAATATGGGGAGGACAATGAGGTGCTTGAGGAGAGTGTGTGAATGCCGTGTCTCAACAAGCTCCAGCTGTGACATTTTCATGACATCCATTAATACTGTTCTATTCTACTATTATTGTGCTCTATCCAGTAAACTTCAGAGGCAAACTTAATCATTTGTTACATATAAGGACATCTGTGAACAAAAATCTGGATATTTGCCTGGCAGTGCGATACAATTGGTGAATGTCAAAGTTTTGTCTCAAGGAGTGCTAGATGCCTGTAGTTCTGTATGGCACCCTGGGGTGCACCAGGCTTTCCATGCACCCCTAAAGTCATAGCTAGGTGGAGTAATTTTGACTAATCAATTTTGACCCAAGCACTAGTGGTGATAAAATGACTGAAAATTATGTCTATGCAGTATGAAGACTAAGATGTGCAAAATCTAATTATTGGTGAAATCTGTTCAGTTAGTGTTTAAATATATGTGTTAAACTTGGGTGTGTCATGAAAATACATCACCCCCTATATAATTTTCCTTATTTTCACTTATTTTCACCCATTTTCATGACAATGACCTCTACAATGGTTGACCAAGATAGATTACAGCTGTTTGCAGTGACCATGACAGTAACACGGGAAATTTGTATATATATGTTATTTGGACTTAGTCATATTTTTGTCTCACTCATGTACCGGAGGATCAGCCGCGACGTCAAAGTTGCTGTGATAAAGCTTAGCGAGCGCTATCTACTCAATCTTGACAGCATACTCGATGTCTGCAACATCTCTGAGAGCACCTGGTATCAAATCCTCAAGTTGTGGCGTGAGACGGGCGATGTTGTCAAGCACAACGGGTTTCATCATGGTGAAGGCACTTGCACTCTCAACCACGATGATGTAGAATACCTAAAATGTATCATTCATGCCAATCCTGATGCCTTCCTCAATGAACTTCCCACACTGCTCGAACACAACTGATTCATTTCCGTTCACTTTACTACTGTCCACCATGAACTCTTATGTGCCAAGATCAGCTACAAATGCCTTCAGAGGATTGCAGCTGAACATGATGAAGACCTCCATGCTGAGTTCATAGCTTGCATGGCTCAGTATACACCAGAGGAGCTGGGCTTTCTTGATGAGCTCTCGAAGGACGAATGTGTTGTTGGCTGGCGTTTTGGGCGAGCAAAGAAGGGTCAGCATCCTTGCAAGAGACAACCCTTTGTTCAGGGATGTTGGACATCCACAGAGGCTTTGCTTACGCTGGAGGGGATTGAGGCAGCAATGGTTGTTGAGGAATCAATGATGAAGGACTTGTTTATGGAGTTCCTTGAATTTCAAGTAGTATGTATTGTTCTCTCATTCCTACACTACATTCTAAAGATATATCTGCAGCTACCAAAATGTTCTGCTTATCCTGGGCACTTGAGCGTGCTGGTCATGGACAACATGAAGATTCATCATGGTGATGAAATCATCAACCTTGTTGAACGATTTGGTATGTCTCTCTCATCCCACATGACTCATGCTCAAGGTATTTCAGGTGTTCGCATTGAATACCTCCTGCCTTATTCCCCTGATTTCAATCCGATTGAAGAAGCATTTTTGAAGATCGAATACTTCATCTGGTGCCACCAAGGGTACTATGGCGCAACAATCGGTGATGGAATTATCTATGGCATGCTTGAAATTATGGACATCATCACAGTAGAGGATGCGGCTAGGTATTTCGCATATGCAGGGTATTTTTAGCTTGTTTGCTGTCTCATTTGTAGTCTTTCCTGCCTGTTGTATGTACTTGAATGGAATTTTTTTGTATATCTCGAATCAAAATGGTGATGATTGATAACTACACTATGCAAAATATGGTTGATCGAAAGCTATGCTAATGTGAAAAAATGTCTGTAAACAACTTCCTATGCTGACCAAGACCAAGTCTCCACAGCATCTTGCAATGCTGCAATTTCTCCTATCTCAAACTCCATAGTTTTCAGGTCTGTGGTGGTGACAAAGCGAAGAGTACGTGCTTGAGAAAACTTATGCTTTTGGAGCTTCTCGAGGATGTCTCCGTCGAGGATGTACTGCTTACAAAAGTCCTGGATTGGCATGTCTTCACCAGCGAAGTGAGAGGGATGAAGCAGGCTGGGACAATTGATATCAAAGGCAGGTGTTGGTGCTGTGGGAGCGGTGACAATGTTGGGAGCAGTGGGAACAGCAGGAGGGCTTTTGGGCTGTAATAGATTGACTAGCTCGTTACCAAATGATAAGTTGATGATGGGCTGATTGGCATTGGCATTGTTGTTGCTGGTGACCTTCGAGTTCTTGAGGTGCTGCTGAAGGACAGGTGATCTCCTGGTTTCTGTGTCAAATAGCCGGTGATTGGGAGGTCAGGTCACAGTGGCATGGGCCTCTCCTTTGAGCATTGCTGATGCCCAGCAATCAAATTGTTCGTGATTGAGTGGAAGATGAATGCCCTCAGCATCAATGTAGCAGTGGGTGCCCACGCAGTTAGGCTGCTGCTTGGGACATGTCCACACCTCACGCAACTCCTGGAGGTGATGGATTTTGTTCACATTGGCAGCTAGTGAGAGGGGGTCCTTTGTAGTCTGTGTGTGTGATAAGTCAAGAGAAAACCAGCAAGTAGGAATCCAACCTTTTTCTTGGCTGATTTATGCCTGTCTACCCCATCGTCTGATTGATTTTCTTTCTCCTTGTCAGAAGGCTGTGCAATAACGATGTAGACAGCAGACATTTTGGGACCAGAATTCTGTACAGACTTGAGTAAGAAAGTGTAGTCATCATCGGAGGACAGAGGAATTCCAGGCTTTGGAACAACACGGGGAATATAAAAAAGGACATCAAACGAGCTGAAATTTTGGATGGGCACTTTGAGAGAAGCTGCAATCTTGATGAGTAGCTGAGCTTTGACAGTGTCGGAGGGCTCATCGGAACCAAGCTGCAAGGATGCCGTGCAGGGTTCTCTCTTTTTGGCAGGCTTCTTCATCTCCACTGCTGAGAAAATTGATAAGGTGTAGAATATGGTCTTCACTGTCTCAGAAGGACCTGAGGTTTTCTTGTCAGAAGAGTAAATGTGCAGAAACAATCAATATACCCTTGCATTTATGCTTAGCACCAGGAATCACTGTGGTATCTTCTGAGCTATCATCTGAAGACTCATCTTGAGAATTACTATGAGGTTCTATGTCAGAGGAGTTGTTGATGATAGGTGCAGACTTCCTTTTGCGCGACCGATCCATGGGTGACAGTGGTCAGCACATAAAAATTTACTAAGTCCAAATAACATATATATACAAATTTCCCGTGTTACTGTCATGGTCACTGCAAACAGCTGTAAAGGAGTCATCAGTTGTTGGTAACTATGATGGATCCAATGTCTGAGTCATTGTGGGGAGGTTGTGTTATCTGAATATAGGTTGCATAGACATAGACACCCACAAGGGTGGAGATGCCAATAGAACATATGGCAATTGTGGTGATGAGTTGAGTGTCAAAGGTAACCATGAGGATTGGGATGATGTGTCAGTCTTCTTTGAAATGGGAAAGTTTATAGGTTACCAGGCACCAGGCTATTCTTCCATACATGACATGATCAAAGAATCATATATGTGAATCTTGAAAGAACAATAGCAATGTTGTAAGCATATGGGCTTTGACATACAATTGATGTGATACTAGATGAATGTCAGCTTGATAGTGACAGAGGCACAGTCAGTGGTTCCTAGCCAGTAGTGGAGGAAATCTGAAGATAAATAAAGAGATAAAGATAGTTTCCAGTGAAGTCTGGTGTTATCTGATGTAATCTGATGTCAGGTTTGTAGTTGGAGAGTGTAATGGTGACAAGACAAGGTGGGAATGATGGGGAACGATTTACCATGATAAGAGGTATGATTGTGAGGTGGGGAGTACAGGAGAAACTATGAAGGAATGATTCTAGGGCTCAGGGTATCTGTGTATACTTACTACAAGAATAGGAGTCCATTTTATACTACTAAGTTGGGAGTGGTCAGGTTTGGTGGGCATAAAGTTCTGAGTGTGCAAGCATGTAAATCCGATGTATATTGAGGGCACCTTGTGATTGGACAGAGAGGGGTTGGGATTTGGTTCCAGGTTTGGTTCTAGACTTGTTCAGAATTGGCAAGTAATAATGATTGGATTTGGATAAAGTGTGTCAGATTAGAATAGAGTAGATGGGTGAGTGTAGATGAGTGGTATTGTGTGTATTTGGGTTGATTCCATGGCCACAGAGGTTGTACCCTCTACATTGATTGGTGTGATTTGGTGGAGAACTGGGGTATCACTGGGTATGATCAGCGGCCAGGGGAGAATGGAGTATTCTTGTCTCCAGGTATGTGTACTGGTTATGGGTTGTGACAAGAACTGATATGAGATGTAGGGGTGGCATATCATATGACTCATGGGGGATTCCAGATTGTATTGTCTTCAGGTTCCTTTGGGTTTTGGTTGTGTATGAATGGTTATGCATCTTCAAGTTGTCATGTGCTGTTGGTAGTAGAGTATCATCCAATGACTGTGGGATTAATATATCATCATGAGAATATGTTGATGAGTCAACAGGTGTCACGTGCTGTCAAGGCAAAAGACAGGGGTAAAAGGGCAAAAATTGTAACATATACATGTCATCTAAACATACCATATATGGAAGGAGGGGAAGGGGCTTAAAATAAAATATGACTGTATCTCAGAAATTGCTGTTCTACCACCCCCTTGATTGCTACAGTGCACTTCAGAGGAAACAAAATGGATATTGTGTCTCTCCTCAACCCAGCTGGCAAATCTCACATTTTGACAGAGATGTCTGACAAGGAAATCTATCAAGCAGTCATGGATTCAATCAAGGCAGATGATAATATTGAGATGAATGGTGGTGACAATGTTGACAATGATGTTCCTCTTGAGCCACTTCCAACCCATCATGTCCTCAGGGCAGTATCGACCATCAGTAAATACCACTGCTCACCCAGGACTACTTTGCAGACTGCAAAATCTTATGTAAAATGATGAGTAAACTGTTATAATTTCAAAAGATTTTGCATGGTTGTGAAATCTCAGGGAAACTCAAAGTATTGCAATATGAAAATTTGAATAGAAATATTAGTTTCCCATTGCATTTTGCTAACTTGAAAAGCCAGCCTAATTGTTTCTTTTTGTATGGGATTTTGCAAGGATGTCTCAAAAAGGCAAAATCTGACTAAAATTATAAATGTTGCATTATTGATATCAGCCATTTAGGCTTGCAATAGGGTTGTTCAAAGTAGGCAATTTGATGTTGATTTGATGCCTGATTTGAAGTCAGATTCAATCTCTGTTTCACTTAAAGCAAGAGGTCAGTCTTCAACTTTGACACATCGATGCAAATTGATGATGTGTCAAAGTTGAAGACTGATTTGACCTCTTGCTTTAAGTGAAACAGAGATTGAATCTGACTTCAAATCAGGCATCAAATCAACGTCAAATTGCCTACTTTGAACGACCCTAATATTTTAAAATTGGTTAGATTTTGCTTTTTTAAGACATTCTTGCAAAATCTCATACAAAAAGAAACAATTAAGCTGGCTTCTCAAGTTTGCAAAAGGCAAAAAATGCAAAGAAAATCCATTATTTCTATTTATTGCAATACCTTGACCTTCCCTTAGATTTTGCAACCATGCAAAATCTTTCTGAAATTATAACTGTCTACTTATCATTTTACATAAGATTTTGTGGACTACAAAATAGTTGTGAGCAGTGTACATAGATGACTTGAACAACCCTGTTGTATACAAGGTGGAGGTGGTTTTGGTATCATTCAATAGGCAACTCCACCTCAACGAGAACTATGCTGACTGACTTTTTTCCAATGGCATAAATCGTATTCGGGGTATTCTACAGTCTATAGTACATAATTCCGATGGAATTGAACGACAGATGGCATAGGACAGAGAGCTGGACAGCGTTTGAAAGGACAGATTCACGACTGGACAGGGAAAGAGGGATGGTAAGGACACAACGAATGGATACGACTCGACGTTGGCAAATACCTGGCTATGGTATCGAAACTCAATTCGAGATAGAAGCAGAAACACGTCTGCGCTGCTCCTTCTCGATCGCACGTAAAAATGTTTCAGCAACATCTATCGCATCTCTGGACTCCTTTGGATGAGCACTCAAATAACCATTACTGAACTCCTTGTACAGCGGGTCGTCAGGATTTGGGCGAGGATAATACGGGTCATTCGTATAAAAGGCCTCAACGAGTTGCTGAATCTCGTTCGGATTCCTTTTCCACGTACGCAGCTAAGGAACGTAGTTACGTTCCCAACGAAGGAAGAGCATGATTAGCGGCATACCTGATTAAAATCAATGATGTACATAGCCACGCCACTGAAAGATGCCCCACCCATAACGAATTCGACATCACGACCATCATACCCTGCACGCCAGTGCAGTCGACCCAGCATTTCACCCATGCCGTACACGATGTCTTCGACGGAAGGGTATACGCAGTTGCCTACGGCAACCTCCAATAGCTTGCGGTATCTGGAAACGTCCAGAGGGAAGTTTGCGGAATTGAAGAAACGGTTGGGACGTCCGCCTGGACCCAACTCCTTTATGGCTTTACCAAAATAAAGTCGGCAGAGTGTGGGGTCCAAGGCGTTGGGCATGTTCGGCGGATAGAACAACGTGTGTATCGTTTTCGCAGTCAATAACGGAATAGGTAAGACCTGATCCATTGCGTAGGCGGCGGTGTCTAATTCCAGTAACCTGAAATCACCTTCGCTGACCAGAGAATGGGGAGGTCGTCGACGTGACTCCGATGGAGGAGAGCCATCCACAGAAAGAAAACTGGTGGACTTATGCGGATCGTAGAAAGCGAGTGGTCGGGGAATCCGAAAGAAGGAATCGGTGTCACAGACGTCATACAAGGAGAGAAGGACTTCAAACTCGGTTTTGAGCTCGACGGAACGTTCGCGCACTATGACGTGTTTGAAGGCTACCGGGCGACCAGAAAGTATGGATACAGAGGCAAAGCTTCCCCTTCCGATGGGTACAAGGCTCCATTCAGGATTGATATCTGAGTCTGACATAATAGGTGGACGTACTAGAGCACACACCGTGACACTTGAAGGACCTGCCTTTTTTGGACTTACCTTTTTTGTTCTAGTTCCTGGTGGCAACTCGGCACTCCTTTACCTACCTTTGAATTTTGGAGAATGTCTGGACAATGTAATCATACACAGCTAATCAAGCTCTAGTGTTTTGGACCCAGTGTAAGTGTATGCAGCCCTGCCCTGAAAACAGTGGTAGGGCCCAAGAAAGGAAATATATTACATGAGAAGATAGGTGTGATGCAAAATACAGGAAAAGGGTAAGCGGACAAAGGTGGGAGAGAGTCAGACCAAAAAACTGTAGGACTATTAAGGTTGACCAAGGGTTGACATATGTGATAGGGTAAGATTTTCCAAGGTTTTTGAAGGGTTTGTTCTTGAATCATTATCTGTTGCACATAGTGCTAGAAACTTGGTGGGAATTTCAAAGCATTATATATGCTCTAGTTTCTCTCCAAAAGTTAGGTCAGATTTCTTCAGTAGTTATTGTGCAATTGCATGTTTCAAAAGGAGTGTTTTTCAAAACCCCTCAGGGGTCCGAGTTTTTCAACCCCTGAGGGGTTTTGAAAAACACTCCTTTTGAAACATGCAATTGCACAATAACTACTGAAGAAATCTGACCTAACTTTTGGAGAGAAACTAGAGCATATATAATGCTTTGAAATTCCCACCAAGTTTCTAGCACTATGTGCAACAGATAATGATTCAAGAACAAACCCTTCAAAAACCTTGGAAAATCTTACCCTATCACATATGTCAATCCTTGGTCAACCTTAAGGACTATGGAGTAGAACTAAATCAGACTAAGAACAAGTAAAGGAAGTGATCTTACCCAGGGAGGAGATGGGAGTTCCTGTAGGAAGGAGGTCTCCTCCAAGGGTATATAAGTAATGGAGTGAAACTGAGACTAGGCATTGGCGCAGGTTACCCACAGGTTTTTTTTGGCAACCCATACCTGACCTGGCAAATACCCATGGCTTTACCTGCGGCTTGACCCACAGGTTATGTGCTAAATATATGTATTATTTATTAGGATTTATCTATTTGGCTCCCCGGGGAGCCGCTTAGTCATCCAACACCCCTTTCCTTATATGGTTATAGCTAACTGGCCTGATTAAGATAAATCAATTCTTGCTTGTCCATTACTTGAGAGCAAATTCAAGAGAATTAAGCAATGAAATGTTCAATATTGTTAGACCTTCAGAATAAATAATCATAAGGTTTGGTACAGTAGTTGGTGAAAAATAAATCAACTGCTTATCTATACTTAAGGTTCCTAAGGTTCCACTACATCAAAGATGACAATTATTTTTTCTCAGTAATATACACTTATAAATTACTCAAATCTAATTTTACTATATTTTTGCCAATGGTATTGCAAATACAATAATTCATTTATCTTGATCAAGCCACTTAGCTATAACTATATAAGGAAAGGGGTGTCAGATGACTAAGCGGCTCCCCGGGGAGCCAAATAGACACTCCCTATTTATTATAATATACAAACTACAAATTAATTAATTAATTAATAAATAAGGGGGGCAGGGTGGGAGGGAGGCGGAGAGAGGGATGGGAGGGGGTGGGAGAGGGGAGAGGGAGAGGGGGAGGGAAGAGTGGGAGAGGGGGAAAGTGGGAGAGGGGACAGTGGGAGAAGGGGAGGGGACAGTGGGAGAGGGAGAGGAGGGGAGACAGGACAGTGGTGTCCTCGTGCTCGTCGTCCCCGTCCCCATCCTTGTCCTTGTCCTCGTTGTCATTGTCATCGTTGTTGTTGTTGTCATTGTTGTCATTGTTGTCATTGTTGTCATTGTTGTCATCGCCGTCCCCATCATCATTCTCGTCATCCTGGTCCCCATCGTCCTCATCCCCGTCCTTGTCGTCCTTGTCCTTGTCCTTGTCCTTGTTGTTGCCGTGGTGGTGGTAGTGGTGGTGGTGGGCCCTTATCCACGGTCCTCGGCCTCGTCATTGTAGAGGCCCACATGTGTGTGGTCTCCGATTCTCATAGTTTCCTTTATATTCTCCATTCTCCTACTATCACTTATATTCCTCCTCCCTTTCCCTTCATATCCCCTCTCCTTACATTCCTTTCCTTTCATATTTCACCATTATTCAGTACAGTCCCTTTATAGATACTATACAGTAGCTATATAGTGTTCCCTGTACATAGTTACAAACAAGTGAGTTTTGGGTTCTGACCCCACAGACAAGGACTTGCACACCCCGATTCGCGCCTACAACGGCAGCAATCACTACATCGTCCTCATGTCGTCCGTTAAGGGGGTGACTCTTGCCACCCATCGTTACTGTCCTTGTCAGTGCACATGGTGTTGTTGTTGCTGGTGACATGTGGGTTGGTGGTTTTTTCCTGAGCCAAAGACGCATGACTGCGTTTGTTGAGGGGTGACCTCGTGATGAATAAGTCACATGGTCCGTGCGCCATTTCACTCCTATATAAGAGGGCTCGAAATCCCATTTGGATCCCCTCAAATAAATTATATAGTAATTAATTAATATTAGTAATAATAATACATTATTTTAGAGCATACCATACCCATCAGCAACCCGCCATACCCGCAGTGTTGGGTACGGGTTAGCTGCGGGTTTCATTTTGTAACCCATACCTGTACCCATGGAACCCGTGCATATGCCTAACTGAGACATGGGAGTGGACCCAAAGTGAGATGAAGGGAGAGGCACATGGGCTCTCAATCACAGTTAAGGTGAGTGCAGACATCTGTGCATGGGAGCCCAGTTGTATTGGGCGTGATTAGATTATAGTAAAAAGACTTTTAAAACCAACCAATTAGTCATGGTACTAGATTAGGCCTATAGACATTTTGGTCAAATGTGGATGACATGGCTAGGCAATGGCACAGATACTCTGTGGATACAAGAAGCCCAATCTGTACCCATATCTGTCAAAATCCATATCCACTGATCCGCCAGGCACAGATTTTCCCATGGATACAAAACCCATGGGTACAGATCAGGTACAGGTACAGATCCAAATATCCAGGTGTATTCACTGGTATGACATAGTTATCTAATTATTATTTTTTGGGATCGCATCACATCCCTCTTCAAGCCTGTCCTTATTAATATCTATCTCAGCCTGCTGGGCAATGGATTTGATGTCAGATGAGTCAATGAACCCCAGCATGCTCCAGACCCCCAAGCACAAGACTGCCCAAGTAGTCTGGGCTGTCATCCAACTTCGAGTGTGGCTGAGAGCTAACTGACCCTGGCTGAATGATCATTCAACATCTATAGATGTTGCTAGATTTGAAATTGATGAGAATTACCAGAAATAGATGATGAGATCACTCACCAGGGATTGACAAATAGTCAAGTCCCATTCTTGATAACTTCAGGTACATAGATCGCTGCTCTGTCCACCACATCAATGCATCTCTGACATTTTCGATGTCAGTGCTGAGATAGCAGTCGATCTCATTCCACAACTCCAAGGGTTGGGGTGCCGATAGGGCCTCTAGGTTGTCAAAGATGTTGTCAGATGTATTCTGTGAGATTGTAGAGGGTTAATGCTAGACTATGAGAATAATGACCACTTATTTTGTTATTGGTGGTAGTCTCGACAGGATTTGCTGGCATGTCATCAGCACTGTAAGATTTCTTGAACCAGTCTCGAAGCATGGATTCTGCGGTCTTGATCCATTCAGGTTCCCATTGGGCCTTCTTAAAATATGTGAGTTTGTGATGGGGGTGAAGAACTGCAACAAGTAAGATTAGGTATGAATGAGGTCGGACAACAGCAATGGCACTCACTCATAGCAATACAATACACTTCTGAAAGATCCGTTGCCATATAATACTTGTTCAGGGTGGTCTTTGCAATGGATGCAGCAGCTTGAATGGGGATGCTGAGGCTATGCTTAAGTGAGTCAGTAGTTAGTTGTTCATCAATTAAGTCCATGGCCAGGGTGACTGTGGCCAGATTTGGTGTTCCTCATGAAAAAAAGAGTGTTGCGTCCTTGAAAATTTGCAAAGACAGCTGTATCATTGAATTAGTGAGAGAAATAAACGACGCACCTTCAGTATTGCATGTAGTTGTTTCAATATGTCCCAATCAGTGTTGCTAAGTTCATATTGGTGTAGATTGGTTTTTCTGTCCACTGTTATCTTGTCAATCGCACTCTGATACTGGATGGCAAAATTGATCATGTTGAAGGTCAAGTTCCAATGGGTTGTGACGTCCCAAGACATTATATGGTCAGAGAGCAGGAGATCCTTGAGGATTGCATGCCAGATGGGAAGAATGAGTGTTGTGGAGTGTATGATCTTGAAGGCAAGCTTTTGAAGCTATGGAGAGATGAGACAGGTGGGTGTGAGGCATGAAGGAAGCATGCACCTTCATGAGCAAAAGCTGGATTGAGCAGATCTCTGCCTGCAGGCAAGCACATTCTTCCTTACTCAACAACTCTTCCAAGCGGTCATCGAAATCCTCACTAACCTCTTCTTCTTCATTGTTGTGCTCAGCCCTAGTTTGCAACTCCTCTTCTTCAGGACCCTCTGCCAACAAATACAACTCTGTGTCTAATGAATCAACTGGGTCCTTCCCTTTCTTGGGTACGTCAAACTGCCTTAACATCATCTTGGCTACAAGGCTGATGATGTGCAGGAAACATTGTGCATGAGCTTCTTGGCTGTTGTAACCATCAAGCATGAATTCCAGTTCCTCAACCATGGTATCATTGGATGAGGCATTGTCACATGTTAAGCACAAGACCTAGGATCAGTGAGTCCCACTGATCTTTCGAGATAAGGGTACTGACCTTCTTTTCAATGCCAAACTCCTCAACCACGGTGTTGAATGCCTCAACAGGATGACAGTCCCATGGCCAGTACCCTCTCCCTCTCCCCCTGCCTCTCCGCCTCTGCCTCCCCTCTCCCACTCTCCCCCCTCCCTCTCCCACTCTCCCCCATCCCCTCTCCCACTCTCCCCTCCCCCTTTCCCGCTCTCCCCCACCTTGTATTAATTAAATAATTAATGTATTTTAGTAAATATTACTAAATATAGGCATATCATGCTAAACCTGTGAGTAACCCATACCCAACAGTGGGTGTGGGTACGGGTTGCCAAAAAAAACCCATGGGTTACCCATGCCAATGCCTATCCTGAAACCCTTTTTTTTTGTTTTTTTTTTGCATTTCTTTGCCTTGGAATATGCTAGATGTATGCTACTAATTTATAGGATCCTGACAATATACAACTGAAGTCAATCCATTCAACATTCAGCGCATGCTGTATCAAGGAGCCATGGATGACTGTAGTTATTCAATTTTTCGGGGGATAATTCCCCTTTTAGTCATTTTTTGAGCTCCGCCAACTTTCCTGAAAACGACAATAAATATTGGAAATTCCTGTGCATTGAAAACATGGAGCAATCTGCCAGTGGTATACCATTCTCCTTGTAAGTTTTTTGTTCTAATTGTTATCAATAATAAAGAGACTCTTTAGTAAAGAGATAATGTGCATTATTGCATTGTGCTAGCTTTGTTTCACTGCTATACGAAATATCAAAAATTCCAGCACGCACCGTGTCCTACGACCGACAAAATGTTAGCCTTCGCTATCCCGCTGTACAAGTCCTGCGTAGATGGATATCGGCGCTCCGTCAAAAATATGGGCCTCTCCCACCTAACACCACCTCAATATTCTTTCGCCTCCTTTTCCCAGAACAAGACTTTCAGAGGAAGTATAGTATTCAAGAGGTGGGTTTCAAGTTCCCTGTGTACCAACGATTGGGTGAATGTAATAGTGGTCCCGTAATCCAAAGAACACGTTGGCTAAATACTTGGGACGTTGCTTCGGGTTTTCTACATCTTCAGGTGGTCGGGGTTACTCTCTGCAACTTTGGAATCATCAGAGCGCCTCTGGATGTCTTGGACAGGAACTCCAGCAAGTCCTAGATCAAGCTTGCGTAGTATGTGGCCAGTTCTGCGAATCGTTATCGTCGTATTCTGAGTCCCGATACTAGAACAAGGACGTTGTGAGTTCTGCAAGTATTGCTGAAATAGACAGACTCTTGGACGAGCTTGCCAATACATCACCTTTCTCTGATGCTTCGGTTCGCAACCGGAGTTCATCACTTGATCATCGACCCAAATTGCAAATATTTCGCGCCCTCTTTCTCTCTTTGTCACCTCGCGATGCCTCGTTTCTTACACAAATCCTCCTTCAAGACCTTCGCCCTTTACTTTACCCAGCCTCACATGCTCACTGTACAATTGCCTTGAACAACTTCAATAGCAATTCCTTGGCAATGCTCTGCACAGAAGCTGCAATGATGGCTTGGGATCCCAGTGGATATATGCTCAAAATATACGCAATGACATCAAATTTGGACGAAGCGTCAAAGGTTTTCGAAAATGGACTACTCGACGGATCAGCATCGCCGCAGCTCGGTGTTCCAATCGAGGTAACCTGGAATTCACACTCTTTTGTCCGAATTTACTAGAAGAAAATCTTCTAGATTCCGAAATCCGTGAAAGGTAGAGGATGCGCACATGCACTTAGTTTCTTCAATAGCTCAAGGAAAATATGGGCCGAGACAAAATATGATGGCGAACGGGCACAGATACATGTCGAGGTTGATCAAAATAGCGACTGTCGAATAACAATTTTCAGCAAGAATAAAAGGGACTCTACTCTGGATCGATATGGTCTCCATAGGTAGCCCCGAGCCCTGTGTTCCAATCACCCATTGCTCACTGTGATGACAGTATCGTTCGTGAAGCCCTGGGCATCCAGAACACCCCAGATGCTCTGTATGGGACCGGGAAAATATCGCAGAATGTTGTCCTTGATGCAGAGATGGTAGCGTTCTCCGAGCGCCATGACAAGATCGATGGTAGCACTTCAGCATTCTTCACTTCACCGATTTAACCAGTACCTTGGTAGAGTTTTGGCGGATACGCAGTCTTGTAGAATCCACAGCTCATGGTATTCGTGGTTCTCTGCGAAGGAATGTCAAAAATCCATGTCTAGCTCAATCTCAGAACAACGCGCAAGTTTTGTCGTTAAAACATACCCTCAACTGACCTGGACATGTTTTTCGTTTGCTGCAGGGACTCTCAACATTCTCTTCTATCGGATACTTCTGACGATGACATTCGTCACCTTGCTCTTGTCTTCTTCGATGTCCTGGTCCTCGATTCCACCGTTTTGCTGTCCAACCCGTACTCTGTCCGCCGATCTATCCTTGAATCCCTCATTCAATTCATACCTGGCCGCTCAATGCTTGCTGATCGAATTCCGTTGCGACTGAACTATCATCACGGCACAGTTGAGGCTGAGAAAAGTCTTCGTAAGATCTTTGCTGCTGTTCTCGCAGAACATCAAGAGGGCCTTGTCATCAAAGCCGATGAGGCCACCTACAACGACGGGAGAGTACCTTGGGTGAAGGTAGTCGTCTCTTCTTCTGCCAAATATTGTATGTAAATGGGTTTAAAAACAGCTGAAGAAGGACTACATTCCAGACTATGGGGACGCCGTGGATCTTGTTGTTGTTGCTGCGAGATGGGACAAAAATCGTGCTCGCGAATTACGTGGTAATATATTCCCAAGCAATATGAAGGCTCATTTATTCACATTGAATAAGTGACACCGGGTACATTCACTACGTTCTACCTAGGAGCATTGACCAACGGCGATGCGATTCGGAATAAAGTCCGTTTTCCCTATCCTGAATTATTTTGAACTAACTCGATTTTCAAGCCCGGTACTCTCCCTCACTTGGAAGTTTATTTTACGGCGTCATACGGAATGAGTCGGGCTCAGCTAGAGGAAATTAACTTCCTCGTGAAAACCTCCATTCCTAATTCGTATCCAGTAAGCAAGGTTTGTGAATTCTTCTCATGACTTCGATATTGGCTGACAGCTTTTCAGTGTATAGACCAGCTGTATCATTTCACCTTATTGGCAGGTTTACCGCCACCGGATGTCGTGTTTCGGGTTCCATTGCTAGCCGAAGTGTACGGTGCCGGATTCACAAAGGCCCCTCAATGCAAAGTAAACTATAAATTCGTCCGTGTTTCTAACTGCTCACCTGGTATCAGCACTACGAGCTTCGGTTTCCAAGGGTCACGAAAATCTTTCGAACGGTTGAACGGGATTGGAAGGAGGGTCTCGACTTATCAGAGCTTCATAGAATCGCTTGCGAAACTGTTGGACGGGACAGACCCAACAAGGATGTCGAAGACTGGTGCAACAAGATATGGGGTTTTCCAAACTCTCGTGTGCAACACCCATGCGGAAAATCACAGCACATGACTAGGAAAGGAAAGGGGCGAATTCAGAAGAAGTGAGGACCAGTTGCAATAGAAGTTCGGATACACAACCCACCGGTTCTGGATTCTAATGCTACCGGGATTATTGACCAACCTCGCGCAATCCCCGAGAATGTTAGTTTGCAAGGTAGCTCCGCCGCTCAGAAACGATCGTGGGGAAGACCCTACACCCTTGCGGACCCATTCGTTCCAATGATCCCTGGACTGGAGTAAGTATTACCATAGCTATTCCCACATGTAAAGGAAGTCATTTACGGAGAACTAACGCCGCCTGTAATTAAACTCCTGACCATTTTCATGAAGCTGAGGAACATCACAACCAGTAGTCTCTGCACCTATGGCTCCAAGCAACCTGTCCCAAAGTTGTCGAATACATTATATTGATGCATTTCTGATGGGTTGTGGCGGGCGCCGCCCGCCACTGGCATCTGGAAACAGCCCCGGCTGGGTTGAGCGGGATGTGATTATTGCGGATGACAGTGAAGGCCTGGAGAAGGCGCCCAGCTTTAGAACCCTTGCAAAGTAGAGAGCAGTTTGCACAAGGGCTGGAAGAAGGCCGATTTTTGTCTTTGATTGGTGTGCCCTTGATTGAATCACGCGTGATTGAAGTACGGCAGATTGTGATTCAAATATTCAAAGGATACTCATGTCTCCCTCGCGTTGCTACGCTGTCAGCCAGTGGACAAGTTGTGCACGACGAAGACAGCGACGCACCGTCCACAAGAAATTCTCGACCTCGCCTGTTCTTTCTGGTCGAGCAATTGTATTTTCCCAGACTGGAAATCCTTCTGCTGTCCTCAGCTCTCTGACCTTCCCTGCCCTTCCTCCTCCACGTCCAGAAACCGCAAATATCAGTGAGTGAACTTCCGACGTGAATTGAACTTTCGATCATGATTTTTCAGAGTTCTTACTGTCACCTATCAACCCAGCTGACATCAATGTTGTCGAGGGGGTCTATCCTTCCAAACCAAGGACGTTTTCTCTGGCGACATCGGGTAAAGGAAGTCGGGGGCAACCAGTCTATGTAGCCGGAAATGAAGGACTCGCAGAAATCATGGATGTGAATGACGGGGTGACTGGGTGGAAGAGAGGTGATTGGGTTGTCATGACCAAACCTCAATGTGGTACATGGTCCAGTTGTATGAACATCTATGTAAATGACCTTCTCCGTGTTCCCAAGGAGACATCTGGCGTCGAGTTGAATGCGGTTTGTGGAGCAACGATGACTGTATGTGGCTCACTTGATACTTTTGTAGTTGTTCCCAAATTAACTGGTAGGTTACATACAGGTCAACCCGCCCACAGCCTACAACTTACTTCAGGATTTTGTTGACTTGAGTGAGGGTGATTGGGTGTTGCAGAATGGTGCCAACAGCTCTGTTTGTTCATTTCCTGTCCAGTTGTCGGTCCCATGTTGAAGTACATACTGGTAGGTTGGTCAGGCCGTTATCCAGATTGCAGCTGCCAAGGGTCTCAAAACCATTAATTTTGTTCGCAACCGGTTCGTCGATAGCTGTAGGTATCCATGTTTGTCACTGATCACTGATCTTCCAATCCTTTAGCGAAAATATTGCAGTTTTGACCAAAGAACTCAAGGATCTAGGTGCGACTCACGTCCTAACATACGACGACTTGGAGGACAAAACGTTACGAACTCGGGTACAACAGTGGACTGGCGGAAAGGTATCTTTTGATCAGCAGCGAGGGGTACATGATACTAATCTTCCCCATCATGTCAGCATGCCCGCCTTGGTCTCAATTGTGTCGGTATGTGGTCGTCATGTCAGAGGAATAAACCCTCAACATCATAGAGAAGGTGGTGATACGACGATGCTTATGGCCCGGCTGTTAGGTTGCGATGCGCACCTCGTCTCCTATGGTGCAATGTCAAAGCATTCATTATCCCTTCCAACGTCGCTGTTCATATTTAAAAACTTGAAAAGTCATGGTAGGGACAGATCTCCCACCATCAAAATCCTTCACCTCTTGTTGAATCTGTGGTTTCAGGGTTTTGGCAGAGTCGGTGGTATGATGAGCACAGTCGCGAGGAGCGAGAAAACTTGATGAGAACATTGGTGGCACTTATGATTAATGGTAAAGTAAGTTGACACATTGAACTCATATTTGCAACAACGGCTCGCTCTACGTTCTGCTGGTTGACAGTTGAAGGAGCCCAAACACGAAATCATCACAGTCGGGGCTCATGTTACGGACGAGGATGCTGGGAAAATTGTCAAGAATGCCATAGCCAAAACGACGCGTGGTAAGTATGGCAAAAAAATTCTCCTCAAGATAGAAGATCCAGTATCATTGACATGAACGTAGCCAAGGTGTGTGGTTCATATGTACTATCGCATCTTCCGGTCCTCAAAGAAGCGCTAGGAAGAGTGTCAGCGGAAGAGGCATACTGAGGATTACAATGCGATTGCCAACCTTGAGATGCCTGAGCTGCCAGGCACATGTACCCACAAGAACCAGAATTTGTGCTAAGCTATACCATACAGCCCTTGAATTAGTCGCTTCACTAAGATCTCTGAAATCTGCCTCCCTCTCGCGCTGGTACTGCTGTTCACGTCTGATATCCTCCAGCTTCTGGTTCAGGTCACGGACCTTGGCAGCCAAGTCAGAAACGTGAGACCGGTCATGTTCAACATCGGGCTTAGCGGAGCCGACGACAATATCAAGATAAATTCGTAAATGAGTGTTGGAAAACCACGAAGAATAGTTGGTTGACAGGCAGATGGAATGATCTCCTGCTTCATGGGAGGTAAAGGTGAATCGTCCATTACTGGGGCCGCGTGTGTGAACTACGGAGTGGGAGGTCTCCATTTCCTGTGAAAACGTAGCTACAGTAAATCAAGTAAGATGAGAGGACGAGGAATTCACCTCCACATCGACTAATATGCCCAGCTCTGGGTTCTCAGTATACGTTTGCTGATGCTCTGACCATTCCAGTGTTCGATAGTGTCCTGTGGGACGTCAATTTGAATCCCCGAGGGTCCTAGGGACATTGGACATCTAGACCACCCACCCTCAACTACGGTGTCGGTAGGTATTTCTTCAATGAAACAGCGTTTTTCGTTGGCATCAAGGTAAAAGTGGAGTGCTTGAGAAGTCGCAACAAAGAAGAGAACCAAGCCCAAGAGTAGGAAACCACGCATTCCGGCAGTGAGGTCCAGAAGAATACCTCTAGGAGGGTCGTTCAAAGTTGACGATTTGACGCCGATTTGAAGTCTGATTTGGGTTCTGTTACTAGTGCTGTAGGCTCGTAACCAACCGGCACACCGGGAGTTTCAATATTTAACAGCTGATTACATAATAGTTGTCGGTGTAGAGCACCTCCAGACTGCGCGAACGATATCTCGGTGAGTTCTCAGCAGAATCGCCCAGGATTTCTCACATGGCATTACTCTAGCAGGATCTAGGGCACAACGGTATCAAATTTCCAAAAAATCAATCACTTTTTTTTCGATTTTCCAGGGCAGACAGCAGATGTCAGTGAGTGCTTACTCGCACAGGAGACATGGGAAGATATCAACGTTTCGGATAATGCATAGATAATAACTCATAAATTGAAACTATTTTTATTGTTATCCCCAATACAAATACTGTACAGAAAATAAGCATTTCTGGAAGCAATATCCTGGGACAAAATAGGGCAATCAGAAAGTATAATTATTCTTGCTCTTATTGTTTTGCTTATTGTCCGTCAGTATTTGTAACCGTAATAACCAGTCAAAATATTGAAATATGTGTATTGGTATCCAAAGCATGGATATCAACTCTATTGTTTAAATTATCTGAGCCATGGATACCATGCCAAAAATCCTACAAAAATGAATCATATTAGTCCAAGAAATAAATCAACTATTAGGACTGAGGATATTGATCTAGAAATGTAAATTATTTAGTTCAGTTTTCCGTTTCAGGATACCCGGCCAGAATTTCAGATTATCTGGCTTGCAAATATTGAGCGGCCCACTGAGTGGCTCGCTCAGAGGCCCACTTGGTGATCCCACTCAGAAGCTGCTTAGTGACCGCTTCTGGCCTGATATGCCATAGACAAGAATATATTGGAAATGACTGCCCAGGAACACTACATAGGAAAGGTACATGTACCATACAAATTTCCAAGTAAGCTATCTACGAACCTCTGCAGCCTACATTTCCAAACGTAAGCAGGTGAACACAGTGTTGACGAACAACATACCAACTCCGGAATAGGTTCATCGGATATTGCAGCAAGTTGCTTCTTTTCATAACTTTTGAGATTGTGATACCAATCGTCATTGTACCAATTGCGTGGTAGACCAGATACAGGTGGTCTGCTTTTGTCTATTCTTGCTGCGACATGCTCACGACTGAGTGCAGCATTACCGCGGCGTTGGAGTAACGCATCGAAAGGGACATTTTCATATGTCTTGACCGCAAGCCAGGGCTTTGAGATTGTTGGGTTCAGCCATTGAAGTGCAACACATCGGACCTTCTTGCTAATCCTATCATTCTGTCTCCTTGGCCTTGGCATCTCCACTTCACTTTCATCAGAGCTCATCCCAGCTACGTCAAGGCGACGAAGAACTTTGTCAATGGAGGACCATGTCTCGAGTTCTCTATCCTTGTTGAACTTAATGATCTGTGATCGTCGCTCAAACATCTGTAGAGGACATTAGTGTTGTGGAAATCATATAGTAGAAATGAGACTGACTCCTTTCCTGCGACCATATCGTCGCCTCCGTGTCAGGTCATGCATTGGCTTCTGTTGGATGTGAGCAAGCAATGCCTCGTCGATCGTTTCTGATGCTACACGTTCACGATATGCTCTGGCAGAAACTGTAGTGAGTTTCATCTGTACAGCCTGGATGACTGATGATATCGTGATTGTCTTCGGATTGTACCTCACAGTGGGGTAATCACCCTGCTGGACACATTCAATAAATTCTTCAGCAACGAAGCCAATTGCCATCTTGTTCCACCGAGAATTGTAGAGTGAGGCAATCCAATCCAACTTGATGTCTTTGTGGTCCGGAACAGGATGGCCATCACGCTCAAACATTTCCATGACTGCTTCAGGGACTTGTTCTGGCAATGGATCTGCCCGAGAAGTGAAAAGACCTTTCTGTCGGAGAAAATCTCGCAAAGCACGCTACATAACTGGTGTCAAAACACAGCTACCAGTTAGAGAAATCAACGTACATGGAAGAAATTGGCATATCCCCTTGGACCCCCCCTCTTCCTCTTCAACTTAGATTTCTGGACGTATCTCTCTGTCTCATCTGAGTCAGACTCCGCTGTGTCTTGCACCTCGCCTTTGCCTTTGCCTTTACAACCGCACCTCAAAGGGTACGTCTCAATGAATTTGTGGAGTGCTCGATCTGCAGAGGATTCAAGTGCTGAGTTCATGTTGGAATAAAGAGCGTGCTGCACTGTGTCTTGTAGAAATTGTGCAACATCTTGCAAGGTGCTGAGATTTGGAATACCAGGATTTTGATGAGTTAAATTGGTTTGTGCCACGGTGGGTATGACATTAGAAGAATTCTGGCTTGAAGAGGGATGAAGACTCGCAGTGGTTTGGGTCGCAGCGGGCGTTACGTTAGCATTAGAAGAGGGACTATGTGTCAGAGTGGTTTGGTCCACAATGGGCACTACATTAGAAGAATTCTCGTTCGCAGAGGGATGATGAGTTGAAATGGTCTGGGTCGTAGTGGGCATGACATCAGAAGAAATCTCATTTGATAGGGCACTTGAGGGTTTTCCAGACGGTATAGTGGGCTGTGACGTTAAACAGGTATTGGATGGTGTATGCTGACAATTTCGGGCTGTGCCTGTAGGCTGGATCAGTGTTTCGGATTGGGAACTATCCACGATCATTCGCGTGTCGATGATATCCTGTGTAGATGGTCTCAGCGTTTCGGAATGGGAATTATCCACGATCATTTCTGTGTCCAGTTGCACTTGTATGAATGGTCTCAGTGTACCTAGTGTAGTGGAAGTGATATCAGGTGGGGTGTGTTCTCTGAACATATCCATGTCCATGTCAGATGCCCTGCCAGGATAACCATGCAGAGAATTGCCTGGAGTTAGTCTGGCCAACGCATTGGGGGTGTTACCTTTTCGCCCCTTTTCGCCCGCTTACTCATCGCTCAATTCCCACAGCCACTTTCCCACGGAGAAGTGCCAAGTCCCATGATCCCATTGGCTACCATTCCTTTGGGTCCAAGTTCTCGCGCTTTGACATCACCACATGTATGATCAATCACATGTCTGGTTATCGTCCAATCACATCGCGCTTACTCATCCAAGATAAGAGAGCTTAATGCCATTGGTCAGAGATAAGAGGGAGTTATGCTATTGGACGATAGAGTATTGCCTCCCCTCAAGTTTGTTCCTTTATATATCATCACTATATGTACATTGTACTTTACGTTTAGTCTGGTTTATCCCACCGGATAGTCAATATACTCCCTTCCCTTTTCATTGTCCGAATCACCGTCTGAGTTTGTTTGTTGTCGGAGCCGTCCCGTAGACGATCCGTAACAGGGGGTAATCATGGGCGTGGGTGGGCCGATCGCGAGCGGATGGGCAATTGGTACAGGCAAGTGTTGCGGTGATACCTGTGAGTCATCTGAAAGGGTTGGAAAAGCTGTTATTGAAGGAATAACCTCTTGGGCGGAGTGTTGCATTGCCGCAAGCATTTTGGTGGATGCATTGGGCGTGGGTGAGGTGATCATAAGTGGATGGGCAATTGGTACAGCTGGAAGGGTTGGAAAAGCTGTTGCGGGAGGAACATCCTGTCAGGAAGAATTTTGCATCGGTGTTGGCAATTCGGTGGACGCATCGGGGATGATCATGGGTGTAGGGGGGGTGGTCGCAATTGGTACAGGCAAGTGTTACGATGAGTCACCTGAAAGGGTTGGAAAAGCTGTTGCGGGAAGGATATCCTGCTGGGAAGAGTTGTGAATTGGCGCAAGCAATTCGTTGGATACATCAAGCGAATGGGCGGGCAGTGTTGAGGATGCCCTGGTCGTTTTTATTAGTGGGTTGGCATGCGTATTGGCTAAATTGCGCTGTGAAGCCAATGGAACCCACAGAATATCCATGTGAGTAAGCTATCCATGGATAAGGTGGTCCACTGACTGAAGGAGAATGGGAGAGGATAATCGGTCAGATTGCACTAGGCACAGGTTGCCATACTTCGTCAGGATCTGGTTCCACAGTACGAGAGCGGTCCAGAAGTTCGCGATACTCGTAGCCTTTGTACAAGTGTTGATGATAACCAGGTAGTGTGAGTGGAGGGTTCTGCCAATTTGCCGGCGCCTTTCTTGGAGGACCAGTGAGACCTACCCTTTTCAAGAGCTGGAGTCCCCATCCTGGAGGGGATTGCGATGGGTTGGGTGGATTGGAATCGGACATGTTAACTTGGAGATGTTCTCGCATACTATGCAGTTAACAAGATCGAGACAATTAACACATGTAGACTCAGCACCTTGGTAAGCATGGCCGTCAGTTAACAACAGGGGAGCCTAGTTTAATTGGTACATCCCGACACCTCATGACATTAATCGCAACAATAAATTGGAGACAATTGAGTACCTTGGTGAGCGGTGAGCGGTGAGCAGTGAGCGGGTGTCGTCCTCGATATTTATGGCTTTCAATTGATACATCCCGACGCTTCACTACATGCTTAATTGCAACAATAAACTCGATAGTCGAAAGAGGCACTACAATTGCACAATTTATCCTACATATCTACTACACGAGTCTTGGAGATGGGAGTCGGAAAGTAAGAAGAAAGACTTTACATAAGCAGCTACCAAATTGTTTTGTAGTGATGTATTTTGCACTTGCCAAATCCGTCACCACAAAACAGAAGCGGCTTTGATTACGTAAGCCTTTCCACTTGTCTTTGCCCCTTCAACAAGCAGCGCCGCTGCCTCGTTTGTGTAGTAGAACCTACTTAGAAATAAAATGGAAAGAGTCATGAGTCAGTAACAATACTTTTAAGGTATGAAGGACCTCAAATGTATTGAGCAGCTGGCAATCGCTCCGGGCATTCAAGTTAACAGTCAGTAATTGTGATTCCTGTCTGAGGCATCACAACGGCAAGTAATTGTTATTTCAATTCAGGGGACTACAGTGACACTTCGATACAGCAGCTTTGCAGGGGATATACAGTGGCATGATTATATAGGTGAGCGTCATAACAGGTTCGAGCTGTCTGAAAGCCTTTGCACTACCTCTTATTGCCAGAGCCCATTTACTCATATTTCCTACCCTAGGATGAGCCAATGTCTTCAATAATGATGCATTCACTTACCCTGTTCAGGGGTTTCATTACGACGGTGTCATTATCCCATTGGCGGAAAATAGCGTAGCATAGCGGATGCCAATCGGGGATCACGGTTGGCTGTTCCTCCAGCTCTGCCATCCAAATGCTTGCTCCAAAATCTGGAAATTTTCGGAAGGGATTGAGGAGGGTACTCTCCAATGGTAAGAATTTGTGAACGACCAGGAAGAAATACTCTGTGAACTGATCCTGCTGTACCTGCCACTGTACCGAGAATATTTCTCTGATTACGGTGGGTACAAGCTTATTGCTCTGCAGATCCTTGATAAAGATGGTACTATCACATTTTGAAGCATGAGCAATCGAATACTTGAGGCCGCGAATGCTATGGCGTATATGGGGAAATACACTACGCGGCGTGAACCATTGGGTGATTCTGGTGTGCAGCTCCCGTGAGATGGACGCAAAGGCGTGATGCACATCATCTTCAAGAAGCTTGAGTTTTTTCCATTCGATATCCTCGCGTGCTGTTGTGACAGGACCAGTATTGTCGATTTTCAGAGAACGAATGTCCTCCATCAAAGTTCCGCGAGAATCTTCACCCCAGCTCATGGTGAGCAGAGGTGTCAATGTCTTGAGAACTTTGGGGCAACTTGGCCTTTGCAGAAAAGCCTTGATGTTGGATGCTGTGCAGAATGTTTCCAGCATGGTCCTTTCCAGTTGGCCTTAGGGAATGGTGAGTCTCAACACCAAATACTAACTCTGTCACCGCTCACCTAGTTTGTTGTTAGTGTTATATTTCTGCAGCAGGCCGATAATCCTTTCAAATGGGAAAGTCCACCAGCCGTGCATGGGCCCGAAGTACAAAAGTTGAGGACCCAGATGCATGGCAGCGTGATGATTAGGACGAAGTTTCATCTCCGGAAACATGTTGAGCAAACTCTGGAGGTAAGCGTGCATGTTCCTCATGTAGTTGTCCACATGCACTTGGGAGGTCTTGTGCGACGTCACCCAGTGGATGGCCGTTGCAAGAAGTAGGGTGCTCCAGAGGATTTGATCAGGGGTGATCCTTCTCTTCTTCCTGTAGTTGTCATCTGGGCAGGTCGAACTCGATGCATGACCGCCACTGGTCTGCCTTGAGTTTACCATGTTTTGGCTCACCAAGGTTGGGAGGCGGGGCAACGTGCCATGATGGTTGTGTGGTTTTGGTAATGTACTTTCGCACTTGAGCAATTTCGGCTTTTGTCAGGTGTGTATCATCATATGCGCTGTGGCTGGTCTCACTGCCAATGTAGTGAGGCAGACCAGGCAAACCATTGTCCTCTTCAGGTGATGTTGACTCCACCGACAACAGACCAGGCAAACCATGGTCCTCTTCAGGTGATCCTGACTCCAGAGTGACTCCAGAGTCAATATGATGTCCTTTGATAGTATTGCTGATATCAAATCTTTCTTAGTGCTGTGCTCTGGTATTTTCAAACCCCTCTCATTGCACCAAGCATGCAGCACGTTTACCTTCAACTTACGAGGCATGCTGGCAGTCGGATGCGACGAAAGTTTTGGTCAGGCTTCCTCTAATTCAATCTGCTCTTGTACGTCATTTTGCTCTTCTTTTGCATTACCGACGGGTGTGCTGATGCCAAGCACAATCCGGTGGTGGAACTGTACCAGACTGAGGAATAGATTATGCATGCCATCAATGACAACATGTCGTGTAGGGTCCCAGTATGGCAATCGCAGCAATTCCGACCATCGGACACCGTATTCACGAAAGATCTTTTGCTTTTTTTGCTTTGTTGTTGCACTTTGCCATTCCAGCGCCTGTTCCAGGTGAGTCCTATGATTGCGCATTTCCCAGGATGTCCAATCAATGTTGTTGATGTCTGATTTCCGTGTCATACAAAAAGAGCAGAAGTATTCGGCAGGCCATGCAGCACACCCATTAACTTTCTTGGAAGCCTGCAGGTTGTTGACAGATTCCGATATTGCACACCACGCCAAACGCCCTTTAGCATATTTGTGCGTTCTGGTGAACCAAGTTCCTTGTGACCAGGATATAATGAGTTTCGAAATGATTGGTCGTAATAAGTGATTGACTTGTTCACGGGATGGCTCCCTCGGACCAGGGATAATCCCGACAATGAAGAGATTTTCTGACTTGTACCTAAGATTAGGTGGGAGATTCAAGCACGCCATGACAATGGAGCCCACGGATGTGGATTTGCCAGCAGCTTTGTTTTGGTAGGGATTAAACCAATCTACACACAAGCTCCAGGCTAATTGTAGTTCCCCATTCCTCATTTCACACATGAAAGGCTTGTCGTCAGGACCTTTGAGGGTGCGTATGGATGCTCCGTCCTGTACGTTGCGAAGCTCGTCGGCTTCTTGCCAATGTTTCCGCAATTCTAAAGCATCTTCAATCCCTGGACGGCTGAGCAGATTCCCAACAAAGGTATCAAAGTCTTGCATTACGAAGGGTTTAATTGGGACCCTGATACTCTCGCCCTCCTTCACATGTTGGGTCGTCAACCTTGCATGACAAGGTTGGCTGCGCACCGTGGCTTTGTAATTGCAACGTGGTGGGTATACCAGTACACTTCCCTTCAACTCTGGTTCATACAATGCAAAGCATTTGGGACAGGTAGCGTATGTCATTGTTTTCGCCTCCAGGTCAAACTCCTTCCGAACTGTCCGTATATCTCCTGGAAAAAACTTCAAGAGATATTCTTCTCGCGGTGTTAATTTGTCTTTTGAACTGCACCAAGCAGCCTCCACCATCACTTTCAGGATAACAAGCGATGCATTGCTCCACGTGTGAGAAAGGTGACCGAATATGTTCAAGATGAGGACAAGGAACATTGCGATCACCAGGATTGGATTCACATGAGTGAGAGGGTGATTGAAGAATTTGTCTGCAAGAGTATTAAATGAGGGCTCCGTTGCGAGGTTTTTGATTACGGATGCATACCTGCGTTAAAGGTCACATCTGATTTATGTTGTGCAGCTTCCATCTGTAGTGCCTTTCCCAAATTTATCAATCCCTCGAGGGCATGGGGAGGTATGGCGGGAAGGCTCCTGCCCATCTAATTATCTAACATCAATTTCCTAGGTGTTTCCTGTGGTGAAGGGGCGTGGGATGCGGGACCGAAATTGTATTGGCATGGGGCCTGTACTTCTGGGTCATCCCCAAGCGTCATCTTGAATACTTCGCGTACTAGGGTATCCTCGACATCAGTAGCATCGGACGTTGTGACAGGTTGGGAGGTCTACTCAGAGGTGATAGTAAACGAGAATTATTTGTTACCCACTACAACGTGGGTGTTATATTCATGTCGACACTTCTCATTAAAATCAACTGGCTTTCTGCCAGGTCCACAGATTGAGCAAGTACACAAGCAAGTCATGGTGCAAACATTGGAAACGTTCGTGTTGTGGTTGGTTATATAGTGACAAACTGTGCTTGACGATGACGCTACAAAGCTACAAGAGCATGGAGTACAAGATAATATTACAAGAGTAATTAATTATAATGACTCCAAGTTGTCCCAAAAAGGCATGTCCCAAAAAGGTGCTCGTTTTTGGGTGATAAAACGAGCACCTTTTTGGGACATGCGGCGCTGGTGGTAGTGCTGCCAAAGTTCAGTTCTGAACTGATCCGAACCCTTCTCCCCTTTTCTATCTCCTGCCCATCCACCCCCTGCATCCCCATCCACCTTCTGCCCCTTCTCCCCCTGCCCACCTCCTGCCCCTTCTCCCCCTGCCCACCCCCTGCCATTCCCCCCCTCCTCCTCTCCTCTCCTCTCCTCTCCTCTCCTCTCCTCTCCTCTCCTCCACCTCCACCTCCCTTCCTCTCCCCTGATTTAATGTAGAATACCATGTATGTATTAATGTAGAATACCATGTATTTAATTATTTCAAGTAAATGGCTCAACGTATATTATCTAAAATTATATATAGAATATATAGCCTGTGGGATGTCCCATCCACACTGGGACATCCCACAGGGACATCCCAACCAGCCAGTGGGACGTCCCATCTACACTGTGGGACATTCCAAAAGCTGACAGGGACATCTTTTCCAGTCTGTGGAATATCCCAGACATGCCTGTGGGACACTGCAGAGGTTGATGGGAATGTCCTAGACAGCCTTGTGGGACATCCCATAGGCTGTCCCAACCAAGCTTCTGCAAGTCCCTCAACTGTAAGCCCATCTCAAGAAGCACTAATCTTAACATAAAATCTCTCCTCTGCATATGTATCCCACTCCTTCTGTCTTTATAGGTGGAAATAACTGCTTTATCTCCAGTCCCTGCAACTGACCCAAAGGACAATCAACTCTGTGACACTCGATAGATATCTTCATCATTCTTGGCTATAAGATGTATTTTCCACAATTTGATTAATTGTTGTCTTATCTGGATTGCTATATTACAATCTTGTACTATGCTATGGCACCCATGGTACCTATAGTGGCCATGACAAGGCCTTGAAATTTACAACTAGACACTATCATCACTCAGAGTTTTCAATTCAATACCTAGGGATGGGACGTCCCAAATGCTCCCAGACACCCCCTCAGCCAGGGATGTCCCATGGGACATGGGACAAGACACACCACTCAATGTCATCCCTGGGGACATCCCACATATCTTCCCAGGGACATGGGATGTTCCAACCTATTGTCCCAGGGACAATGGTTTTATCCCAGGGCAGACCAGTGCTTTTACCAACATGTAGATGGTTCAGTACTAGGGCAGAGATGTAACTAGTTGTTCAGGATCAGTGGTAGCCTGAAGTGATGTCTGACTCAGAGGATGAGGGCTCTGACCCCACAACGTGCTGTAATGTTCCTTGCCACTTTACTGTAAAAGACTGACAGTCCTTCTAGAATTCACAATCACTGCTGCCCTGAAAAGCAAAGAAGGGAGTCTTCAGTCATTTTGAAATACAATATACAATATCATTCATTGACCTTCACATGCTTATCGGAGAGAAACTGCAACATTTTCCTGGAATAGTTCAGCTATGCTTTCGTCTTAGTACTGACAAGCAAAAGGATAGTGCCATGTCCATTCACATGGCAGAACATCTTGCCATGTTCCTATCGCAGATGAGGCTGCTGATTGTACCACAAAGGCTTCCAAGCAGCAAAATTTCTACTTGCCAGCTCAAGTCTGTCAGCATTATTTTTGAAGACACATGTCAAGACAATATGGTGCTTGTAGTGTAGTGGTTATGGAACATACATATTTGGTGTGTGCAGTTGAGGGTTCAATTTCCTCTGTGGGCACATTTTTATTCCTCAGAAAGTCCAGTTTGTCCACTAAAAGTCCATTCGGAGTCCACCAGTGGACTGGACTGAATACAGACTGTAGAAGGACTTTAGAAGGACTAAAATTGATTGATTTGGCTGAGAAGTTCAGTCCAAGTGTACCAAAAGTCCTGCAAAGGTCTACCTAAAGTCCTGCAAAAGTCTGCCAAATGTCCATGTGGACGTTAGGAGTACATCCAGCTTAGTGACAAGTGCTCCTAAAAAATACCAAAATATGCATAAATGACTCCTTTTCAGAAACCATGTTCGATCCACATAAATTTTCCTTCATTGGCTGAGTCAGGACCTCATAGTTGTAATCTAATCACGTTCTTCAGTTGGATTGGATGAATAAAGGTGTCTGTGGCCCAGCTTTGAAATCAGAAGCATGGGCCCAGGACAAATTATTATCATGTAGAGTACAAAATGGCTGTGGAACCATAGAAGGCTATTGTGTTTTTTTTTTTTTTGTGGAGGTAGCAAGGTGTTAGGATTCGGTAACGTCATACATTTACTATTGACTATGTTATTCGTTTGAATATGCGCTTATCTGATCATTATCAGATAACTACTCTTCAGGACTATCTTCGTATGTAATTCTTATTACTCATCGGAGTGTATCCGGGTCTGCCCATCGAGGGACTTACGCCATTGGCTAGTTATCATCATTAGTCATCATTGTAGTTTAGTATATATACTTGGTATCCAATGTAGTAGTTACCCCATCGGATATCAGACCACCACCACAGTCTCTCATTGAAACACTTGTTTAGCGGGGTTTCTTTAAGTCTCAACTAACGTTGCGATCAACCGTATCATCCGCTTTTAACACAAGGAATGAACCGGGAGATAATGGGAAGCAGCCGATGGACAGGTCAACAACTCATGAAAAGTAGGGCAGCTTGTAGGGCAGTGTGGCACCAGACATAGATCTGCCAGGCATCGGAGGCCCAATGGCCAATGCTCTGGATCAGGTAAGGTGGAACACCAGAATTTGTGAGGGCAGTTGCACCGCCAGAACAGAGGGAATGACCACCTATGGAATAGTCAGGAAAGTAACAACATAAATGTCGAAGAAACCAGGAAGGCATGGGGATGGAGCCGTCTGCATGAAGTCACAGTTCAGGGTGTGCAGGGAAAAGGCAATTGTGAGAATGAAGGTAGGTGAGGAAGATCGCAAGTGGATTGTGACTGGAAAGGCTGGAATGAATCAGGACACAGCTGCCATCGAAGAAGCGGTCTGCCTTATGTCCAGGCAAGTGGAAGTTGAAAGAAGTGTCTTGTAACTGAACAGACTCGCACAAAATGACCTTCCTGTCATCCTGTAAGGCCAAGGAGTCTGGCCAAATGAGTTCACCAAGGCACAGGAGGCTGTGGAAGGCGGTGGTGATGATGGCAGAAAAAAGATGGTCATCATGAGAATGCGAGTTGTGGTGTTGTGAAGTAATGGCATGGAGTTCAGAGCTGGTGAGGGGGCGCTTGTGGACAGTCGCAACAGCATGTAGTTTTTTGCAACCAGCTAATGTTTTCATGACAAGGGGATGTTGGCGACAGGATCGGACATCAGGAAAAAATGGTTCAAGTTGGTTGCAGATACCAGACAAATAATTATCAACAGACTGGTTTAATATGGTGAGACATGTAAACAACGAAAAAACTAAAGGTGTCAGGTGTGGGGGTGGTGGGCAAAGTATGTGAGGCACAAAAGGAAAGATGGGATTCAAGAGCTGAGGAATAAGCAGAGGCAGTGCTTTGTTCGATAGTGCAACCAATGGCAATGGTGCATTCGTGTCGAAGCCTGTCAAGTGACCAGGGCACCTGTGATGGTTGCCAGGTCGATTGTCGAGTTGTCATTAACATCATGAGGACCCTAGCATCAATTGAGGGGGTTCAAAGAGGCTGATAGCGAGGCCATCAAAAAGGGAGCATGCAATGTCATTGTGGTGTGGAAGAGGGCATTGGCAATATCATTGAATGTGCCCAGGAGGATATCCATGCGGAAGGAGAAGTTGTGTTGCAAGGATAAATTGACAGCAGCAAGCAGGATGGGGTTGTATGGAGGGGTTGTGCAAAGGGAATTAAACATGTCAATGGTGTTAGTGTTGTTGCAATAGACGACTACTCATTGTGGCAGTGATCTGATAGAGAGGGTGACGTGCCACAGAGCAGAGAGGATGGTAAGAGCCTCGAGATAAAAGATGTTGTCTGCAAAGGGCATAGAATGGTCGACAGCATGTTTATAACCAGTTGAAAGGAGTGGCGACCAGAAACTGAGACTGGTGGGGCATGTGTTGGAATAAAGGGAGATATCAGCATCTGCAGCAGACCAAGTGGTCGAGTCAAGGATGTGGATCCCATCTGAATGCTCAATTTTCTTCACAATCCATAAAAGTTCTTGGACCATGGTGCTGTTGATCCATATGAGTTTGTGAGGCAAGGATTTGCCAGACATCTTATCATAAAGCATCGAGAGACTGGGGCACAACAATGGGTAAACATTCAGTGCCCAATTTATCCAACCAGCCATCTTCTGAAAATCACGAAGAGGTCGACATTGTCGCATGACAGCAAAGGACTTAATGGCTGTGATCAACTCGCTGCCTCTGTCGAAATACATGGCAATGGTCATTGCATTGGGGTCAACAGTAAAACCAATGATCTGAAGGGTTGGTCCCCAAGTCTGCTTATCCTCAACCTGGGGGATACCAAGTTCATCCCAGAGTTGTAAAGCTGTGTCTGTTTGGAGGGCATGAGCTTCTGGTATGGCTCGTTCTATGTGAGGGTGTCGGCAAAGTCCCAAGAGAAGTTGTTGTCGACATAAGTAAAAATGTCACTTAATAGAAGGATGAAAATTGCAATCCACGATACCAAACATGTGAAGGCACTGAAAACATGACCACCAGTGCCATTGCTGAAATGATTGCAACAATTGACATGGCAATTACCATCAAAGGTCATGACCTGTTGAATCTTCCAGAGTGGCACCATGGGGATGAGACGGTAAGCACGTGATATATCTGATTTGAAGACAATCAGTGGACAGCCAGGATGGTTAGTGTGGACAGTATGAAGGGTGTGACCAAGATGGTGGAGGGTGTTCATATGAACAAAATGATCATACTTTGGGATCAAGGAATTCTGGGAGAAAGGCTCTGCACTTTGGTTGACAACTATTCGAAGTTCAGTTGAGTGTGGTTTGAGTACAACCCCAAGAGGCATGCTATACATGCTGGGGAGAAGCTGAGTGCCAAACAAAGGGGAGAGCTGGCCTAAGGCTATCTCAGTGTCTCATTGTTTCAACAGAAAATCATGATGTGAGGGGTCTGCAAGTGGGTGACAGGGTAGCCTGGAACATCAGTGTGAGCCCAAGGCCAGAAACCTTCATGCAAGCTCTGGCAGACTGAAAGCACAAAGGCCCGATTTGGGTGTGTGGAGAGATAGGATTCGAAGATGTCAACATTGATGGGCATAACAATCTTGAAGAGTTTGGGATGTCAGTGGATGGTGTCAAGAGCCGCAGTGTTGCATAATTCGTTGTCTGGTACAGAGGGGACAGGAAATTCCATAGTGCTCGCCAAGGTGGTTGTCAATTTTGGGTGGATCACAGGGTCCCAAACAAAATCTCTTGCATACTTAGGCTTATTGGCCCATTGGCTAAACCTTGCAGGTACTCGTTGGATTGCATTCCGTGGATTTATGACTGGAGCTGAGACATTTTCCACAGATATGTGCATAATTGCATTTTCCACCATTGTTGGGGCATCTACTATCATTCCAGCATCAACAAGGGTCTCACTTGCAGAAAGGCTGTCTTTCGATTCTGGAATCATGTCTGCGTGATCGCAAACCATCCCATGACTGGATCCAGTCGAGTTGTAGGTTGGTGAACTCATGTGTGTCAGTAAGCAGTAGGTCTCGTTGCTGAGCAACTTGGACACCTATTCCTTTATCAAATTGTATGATTCATTGATGCTGTTTGAGCGGGAGCATGGCAAAGAGCCCAGAGATATATCTTCCATACTTCCGGAGTTCATTGTGTCGCAATGGGAATACATAGATAGTTGCTTTGACAGTTGGTTCCCATGCAGTGATCCACTCTCCATGTGAGGTGACTGTTCTCAAGGCAGTAGTAGTGAAATGCAGGGGTTTACTCTCCATGTATAATGCATTTGATTTGGTATTTTTATTACATTATGAATTCTTGGAAAAGTGCTGATGTTTTTACATAATAAGGTGAATATAATACATAGCTACAAGTTTGATTATCCAGGGGTACAAAAATTCTCAATGTAATCATATCTAATTCTGCTTTTAAAGCCCAGGGGTACAAAATACCCCTGAAAACTCGGACTATTTGAGGTTTGAGGGGTATTTTGTACCCCTGGGCTTTAAAAGCAGAATTAGATAGGATTACATTGAGAATTTTTGTACCCCTGGATAATCAAACTTGTAGCTATGTATTATATTCACCTTATTATGTAAAAACATCAGCACTTTTCCAAGAATTCATAATGTAATAAAAATACCAAATCAAATGCATTATACATGGGGGGTAAACCCCTGCATTTCACTAGTGAGTTGAGGATTGAAGTAACAGTGAACTTGACATCTCTGGTGTAGTTTTCAAGAGATGTTCTGGTTTCATGAAGTGAAGCAGGCAGTCTTGTTGGATGGATTGATTGGTAGATGACCCATGGAAGAAGAGAGACATTGACTCTCCATTTTGAGTGTGAAGAATGAAGATACTTGAAATATACAGAAGAGGTCAGAAACATTTTTATCATGAAAAGAGAAGCTTACTTGAGGGGAGACTGAAGTATTATTTGAATAACAGGAGTCTCCCTCAAGAGTTTAAGAAGGAAAAATAAAAAGGGGGGAGTTGAGACAGAATGACAAATGCTGGGAGAAGGAATAAGCAGGAAGCACATGGGCTCCATTTTGGGAGAAGAATGAGGTGAGGGCTCTAGATGAGGGCTCCAGGCAGCAAGAAGTTGATTGAGCCAAGCAGCGGTTGACTAGAGGATGGACATCTGAAGCTCTTACGAGTGTGATTAGACTTTAGTAAATATAATATTTAAATACAATTAATTTTTTTCTGATCATGATCTCAGCAAAATGCACACAAAAAGACAATGGGAACATTATAACCATTGCATTTTTGGATGCATTTTTCAGAGCTGAGTCCAATTCTTGTTGCTTGAAATTTTTAGTACACCCTCAGCAAAATTTGATGTCTTTGTCCATCACAACTGTTGCATGTACACTGCCAATTTGGGAAAATGCCAGTTTGATATTTGTTTGTTGATATTGGCGGAGCTTAGAATTTAGTGCTTTGAAAGGCCTGGCCTGATCTTTCCTGAGGGCCAGGACTGAAAGTCTTGAATAATTATCCTTCTGAGATCCAGCAAGATACCTACAGAATTTCACAGAATTTCATGCCACCAAGTAAGCAGCTTAATAAGCTTGCCCATCAAAATTCTCTTAAGTCATTTCTTTGTCTATGTTTGGCACAGTTCATTTCTTCGCCTCCAACCACATGGCAACGGCAACGGTCACTTGCGGTACCCGCCAACCACCTGCCACCAGCCGCATCACCAACACCAACCACATTTGTGGGAATGATGGAGGACAAAATGCCACAGGGAGTGGTGCATCCACCCCCATTATGCCAGGATTGTGTTTTTCTGATATTACTGACTACATATACTAATGAAAACCAGTGCCCACAAAGCCGACAATGACGACAACAACAACCTCCCCTACCTCACCTCATGGCTGCTGCCACCTCATCAACTGATGAGGCACACTCACCACGAGGTACAGGTTGACCCGTGGGATGGATACCCACTACCAAATTTGCACAAAACCCATACCATGACAATGGGTACAGGTTTTTGTGGGTATGAGTGCAGGTAATAGGCCTCGGACACCTGCTGCCATTGCTACCATTAGTTTAATGTGTATTCTAATGCTATTTACGAGTTCTTTTAATTTATTAAAAGACTCGTTCTTTATCAGACCAGGCTCAGTGCAAGTTTGTAATTAATTAATTAATTAATTGATAAAGTTGATCGCCTATAGAGATAATTTTTTGGAACAAGAGATATGATTATACTTTGTACACTGGCAAATAATATAAAGTTGGGGCTATGTTTGGACTGGCTTACATAAGCATCCGAATATGGGTTGTTTCAAACACAGCAATTTATCTTCCAATTACATTTAAAATATTCATCTTGGCATCAGTTTTTAACATATTTAGCTGAAATTTGAACTGATGATTAGTACAACTATTTCAAGTAATGTGTGATTGTCACATGTGATCAGTCTAACCATATAAGGTAATTTCTGGTATTATCTGTCAAAAAAATTGCTGATCATAATGGTGATAGTCACATGTGACAAATCTAACCATATAGGGTAAATTTTCATTGTATATTACTAAATGTTATACAATGTGCAATTTTATTATATGTATGAATATTGGAGTTAATACAAATATGTACAAACAAATAAAAACAAAAACAGACAAGTCTAAGTTTGATTATAAAATGTGTGATTCTACTTCACAAAACATATCACTTTCTTGCAAAACAAACAAATACATATAAACAAAGTCCAAAATGGTTAGATTATATTGTATTTCAAATTTGATGCTGGTGAAATTTGTTTACATAATCATGATTATGTAATCATTAGTCAGATCACCATTTGAACCCAGACTCTGAGTTTTAATGTGCCTTTTGCTTCTTGAACCTGAACCACCACCTTCCTCATTTAGCACATAAAATTTCGCATTTTTTCACCTTTTTGGCTTGTTTATGCTTAATTTTCCACTTATAGACTTCAAATAAATGCCTTCTGGATCAGGTGATGTATCCGCACCATTCAGGGTCCAATACTGACATAATATTTCTATATTTAGACAAAAAAGTCGAAATTTCATTGAAATTTCATGCTTTTTCTTTTATCTGCCTCTGTTTTGCTTTGTGTACCATTGGTAATGTGTTCTACTTGTATATATTCTTGTTTGTTGACATAATCTATCATTTTCTAGGTCATCTTTCTGTTAATATGCAAAGTACATAAAATTTCGCGTTTTTTCACGTTTTTAGCTTGTATAGGCTCAATTTTTGACTTACAGATTTACTTTGGATATTTTCTGGCTCAGGTATGAATTCCACATGATACAAGGTCATATGCTTATATAAATTTTCCCTTTATAGTTCAAAAATGCAAATTTTCTTGCATTTTTGCCATTTTTGTGGTTATATATGCTGTATTTTTTATTGGTATGTTATTCATTTGTTTTCTTCAGATATATTTGACATAACCTCTTTATTATTTAGTCTTTCCAACTGAAAAAACCTCTAAAATGTTCATCACAATGTTCATCATACTGTTAAAACTGTCATTCATGTTATAATGTTTTATGATTTTGATCATTGCAATGCCTATGGCACAATGTACTGTCGCTGGAATTGGCCATGTGCCTTTTACAAGTGTCATACAAACTGCCCATGTCATTAAAACTGTCCCTGTTATATCACATATCCATGTCACTCCATTGAATTTGTAAAAAGATATTATTCCAAATGATAAAATGCTCATCATGTTATCAAGTTTTGTACCATTTGATGTGAATTCATCTACCAATGACTGTGGAACCAAGTCTATTGATTTTGTCACAGCTCACAAGTTCCAGAAGATTGAAAATATTCACAATAATGCTCACTTTGTTGTTTCAGACAAGCAATCAAATTCTAATTCTTCTTGGTTGAACTTTATGTCAGAATCATTTTAAACATGCTTCATTTGCTACCTGTATATCATTGTACCACTACTATTGCTGACAAGTGTCTCTATATCAAATTGAAAATACAGCAGAATCTGTTTAAAAAACATGACTTCAGGGCTTACTTGAAATCTATAACCAAACAACCTGTATTAGCCAATGGAACAATTCTCTTGTTCTTATTGGGACTATATCATTTTCTAGCTTATCAAATGGCTGTTCATTATGTTTGTGATAAAACCTTGCAAGTATTTGATGGATCCAACTTTGAAAATGCATCTGTCAATGCTGATATTCATGTTGAATATATTGGTGGAGGCAAAGCAAATGTATTTTCACTTCATGAACTAATTTCTGATTCATACAAAGACAATGATACAGTTGAATGTATATTCTACTCTTATATGCTGGAAACTGAAGCACTCTTACTAGAATCATCATCTGAAAAATCACTTGTAATTGTCAATTGTCCAATTGCACAATTGATTCCAAAATTGACTATTGCCAATCTGAAAGTGATTGCAGCCAGCCATAGCATTCATGTCCATTCAAAAATGAATCATACATCAATGCAAACTGCAATTCAAAATCATGTCTGCTCCAATTGTTCTGTTTATGTTTCTATTTCTGAAGTTATTGACAAAGAAGCAATTGCAACTCAGAAAAAAACTTGCATATGCAAGCTGTTAACAAGTTCAAATTTCAGAATCCAGAAAAGCATTTCAAACAACATCTTGCTGCTGTTCTAAAATTCAAAGCACAATATCCTGACATGCAACACAAAACCTTGCAGCTGTGCAGAAATATCATCTTGAACATCCTGAAAAGCATGCAACACAAAACCTTGCAGCTGTGCAGAAATATCATCTTGAACATCCAGAGAAGCATGCAACACAAAACCTTACAGCTGTTACAAAATTCAAAGTGGATAATGATGAGAAGCATCTGCAACATACACTAAATGCTGTTAGAAGACATGCCATGAATCACCCTGAGCAGCATGCACAAATAAACCAGATTGCTGTTCAAACATACAGAGACGATACTCAATGTCCTCCTGATCCACCTTCAACAAAATTGCAACACACTATTGTTTCAGGATTTTGTAGAGATACCTCTCCTAACAAATTCACTGAATCTGGCTGTGCTGTTTGTGGAAAGTTGACACCAGTCTCTCAATTGCAAAGCTACACAGAGTTGAATCTAAATTGCTTGAAACAATTTGGTATAACTCAAAGAGAGCGCTTTTCACTAAGTGATCCAATAGAATCATCAGATAGTCCCATAATACTTGAAGATCTCCTTGGCATTTGCAAGAAGTGTTGCAAGTCTTTGGTCAAAGAAAAATGTCCAACTATATCTCTGGCAAATGGTTTATGGTTTGGAAAAATTCCAAATGAATTGATTGGTTTGTCTTATGCAGAACAACTTCTAATTGCCAGAATGAGACACAATAGATGTATTCTTCAGGAATGCACAAAATGAGAGCAAATGCCATTACTTTTGCCAATCCAACTCCCAAGATTTATGACATCTTGCCTCCATCTGTGGATGAATTAGATGAAGTGCTAGCATTCATTTATACTGGCCCTTGTAAACCCACAAAGTCTGACTTTGAAAGAACACCATTGCTAGTGAGAAGAAACACAGTTGCCACTGCCTTAGACTGGTTGAAACTCAATCACTGTGATTACTTTGACTTGGAGATTACAGAAGAAAACTTGAAACAATATCCCGAGAATGATATACCAGTTGTGGTAGAGTACAGGCAATCATTTGTTAACAAAAACCCTCAAGCTACTGCTGTTCATGACATGGAAGAGGAAGAAGGAACTGAGGCTGGAATGTGTCCATTTGTAGTTCATGGTTTGACTGGTGAAGAGTGCTCATCCAAAAGTATCAAAACCTTGAAAGCTATTGTTTTAAAACATTTGATGGATAATAAAAAGATCTTGGCAATTGGACATGACAATGACCCACAATCCATCCACAATAATCCTCATTTATTCCCTCAAATGGTGCCTTGGTTGTTTCCCTATGGACTTGGTGGGATTGGTAATATTCTGATTCAAGGCAAGATATCTGAAATCAAACACAAAAGACACTTGTTGATGTATTATGACAAGAGAAGATCCTCACTTTCCTTTGATTGCATTCAATCATGAGCAGATAAAAGACTCCACAACAGCTGGTTATTTGTTAGCTGAAAAAGCAAAGTTTGAACATATTTCACAAAGGTTGATGGATGTTGATCTTGGAGTTTTGCATAACATTGCCAGAAAAATGGAAGATGGTGAACATGTAACACCAGATACAGATGAGGAGAAACTATGTTTTCAGTTGATCAAAGACATTGATCATGTTGGCAGCCATGTAAAAGGATCACTCACAAGCAAAAAATACATGAGAAATGAAATCTGGTCTCTAATATCATTTGCTGGAGCACCTTCATGGTTTATCACTTTTTCACCTGCTGATAACATGGATCCACTGTCTTTATATTTTGCTGATACAAAAAAAACATTTACACCTGAGCTTAGAGGATATGATGAGTGCTATAGACTTATTGCAAACAATCCAGTAGCTGGTGCTAGATTCTTTCATCTCATGGTTGAATTGTTCATCAAACATGTACTTGGTGTTAGATCAAAGCATTCTGGCTTTTATGGTGATACCAAGGCATACTATGGCACAGTGGAGCAACAAGAATGTCTAACTCTTCACATGCACATTTTATTATGGCTCAAAGGATCTTTGTCACCTCAGGAAATTAGAGACAGAATGATGGCTCCAAACTCTGACTTCCAACAAGCATTTGTTGAATACCTGGAAAGTGTGCATATTGGTGAATTCATGACTGGATCTATGGAATAGGTCAAAGCAAAAGGGAAGCATATATCAGAAAAAGAGGGTTACACAGATCCCACTCAGACTTTACCTGAATCACCCCCTCCTATGTGTAAAACCATGCATGACTTCACCAGTGACAACAACTGTAATGCTTGCAAACAGGTCAGATCATGGTGGGACAGATTTAGAGATACTGTTGATGATTTGATTTTGTGCTCTAATGTTCACAATTGTGGTAGAAACAGTTCCAGCAATGAGACAGCCTGGAGAAAAGACAGACCCAGTTGCATGAACAAACATGGAAAATGCAAAGCTAGGTTTCCCAGATCTTTGTTTGAAACAACACAGGTAGATCCAAAGACAGGTGCATTGAATGTTAAAAAAGGTGAAGCTTGGATTAACACATTGACACCTCTTGTGACTTTTCTACTTCGCTGTAACTCTGACATAACAAGTCTTCTGTCTGGCACTGCAGTCAAAGCCATTGTAGCATATATTTCTGATTATGTTACTAAACCAGGATTAAAAACATACACTGTATTTGATACCATTAGAAGTGTCTTTGACAGAAACTCTGAAATGCCTGGAGGCTCTATGAAAAGGAAGGACAAAGCTAGAAAACTAATCACCACAGATCATAAATGCATTGACTGCAAAACTTGAGATTGGTGGACCCATGGCTTCAATGTATCTTCTTGGCAACCCTGACCATTACACAAGCCATAAATTCATTCCAGTCTATTGGAGGAACTATGTGAGAGAAGTTCAGAAAGCTTGGAATCCAGATGACAATTGTGACATGCAAGTTGAGTCAGAAAAAGTAGTTCTGCACAATCAAAAGGGAAAGTTCATTGGATTATCTGCTGTGCATGACTACATTTATAGACCTGCTTGTTATGAGGATACGAATTTGTATGAATGGGTGCAAGGTGCAGAGAGAGTCAAAATAGATGTTCAACCAACTCATGATGAAATTAATAGTAATGATGAGTTAGATATCTTGGAATCTGAACCCAATACTTCACTTCCACACAAATATTCCAAGTCAAACACCCATGCTAACAATGACCTGGACATAAATTTTGATGATCTAAACATTGGAGATAATGACAACTTCATAGAAGATGACTCAGATGTTTATGAATCTGATGGCCATGAGTCAGTACTAGAGAATAACAATCTTTTCCTAGAAGATCATCCTTTGTATGAAACACATTGTATAGCATTTAGTGAAAAGAAAAAAAGGGTTGTTCCAAATTTTGTTGGTGGCTTATTGCCTAGATGTGACAGAGGAGATAGAGAATATTATTGCACCACTATGTTGACTTTGTTTAAACCATGGAGATCTGGTTATAATCTCAAAAGTGAACTGGAATCATGGGATGAAGCATTTACTGATTATGAATTCACTGACAGACAATTGGAAATATTGGACTACTTCAATCTTAGGTATGAATGTCTTGATGCCAGAGATGACTATTCCGCTCAGCTCAAACAAGGAGCAGTGTTGGATGGCACTTGTCCTCAATTCATGACTTCAGACATGATATCACATTTGGATGATGACAACAATCAAGATGGTGAGGACTTTGGAGATGACCATGGTGAGCAAGACAAAGATGACACAAAATATGGTCCCAACAAATACTCTGAACTTGGTGAACATGGTAGACTTATCAAAGCTCAAATGGTTGCCACAGAAAATATTGTTAGAAATATTGGTTGGCTTGATCCATGTCCAGATGGTGCAATTGAAGTGAATACCTCTCCACTTGATGTTGAGATGAATCAATCAGGCAACCAATGGAAACAGCTAGTTCAAGAAGAGAGACAAGCAATACTCGATGTGGAAGCTCATTTATGTTTTTTGGACTACCTTTTAACAAAATGTAACACCTTGTCACAATGTGGCAGTCTTGCCGTTTTGAATCTCCAACACGTGACCCTTGGAAAAGTTGAGGACAAAAAGTGTCGAAACATGTCAAACATGATAGCAGAGACTGAAACCTTTCAAGACTGTCACGCTCAGAATGCTGGCAAATTGACCAACTTCTACTGAAACAAGAGCTCAACCAATTCCTCTATAAATGTATTTCCTACATTCAAAGATATGTATCATTGTGCATAAATTTTTTTAAAGTACTCTGCCTTTTTTTCATGTCACTGAACATAACTCATTCCCATTACCCCATTTTAACACCATTATATGGTGTATTCCAGATTCCCTTGCTCAAAATAAAGACTGAAAAATTCATAATTGAACTCTCCTAAGGTAACATCAAAGTCTACTAACTGGGATTGAGGCGATCAGATGAGAATTGAGCCTGCTGAGGCAGATTGTTAAAAGGTGGTCAATTGTTAAAAGGGGGGCATGTGATAGTACTTAGATGTGAAAGATTTGCTTCAGACACTAATCAAAACTTGACCAACTTCTATTCCATTGACAAGTGGGGAAAAGAAAAGGATGTTAGTGTAAGAAACAAGTCCAAGTCAAAGTCAAAAGCAATACATCAATCTAGTGACATAGACTTTGATACACAAAGAGAAATATGGAAAGTGCGCCATGCTGCAACTGACAACTTTGCTGGAAAACTCTCTTTGTGTCTGGGTATGCCTGTGATGCTTCATAATAATGATGCAACTGAACTCTGCATAACAAAAGGACAAGAAGGATTTGTAGTTGGTTGGCAGTCAATGATAGCAAGTCATGGTAAAAGAGTACTTGACACTTTGTTTGTTGAACTGGACAAACCTCCAAAGCTTGTTCAATTACCTGGACTTCCTGATAATGTAGTTCCAATTGTGAAGTACACCAAGACAATACAATGTGTGTTTCCTAGTGATCTGAAGGAATCTATTGAGAGACAACAAGTCTGAGTTCTTCTCAACTTTGCAATGACTGCTCATGCTGCTCAAGGAAAACCACGCCCATTCAATGTTGTCCATTTGAACAGTTGCTTCAACCACATGTCATATTACTCTTCATTGTCTAGAAGTGCTTCTGCTGCTGGAACTATTATTATTCAAGGTTTTGACACAAAAGTAATCACTAGAGGTTGCTCTGGATATCTTAGACAAGAATTTAGAGAACTGGAATTGCTTGATGAGATTACAAGGCTCAGATATGAAGGGAATTTACCTGACCACATTGAAGGTGGTACACAATCTATAATGCTTAGAAAGTTTCAACTATGGAAAGGAATTCACTATGTTCCTGCCAATACTGACACTGTTTTAAAATGGTCACCAACTGATCCACTGCTATTAATTCCTACGTTTCAGACAGTCCATGGCAATTAGTTGGAAAAGCCAAAGGAAAACAGAAAGCTGCTGTACTTTCATCTTCATTTGTCCCAGCAAAGGGCTCAGTTTCTGTTGGCTCAACTCAAAAACATTCACTAGATGCCAAAACTGAATCAACATCTAAAAAACCTCATATTACCAAAAACCCAGTTCTTAAAACTTCTACAAGCAAGCAACATGTCACTGGCTCACCCACTGGACTCATCTGGGATGGAAATGACTACAGTTGTGCTTATGACTCATTGTTGGTGATTCTGTTCAACCTTTGGAAAGACAATCACACAGAGTGGTCAACAATATTCAGAAGTATGAATAATCATTTGAGCACATTGTCTTATGGTTTCTCAGATGTACTGAACAAAAATGTGAGATTTGAGCAGCTCGGAGATCATCTTAGAACAGTATTGCACAACATGAATCCTACAACCTTCCCTAAAGGCAGAATAGGTATTAGTGTAGCTAATCTGGCTATGGAGTTGTTCAAAGTCAATAACAATGTAGCTTCTTCCCAACACCAATGCCCTCAATGTGATTTTGCAGGGGAACTTATTGATGATAGACTTGGTTATGTGTTGCATGCTGATAACACTGTAAAACAATCTACTATGAACTGGGTTGATACCATGTCACAAAATACTCATAGAAGATGTCCTGATTGTCAGAGCAGAATGAAACAACTTGTATTTTACAATGAACCACCACACATACTTGTTCTAGAATATCCATTCAAAAACATTGAAACCAGTCATAGATTAGAATTTGTTTCAGAGACTGACACAAAGACATTAGAACTTAGAGGCATTGTCTACCATGGTCAATATCATTTCACCTCACGCATTGTCACTGCTCAGAAACAGGTATGGTACCATGATGGAATGATAACAGGCAACTCTTGTTCCAGAGACACTGTCCTTACACAGATTACAGATCATGATATTAGACATTGCAAGAATAGAGATTTGGTTCTAGCTATTTATGCTCAGACATTCTGAGCATCCTCCTTGAGGTCAAGCACGTTGCTGTCTTCATGCTGTTCTGTGTTGTGTGCATTCAAAGTCATGGAGATGTAGGGTTGAGCAAATGTGAGTTGATTGTCACCACACTGCTTGGGGGGCAGTTGTGTGGCAGTTGACCTGTTTGCTCCCTGAGCCATTGCTCCATGGCTGAGGGTGTTGCATGACATGGTGCAGCACAGGGAAGATGGCAGGCAGAAAGGAGATTGATGAAGACTCAAGACACTTTATATATTGTACTTTGTTGCAGAGGTGGGGCGGTGGGATTATTACAACTCTATGCAATATGCAACATATGCTACATGATATGATTAAGCTGTTTGGAATATGTTTTACACTAGTGAATCCAATTGTTTGTGAATTAAACTTTCAAGAAAAAAGAAAAAAGAACTCGTTCATGCCATGCAAAGCACTGGCCCACTAAACAAGTAAATAATAATATGCTTTTTCTCTTCTCAATTTGCATGGCAAGCTCCGCAATCCAGTAATAATATTTAAATAATAGCCAGGCAGATATTTTCACTGTACTGACTTGACCTCAATTTGGTGTCCTAAAAAATGTTGGTTCAATATTGAATCTGCCAAGACTCAATTGATTTGAGTCTTGAGGTCATGACAGTGTGGCTGTCACCGGACATCAAATCCATATCTGGTGATCTTGCGTGGGAAACCTTGTCACAGGACTTGAAAAAATTGGCAGTGTACAGGATAGTACACGTCTGTTTGGGCTCAGCGCTGACTCATGGTTTTTTCTTGGAGCCCTGGGCCAAGATTGTACCAAGGCCTATTCTAGGCCATGGACGTTATATTTGCCTGGAGTTATTATATATTAGTAGAATAACCATGTGTCACAGCATACAAAATTGGATAAACTAGTGTCCCATCCGCACCTGGGGATCAATCAACCATTGCTTGCCCCAAGCCATGGATTAGGGCTGAATTGTCAGCCCCCTTTGAGTGATAGCCTATGCCTGGCCCTTGGGTGAGCCAGGCCTATTTTGGTGGAATGTCTCAGGCATTGGATTAGAGCATGATTCCCAGGGCTGGCAGGGTAGCAGACTGTCCCTGTCATTGGATGGCTCAGGCTGGTTGGGTGGACTGTTTTCAGATCTCGGTCAGGCGAGGATCTCAAAGCTGGTTGGGTCATTTGGAAAACAGTCCCATTTTGGGCACGAAAATGAGATTAAATTGCTAATGAAAGTATACTATGGCTACGGACATGCAGAACAATCAACAATAGTGATATTTAGAAGAAAATGAATGACGGTGGGGATTACCAGGTGAGCTGCTGCTAAACGGTGACCTGCCAATCAACTGATCAGGCTTGCAGGAGTTTATGGCTTCCACCTGGGAAGGCCTTGAGATCATCTTGAAATGTTTGAGTGAAAAACCTTCAGGTGGAGTGAGCATACAACATATGCTCCTGTTGTTCCTTCATCCTTCCTTCCTTCTGGGCCTCCAAGCAGACCCGAACGAGTGCATCATCAAGAAAATTCCAGTATTGATACGAAGTATAGGTAACATTCCCTTCTAAACCTTCAGCAGGTTCAGCCAGTTCAGCTCCATTATTCCCGACATCAGCCTCGGGTTCATTGGCGGTTGACGATGCACCTGAGGTCGTAGCACCTTTGCCAGCGATGTATGTATTAAAATCGAGGAGGGTGGTCTGCTGCATGGGAAAGCATCAGTGTCGGCTTAATAAGATATATACCATAAATGCGATGCGTGCCCACTGTGCCGCAGTTATCTCGATACCCTTTCGGGCCATAGACCAGGTCAACTCGCTAATACCCTGAGGTCGAAGCCTAGACTTGGTTGGGCCTAATGATGTGACAAGCTTGAATACAAGTCAGCCACAATTTGAGTGAAGAGTTCAAAGCAATACCTTTTGTTTCATGGCCCCCCGACAATCCGTCAAGATACTCTTCAAAAGTTTCGTGAGTTGGGCAAGTAAGTCCTGATCTTGGAATACAGCTGAGGATATCTTGAAGATGGTGGGGTTGCACATAATAATGCTCTAGCAACAGATCATGTCAGCACAGGTACTTATTATAGAATTCACATACCCGGATGTGCTTGTTTATCTCAGTAACATATGCTGTGATGTCGGGAGACATTAAACAGGCAGCGAGCCGGTCTTGAAGACATTTCTGATGATGGAGGTTAGCAACTAAACCATAAGAGTGAAATTTCTTACCCTGAAATCTGGAGATGCAAGCTCCTCGCTCAATTCATTGCGCTTGTGAGTTTCCTGGTTCTTCGTAAGGAAGCCATAAAGCGAAATCAATTTGCTGTCAAGGTCAAGCTATATGAAGCATGGTGTTAGTGGATGAAGTTACCAACAAAAAGAAATATATACCACCACAAAGTCATTCAGCGTGCCATTGGAGAGCCCATAAATCTCACAAACATTTTTTGCATGAACTTTACGCCTTTTGACTTCTCGGTGTGAAGGCACGCTGAGGGAGTCTGAGCGAGTATCAAAGACATCATCATCCCGCTGACGATGTAGACCAGCTTGAGAGAGGGGAGAATTTGGAGGGGATAAAAATGGCCCGGAAGTGCTGCACATTGGGCTTGATGCGGGAAGTCCAGAATGAGGTGAAGGAGTGGATAGGTGACCTTGAGGGGCATAATTACCAGGCGCCGAGCTGTCGCTGCTCATAAGGAACCTGGAGAGGGCACCGTTCATGGTGCCAGTGAGGATGCGGTTTGCAAGTTGAAAAAAAATGAAACTTCTAAGGTAATTCACGCTCTGATTCAAGTTTGTGGCTCTTATGAGAAATGTTCGAAATATAAAATATAAAATATCAGTAAATAGTCATTGCTGTGGCTGGTGCATATGAAAAAGATGTGCCGATGGGCCCTGAGTGTCAACGGATGGTGAGTAAGACCGATGAGTGGGCCAAAGGTGTTGCGGAACCTGGATGTTTGGATGTGGGTGGTATGGAGGTTGACCATGGTATTGCGACGGCAGATCTGCCTGCCGTGGATGTGAGTGGTATTGTAATGGTGCAGTTGGGTAAGACATTGGGTACAATGAATGGCCGGTATCTGGATGTGTCTCAGGGTAACAAAACATCGGATTTTGGGTGGCGTATGGTGGATATGGTGGATCCACAGGGAGAGGAAGTGAACGGTGCTCTGATGGGCCTGAACCTGTTGTTTTGGCAGGTGGGTATGGCACGTGGTGTTGGGATGATGGTCCTGCATGAGTGGATGGGTGAGAGAGAGTCAGCTGAGCTGGGTGGATCATTCTGTGCACGGATTGGTGAGAATCTGTTGGAGGATGCTGAGATTGGGTCAACAGTGTCACAACAGTGACACTCTTGGCTTTTGGTGCCACCTTTTTAGAGCCCTTTTTTTTGGCTGTCGCCAGCTTTGCTTTTGATACATTGTTCTGCTCAAAAGCCGGCAACATCCCAAACAATGCATCAGGATCTCCCCTGTCATTATCAGACATGCCACCAGCGTCACCTGCAGCGTTGGCCTTGGCTTTTGTTCGTGCCTTTTTGATTCCACAGACCTGAGTTGCAGCAATCCTTCATAGCTCGTTGACATCAGGAATGTCTGGCGCTGGCCGCTTCTGAAGACAGACAGGGTGGGACTGCAAGTTGGATATGTTGATAGTTATGCAACGAATGCACATTTAACACGTAGTTGTTAGCTTGCGTATGACAAGCAACATCTCGTGTCCGCATACTCATTATCTGCTCTTGTAGCACTGGGATATGCTGGACACCGTTACAGCGTGATGAGATACAGTCATGCTGAATGTTGACGGCGCAAATGATGTTCTAGAGCAGTTAATTCAATAATATAGCATATTCATCATTAGTTTATTGACATACCTTTGCAGATACAATGCTTTTCGTGTCTGAGAGTGTCAGCATTGGCAAATTGAGTTGCTGGTGTAAATCTGGCAAAAAATCCATCATTTGAAGGCATATGTGTGACGCCATGCATGGGCCTGTTTCAGGAACAAGAATTTCCTTTATCAAGGCAACATGATGCTTGCATCTTGGGTGAGAATAATGTACATTATAAATGGTATGCAACACACCTTATTGTTGTCGGGGTGCTTGAATATAACATGTTTACCAACTTTGACATTATCACCATGCAGGGCTGTGAGAGAGATGGCTTGGTAAAATTGTCCAGTTGGTTGATGAGCCGGAATCCCTATTTTTGATGATTGAGTGCTTCCCCAGGTCTCAGCCACATGTTTTGTTGCCTGGCCTCCATCACGTTTCCTGGTTGGTAACATTGCTTCTCCTGTTTCAGAATCATAAGATGGATTAATGAGAAGAACATATACTGCTCACCGGGTACCTTGCTATTGCCATTGTCTGGAATTCCAAGCAGTCGAGAATGTTCTTGATGTTCCTGCATGTATGCTTGGATAGTACTACCAGCACATACCCACTTTTTTGCATTTGTGTCAAACCAATAACCCCCAGTTGTGATGTGCTTGATGATATCCTGTGAAGCAAATGTATTGCAGGCATCTCGGCTGGGGGTTAGATGATTACTGAATATTGCAGCCAGTCGAAATACATGGTTGAAGGACTCATAGCGCTCTGTTGAAAAAATGATGGCAAGACCAAAACGACGAATGTAAGCAACAATATGAACAAGGAAATGAAACTTTGGCTTCAAAATCAGTATGCTTGGTGCACACTGTGCCGTGATATTCAAGAAGTCTTCCACACATCGGGACAACTCTGCCTGATGGTGACAGAGCATTAGAAAATTATACCATGGTGAAAATGGACATACCAAGTATGATTCGATGTTATCCACTTTTGTATGCCAGAGTAGAACAACAAGGTTGCCGATAATATTCCAGGCCTCAAGGACCTTGGCAGGAACTAGATCATAGACTAGGAAAGGCATCACCTGAGCCAGACTTTTGAAGTGTTTCCCTATCAGGCCCCCTTTATACTTACACATGTACTCAGCATTGATTTTAGGAATGTTGAGACCATCTGCATCAAATGCAGCGAGGCGTGCATCAAAAATGGCCATCATCTTGTTCTTGCCCATAAGGAACATGCTTTGTGCCCAATAGTATTTCACAACACCAAGGAGAACTGTGTGCAGAATTTCTGTTGGCGTATCCATGTGTATATCGACTCCTTTAAATAAAGTCATGTTAGAGACATGGGGGTTAGTGTTGTAATATGCACCTGGCATTCCAATCAAAGGATTGATGGGGTCCCAAAGCATCTGCTTCATCAGCTCATCGTCAAGAATCTTTTGAATTTCTGCTTCCGGTATGACAGCTTTCCCAGCTTCACGTTTCCGCAATACCTTGCCCATCTCAAGCAATAGCCTGATCACCAATGCCGAACTGGCATCATAGACACCAGTCGCCGTTACTCTCACTTTAACTTTCTCAGTACCACCAGATTTCGTGGATTACTTCAACTGCTCGAGTATGGTATTTTTTGTATCTTCTGGTGTTCGTGGCAGACCAGACTTCACAGGATCAATAGTATATCATTTCAATGTGACAAACAGGGAGAAATGTACCATAAAAAGGCCTGAGAAGCCCTCATCAGACTGCTTGAACTCCTTTGTGCCACCAACCTTACATGTTCGGCAAAACATATTACAGTCTAATCCTCCATGGCTACTCTCTTCGGCTTGCATCGGATTATCGCCAGCGAAGAAAAGAGCATACGGACAAAGAAGGACTTCTTCATTATATTTGCAGTCCCATGCAACAACACCTGACTTGGCAGCCTTGCTGGAATAACACTTAGTGTGAAACAGATTATTGTGTTTGCACATACGTTATTGAATCCTTCATTGCTCGCATTAACTCCATTGGTGAGGCATGTGGTGAAGAAGTAACAAAGTGAAGGCAAAATTCCTTCTTGAGCATTTTATGGGGCATGTTTGCATTTGACATGTATATCACATGATGCTTGTTCCATTGTTTTGACACGTTTGCAGAGATGTCATCCATGAAGATCAGGAGAGGCACAGCATAGACCATACAATCGCCGGCAGTTACGCGAAGTCGATGGGGCATATGCGCCGCAAAGGAAACAGAGCACGCTGAAGTTATCCAGTCAGTGTAATTAGTTAGGAAGTGTTGATAGACACACCTGAAAAACCACATTCAAGCTCCTTTGGATTGTTAGAAATGTCGTTGTAACTTCGCATGAATGTATTGACTGGGGTAATAACTCTAGTGGGATTTATGACAAATCCAGCCTATTTTGTTAATATTAATAAACAAGTAAATCATGCCTGATTGTGCAAACGGACCTCAGTGCGTACCACATCTTGTGCCAATGAATATATTGCGTTAGATTCTTGTCTGGAAATAGCATCCGGCGAACCCCGAATGATTAAACGTTCAGGGATGAAGTATGCGCCGGATGTTCATTGTAAAATTTCGCCAACATAAAATATAATTCCATCAACACGAACCGTTGGACTTGTGACATCAGTAGGGATATCAATGAGCATTTTCGAGCCATTTTGGACCTGTGACATTCGTGGTCCATCATCCCAGGAGTAATCTGACATTGAAAACTGTGTGAGGGGGTTTGCATAATCCTATCAAGTCGGTTAAGCATACAATATGCAAAGGTAAAATATATATACCTTCGCAATAGCTTATCATTGATGTAAAAGATGTTCCCTGATGACGGGAACATCACTTTCTCCATAGGATGGCCAACATTTTCTTCAATTTTCTTCTGGCAAGCCTTCAAAGCATAAAGTGTCAGGACATCCGGGGCTTTGAGCTCATTTGCCCAGCTGAGGATTGCTTTCTTTTGAGGTTCGGAAAACCGAAGGCGTGGTGACATGAACAAGAGGCTTGTGATCACCTATGACTCCCATCTAACCCCTCTAATTAGAGGGGTTAGATGGGAGTCATAGGTGCTTGTGATAAACATCTAAATTAAAACAAGCTAAGTAAGGTATCTAAAATGAAATGGCTAGACACACCAGTATAGATGGCCATGGATATAAGGGTGAATTGATAGCGACATAACATTTCGATGAATATGAGGCAGCATCTGGTAAACCTATCAGAAGAACACTGTAAGTTGAGATAAATAGCAATAAGACATATACTCGCTGGGTAGGTCTATCCCGAAATTCTCAACACCCAAACTACATGTAAACGGATCATCATCCACTTCACAAAGTTCCTCCCGATCATCTGCAAGTCGACAGAGGACTGGTTGCGAGTGAGACTCAAACCCTTGAGGATAATCGCTGGGATGATCCATGATAGGGATCGTTGTATCAGTCAGCGTCCAAAGGCTGGAAAATTGAACAGGGATGTCATCGTCGTTGTCATCGTTGTCGCCATCGTTGTCATCGTTGTTGTTGTTGTTGTTGTCATCGCCACCGTCACTGATGTTATCGCCGAGAGAGATGGGGAATACATCGCCAAGGGAATCAAAAACCTCCTGCATCACCACAGGAGAATAATCAGCATCACCGCTGAATTGAACCTCTGAGGCATAGGAAAGCGGATCTTGACGCTGAATTCTAGCCAAAGCTCATCGATGAGCCACAGTGTTTTGGTGCTGTTCAGTATGTCTGGCCTCTATTGTCACGTATAGGCTGGCGATCTGGGGACACACAAGACAATCCAGTACATTTCCACCTGCCTTGCAGAAGACTAACAACATGACCATTATTTTATATAATCATATATATATACAACCTACCTTTGGGATCAAGAGTCGGGTTATTCGGTGCTTTAGGCATGGAATTAATTGGGAGATCGTGCAGTCGCAGGAAGTGAATCCACGAAGGCATGTGTTCACTTACCACGATTGTACAATCCGCTCATGAACACTTTGCACCACTTCTCTGGCTGTGGCGCCCTCAAAGATGCCACCGACAAAGAAGCCAATCCGCAACCTATCAAGGTTTCTATCTCATTCCTGGGTCCTCTACCTCACAATTTGAGCCTTCATCAGATTGTAGGTTGGCTTTTCCTTATCAGAACAGATTCTGATATCATTGTCCATACAGCCCTTCACATTCTGTGTATCTGTAGCGCAGGAGTACGCCTCCATCACCACGTGTCTCTTAGTGGCCGATATTGAAACCAACAAACAGCATTCCAATATAACATCGGTGAGTTTTTGTATCCACAAATCCTACATATTAATTAACTCCATTTTCAGCAGCTTTTCAAAGAATCTGACATACCCTTTTTACCCCTACCTACCAATTTCAATTTTGAGGATCGCACGGACTGGATGTCACTGGCAGACTCCATTCACAAATGGCTGGTTCTTGAAGATCTCCACTCGACTTCCAAGCCCACATGGTAGTGGGGAAAGGATGCATTTTGGATTGCCTTTACAGCGGCGTACCCTGCATTCCCTTCCGGCGAATGGCCTCACTGGAATCTGACAATCCCAATGGATGGTCAGTATATAGAGGCCTGGTTTGGTGTTGTGTGAATGAATGTTTTCACCAAGGCTTGTAGAATTGACGTTTTTCAGACAGAGGCCTTGTTGTTCTGAGGCTAAACTAAATTTGTTAAAGTTATTGTCAAGGTTGAACACACCTTTATACAAGTATTGATAGAATAACAATGAACAGGGAGCAAGCTGAAATGAACAGGGAGCAAGCTATAATGAACAGTGAGCAGGCTATAATGAACAGTGAGCAAGCAAGCAGTGAGCAGTGAGCAAGCAAGCAGTGATGAACAGTGAGCAAGCAAGTAGTGAGCAATGAGCAGTGAACAGTGAACAGATGAACAGTGAGGTCTCTCCTGATATAGGACTGAGACTTTAAGTGAGCAAGCACACAATAGACAGTGAGCAAGCAAGCAATGAGCAATGGGCAGTAAATGATAAGCAGCCACTATAGATGAACTAGCAATGATGACAGACTAGCAATGATAATGGACTATACTAATGACTACTGACAGACTTGAATGAACTGGTAAGGAAGCTAAGCAACAAGAGTATCTTCTGGATATTGAATTATCTACTTAGTCTGAAGCTTCAAACGCACATTGGCTACTAGTTCAGGGATATACTTTAATATCTTTTCAATACTCTGTTGAATAGAAGTAACCTTAACCCTATACTACTGAATATGGATGCTGACTAAGACAGGCTAAGTGAATAGCTGACTAAGCAAAGCACAAAAATTGGACTGGCAGACTGAGAATACACCTATTGAGTGATCAAATATAGATCCACAGACTCAATAAGTACATATCAGTTATCATTCTTGCTTGTTGAGTGATCAAAGATAGATCCACAGACTCAACAAGCAAGAATGATGATAGACAAATATGAACTACCAAATATGGGTGCTGACTAATCCTAGCTAACTGAATAGCTGACTAAGCACAGCAAACTGACAGACCCACTGACTCAACAAGCAAGAATGATAAACTGATAGTGAACTGTTATAAGGATACTAGCTACTATAACTGAGTACTACTAGCACTAACTTAATAACACTAACTATAAGACTGAAGGGTGAACACTAAGGGGAAGGTATAAATTGGGGGGAGAGAAGTGTTACTGACTACTGGGCAATTTGGGGCTCTATATATACTGTTTGAGAACAATGGGGGACTGAGAACAATGGGGACTAGACAACAATGGGGGCTGAGTAAGGAGGAACAATGGAGGGAGTGCTCCAAGGCTGTGTTAACTCCATTAGGACAGATCAGCATCAGATCTGCTGCAATTTCAAATAACCCTGCTATGTTATCCCCATTTAGGATGTAGGTACAAAACAATTGGTCCTCTATTCCAATTCCTTATCTTATCTTATCCCTCTCTCTATCTTATCTCTTCTCCCCTTATCTGTTTGGTCTGCTGAGTGGCAACAAGACTAACAACAATCAACAAAGTCCAACATGATTTGTCATCTTCCTTCCAACAATAATAGTGCATAACATATCCTTGTTATGCCTGTTCCCTTGCACACAGATCATAGAAAAATAGGAAATAAATGTAAATGAGTGTGGATAGTGTCTATGAATGCCAGCACCAAGTGGTTAAGCCTGGGCCAAAGTAGGAATACTATAAAAAAATATCCAAAGCTAATGCTAGGCATTAAGGGTATACTTTACTATGCCTATTCACCTGCATACGTGTTATAGAAAAATATGGAATAAATGTTAATGAATGTGGGGTGTGCTTATGTATACTAGGTATGAGTGGTTATCTCTGTGCTCTACTAATGAAACCATGACATTACACCTAAAGTCATTTAGGGTCATGACATCGGCCACCCGGAGAAAAATCTGGAGACTGGGTTGGCTCCTGCGGATCTTAACGATGTCTGGCAGGATTTTCAACAGCTTCTCTCTCGTGTGCATGCATAGGATGTATAAGTCAGTGCCAAGAATTAGTGTTACAGTAGTGTTTTTTTATGTGACCATTTTCTGTCATCCCACCGCCAATCTGGCATTTCAATGATATTGATCGCTGAGTCCAAGAAATTTTCAACCGGACAAGTATGAAATATAAAGGTGTCTGGAGCTACGATCAAGTTTCAGAGACTACGTGCCTCCGTTTGAGATAGTGATGCACTCCAATTCGGCCCATTGCTAGACCTCTTCCAACCCTGGTTTTCAGCCCTGCACTTCACCCTCTTGCCTTGAGCATTAGCTAGATGTGCGTGAGCTTTGGAATGCATCTCCCTTTCTGTAGATACATTGATGTGAGACTTGGACGAAAGAGAAGTGGAAGTGAGCTTACCTTAGACATCATCGGGCTTTTGTGACTGGGCTGTTTGCGCCGCATCCAAGTCTTCTCCACCAAGCCCAATAGCTTCTGCATATCAGAACTCCAGTCATTCATATCATCTTCAGCACTTCTCTTGCTTCTAAAGTTGATGATTCCAGCTGGTCGATCAATGCAGGCCCATACCATTCCGGAAACAACCAGTCGAGCAAGTACCTCTTCGGTTTGTTGAGCGGTGAGGTCAAGCAAGGACGTCAGCCGAGAAACAGTGATTTGCGGGTAATATTCGGCCACGACACGAATATTCTGAATGGTTTGAGGTGTTAATTCAAGCAGCAGCAAAATAGACATGCATGCTTACATGTTCTAGGACTCGAGTGTGTAAATCTTCCCACTGGTTGTCAGCGGAAAATACGGGAGTTTTTCGCAAAAATGGCCCATATAATGTCTCGATACCAGGCCATCTCATGAGCTCACGATTGGTGAATGACTTCACCAGATTGCTATCGGGGAGTTAGCATTGCTGTGGTTGATATGTGATTTCAAACTTATTACTGCAATTCCAACTTGATTAAGGCAGGATCGACAAAGAGATGATGTAGCATATCAGACCGCTCATTATTATGCGGGGCCAGGACGACATAGTATATGTTCAAAGGCCTGAGAAGCAAAGACAGTCATTATTGGTATTCTTGATAGAAGAAACATTGCCTACCACTTTTCCTTTGTCATTCTTATCCTCCTTGATTGACGGGGTTTCCCAAACTTTGTAATAGTATTTGGCAATATCGAGATAAGCGTCGATTCAGTGCATGTTGAATCATCAGGTCGCAAAACTTGAGTCTTAGATCCTAAGCAAAAGTGTTGAGTTGCAGTCTTTAGATAAGTTTGACCAAACCATAAACCTTGTTGTCCTTCTCCTTCGGAAACTCCTCATTGATTTTTCTCCCACCAACTCTAACCTTCACCCATTCCGCCTCACCCCCACCTATCGAGTCCTTGCCATCCTTTCCCAACACTGCGTCGCTATCAGCATCCGCATTTGTTCAAGGATGAATTCAGTCTTTTCTCTGCGTTCCATGGATGAATATGTCTAAAACAGAAAGAAGGTCACACGTCACTTGCGATGATTCCAGGGAGGGAGGACTCACCACTGGCAAGGATTCATGTTAGTATGATAGCAGGAGTGTCACTCGAGCTCGCGGTGAGTCTCCAGGAAAATCTAATTACCTGGTTGCCTGTAAGCTTTGTGTGGAAGGGATATGGAAGCGAAGGGATAGAGAGCGACCTGTGGGGAGAATAAGTCATGTGAAAGACAGCATAGGACCGGGGAGGGACTGAGAGACTGAGGGAATATACTGTGAGAGGAGTCGCCGGGCCCCAGACCAGGGATTTCCAGGCCAAGGAATTACCTTGGTAAATTTGCTCTGGCTCATGGGTCGGCCATGATGCTGGTTCAACGTTTAGGATTATCGTGATAATTGTGAAGGTACAGGCTTTGAAAAAGGCCAAATCGCTACCTGTTTGGCCCTGGGAAATATCGATCAAATAACCCTCGGCAATTCCTCCCGAACCAGCGTTTTGTTGTATTCCCAACTCAGCATCTGCTGGGCCCCAAAATCTCGCTGAGTAATCATTGCCTCAATATAACGTCCATGGCATAGATCAAAGGGTTTTCCCGATTGGGCGTGTAATGTTATTTGTTTGCAACATGCTGTGCAGTAACTTTTAAACTCGGGGTTCATTTTCTAAGGCAACCTATATAGGATTGCGTTCCCTGTGGAACCGTATGGCACTCCGTCAGATCTTCGTCACGTTTTCATATCCTTCCATCGGTATCTGACCTTCGCGCTCGACTTCAGACGAGGAATAAAAAATAAAGTTTCGATTCGAAGGCGCCTGGCTACTGCCATCAACGAGATTCAGAATCCCAATGAACCTCACGTCCACGACGTCGTCATTATCCACGATGGTCTCGACAGAGTTATGATCTGTTCAGGAGAGTTGATTCGGGAACAGGAGATCCATTGCCGGCCTTGGATGACTGAATCATTTATCTTAGTCGTCAGCATTCTCGAGGGTGAGGTAGAAATACCTTTGAACGAGTGTATTTAGACACGGAATCTTAGGTATGCCATTAACAGAGCCGAACATCCCGTCACTGTTTTCACGGAATTCTAGTTCATCTGTGAGCTGCACAAAGTAATGGAGGCTTCGTACCAAAACCAACAAGATACTGTAAGGTTGTTGCCTGTTTGAATAGTAAGCGGTCTTTGAAGTAAGAGCAAATCGTGATGATATTACCTTGGAAGATTGAATAGCTGTCCTCAAACCAGCAATTTCCTGTTCAATCCTGGTATCCACCTCTTTAATTTTCAATTCCTGACCGCTGCTCTCCTCCCGTAGCCTGCCTTTCTCTAAATTCAAGTCAAGACGCACTCCGGCTTGCGTGCGTGTAATTTCTTCGCGTAACCGTTGCTTCAGCTTTTCTATGTCAGCGACAAGTCGATCATTTTCAGCTTTAATCATCGCAAGGTCATTTTTCTCCATAAGTTGAAGCTCAGATTTGATCTGGGCAAAGTCAACCTGTTGAGTATAGTGATGCTAAGACGACGATCCTGAACTTGAACATGATCAACAATTGCGAGAGGAGAACGCTCACTTTCTCTTGATCTGCTCTGGTGACCATATTGCTGGTCATATTCCTTATGCTTTCGTCTATTACTTCTGCCATGGCAGACATGATGCCCTCCGCTTGAGCACGGTTCAAACCTTCACGTTCCAGACGCTGGACAAAGTGATGAGTGTCAAAGTGAAAATTGGAGCATGGCAAAGTGATTCTGAACAAGCGACGACCGAAATAACAAGATACGCGAGGGAGGTATCTTTTCGTGACAGGTTTGGGCCACATGCTAATACTAGGCTAGTGGCAGGAGATGTCCAGGTCACGTGTATTTGCGGGTCAACAATGACGGTCACCATGGTACGCTACAGAGGATATTTCATGTTCTTGTCTATTATCTTTCTGTCAATGTCTGACTGAGTCTTTTATCCGCTTATCCCTCAACGATACAAGTCTCTCAGTGCATGATGTCTCTGGATTGGAATAACTCTGACTTTACAGTGGCTTATCAGTCCATTGTTCACCACGAGCAGTTGAACTGGTCAGAGTGAAATGTAACATTCTACTTGATCGTCTCTGATATTGTCTTATCGGCACTAGGTTGTTGATAAGTTATGACTATGTGCGTTTCGAATTCATTTGGTCAAACTAGTCTGAGGTTTTCCGCAGACTCTAGATCAGTTTTCGTTGACTGCCTGTGGTACAGAAGGCCTTCTGGAGTTGAAGAGTAAGATAGAGAGCGACGTGTGCTTTGGCTTTTGCCGAGTAGAATCTAATGGAAAAGCCTACTTCATCCTCATCAACTGTATTCCTCGATCTATCTCCCACACCCAGAGAGGTGTGTATTTTTAGGTCTTAACTGTATACTAGTTAGATTATCTCTTGTGATAGCACGCGCATTGGTGCACTCCCGTCGCATTGCCACTCTGTTCAAGGTAGTAGTTTTGTTCACTCATGGGTATTCTTGCTGATAAACTTTCATCCAGATTCAACATACTGCACTAACGGTGGACACAGTGGAACAATTAACTCCCAGCCTAATTAATAAGGCAGTCACTGACGGTGTTTCTTCTCATGTCATTGACGCAGATCATTTGACATCTCAGCCATACAATGTGATCGAGAAGACGTTACCCAGCAGTCCTGCTGACCAACAAGTGCATAGGTCTGTGTCAGAAACACGCGCCTCCCGTTCCCCTCCTAAAGGGGTTTTCTCCTTGTTCCTGCGCCGAAACAAGAATATGGCTGACAAGTTTGGCGATACTCCACCACCTATACCCCCAAAAGATGAGGACCGATTATCGGCAGACCAGCCACATATCGAAGACATGTCTATTTCCTCAAACCCTGTCACCTCATTTACAAATGACCTGTCCGCCACTCAGGATGTTCCTGGACTTGCGCGGTCCAACAAGTTATCAGAATTTGTGGCAATTTCTCAGCCTCCGGGTTCCGCCGAAGTCGTTATAGAGCCCGCCCGCTTGCACCCGTCATCGCGCATTGTACCTCCACGTTCTTCTCTACCCTCGGGACCCGCCATCGTGGTTAATGCTGAGAGGAATGCTCAGAGACGAATTGAGGCTCAAAGGCAAAGGGAAGAAGATGAGAAGGAAGCTTCGAGAGAAGAAGCTGAACGGCAGGCACGCTTAAGGAGACAAAAGCAGGAGATCTTCAGACAGGAAGAGGAAGAGCGAGAACGAAGACGAGCTATTCTCCAGGAAGAAGTCAGGCAGGCAAAGGCTGAGCACTCGAAGAAGCGAAGGGAAGCAAGGGAAGCTGAGGAGCGCAATTTGCTGGAGCTTATGGAGAAGAAGAAGATGGAGAAGGAGAAGAGGATAGAGCTGTCGAAGCGATCAGAGGAGTCGCGCAAAAAGCAGGCGAGACTTGCGCAAGAGCTCGTTGAACAGAGCCAGCAGGCTAAGAAACAAGCAGATGAGGAAAGGAAAAACCGTATCAAATTGGTGGAAGCCAATCTCAACCTCAATTCTAACGCAAACGCAGAAACCCTTGTAGCTGGTTGGGTGACTATACAGACGAATGAATCCCCAGTTTGGAAACGACGATTCTTCAAGTTCGTTGGCACAACAATGTTATTCTACAGGAGTTCTAAAGTGGGTGCCTTTGCCTTACTATAACGATTTGCTTATTCGGAAACTAAGGATACTACGGTGCCGTTGGATAAGGTCCAATTTCGCGGTCGTGTACGTTGTCTGAAAGAATGGTACGAAGGTTTCGAGGAACTGGAGGCTATTCCCCATTCTTTTGCAATCCAGTTCAACGACGGCCAGGGTTCGTGGTCCGTATTCTCTGACTCTGAAGGGGAAAAGGCTAGTATGACCTTGCCAAGTCCGACTATACTCTAGTAAACTGGCCGCCTGACTGTTGTTTGATCAGGAGAAGCTTTTCGCCCTCATCCACCAAGCCGCTAGGGTCTAATGGCATCAGTGATTGAATTATGCCTTGGTGAGTTTCTGTCCGCCTCTGCTATATTGCGAACTTCTGTTTTTATTAAAACTAACCAACAAATTACATCAATTTGAAGATAACTGGAATGTAGACACATTACGGTTCATTAACGTTCATTGTTCATTCAAGTTATTGAGTAACGTTGTCAAACATCGTTTAGTGACCATATCACCCTAAGAGAGCGTAAGGGGTTAATTAACGACATGTTTAGATCCTAGATAGTGCACACCTTCAAGAGAACGCTGAAAGTCAGATCACGAAGCGGTTCCGGCAAACAGGCGCGTAATGCTTCCCGAGCCCTACACAATTAAATAATAAGATGTAATGCATCCAACGAAGGTGATAGTTATTTCGTGCCGTAAATTATCACTAAGCCGAAGGTAACATCGAACGACATGCTTCAGGAGCCTTACTGCCTGCGTTTCGACGAGCTGATTGACCATATTGCTGAGGACGGTGCCAACAGCGTAGAATCGTTCATATGTATGGCAAATGTAGGTTAATCCTGTTTCGTCCAAAAGTATCTTTTGAACAATGAAAATAGCGACAGTTTTGGAGAGCTCGGAACCGGTCTCCATGATGCGGAGGCAGAGAGGGATGATTTCTGTGGAGAGAAGGAAATGGATGACGGTGTTGTTGTCGTTTTGCTACGGAAGGATCAACGGTTGGATCAGAGTCAAGCATCTCATAGATTCACCTTGACAAGTGCGCCGATAACACCAAGCGAAGTGAGACGGAGGTATTCAAATGGGCGGGTCTTTGAGGTCGTATTTAGAAAGGGATAGAGGAAGAGGGGAATATGGGCTATTGGGTTAGATGAGTTAACGTAATTACGAGGAACTATCGTGCTCTACCGTTGAGAAACAATTGTCTGGTTTCCGGATGCGAAGCTACACATTGCAGCAGAGCAAGAGCATTACAAACACGATTGGACACATGTGCAGTAAGATTTGGGGGTGAGAGAAGTGGGTAGACAGAGACAATTTCCTGGAGGAGCGCCGGCATTATGCCTGCGGAAGAAGACCGTAATTGAGGGTTGATTGCTGTGTGATCGACACACATACCAAAGGAATGCCACAGAACAAGAGCTAAATCGTCATATTGCTCTCGCTTCTTACTCAGCTCAAGAAGGGCGCCTTCCCGGATATTTGGGTCCATGAGATCGATAACCAGGGAGTAGATCTTTCCGTCCTCATGCAGACCGAGATTTGCGGTCAGAGCGTTGCCCATGAAGGGTCCGCCAGGCTGATGTGGGACGGGGTGGACCAATGGTGCAGACGGAATAGGGGGGGTCTCAGAGTACGTTGACATGCCTCGCTGGTATGGGTTATATTGCTGTGTGTGCTGAAGGTAAGAGATGGGCTTAGGAGATATAAGACCAGCCATGTCGGATGTCACAGGATGTGGATGAGCTGTCGGATGTAGATGAGCCTTCAGAATTTTAAGTCAGCCTGGGCCGTGACCTCTTCTCTTATGAATCATACGACGACGAATTGTCCACCTCCCTCTGCTACCCATCTCCCCATCGTCGATGTCCCGTTCTATCATTCCTACCGTCCTTCCATTATTACTGGAATTTCAGATCACATCCTTGCGCTCGCCAGTCCAATAATTGCATATTGGACAATGTCACTTATATTTCATCTCCTCGACACGTCTGGCTGGCGTTGGCTTGAAAAATACCGTATTCACGAATCTATTGAAGTGCAGTTGCGAAATCGTGCCTCACCTGCACAAGTAGTTCGGGGTGTTTTGCTGCAACAATTACTCCAAACATCTTTGGGATTATACTGGATGTCTGGGGAGGCAAACAACGCTCAAATAGACCACCGAGAGAAGATGGAGCACATCGCTCGAATTCTAGCGTCTGTAAGGACGTGGGTCATCGGCACGCAAGCGCGACAATCTGTTCTTAGTGCTCAATTTGTCCATTTTCTCTATTGGTGGGGGATTCCCCTAGTCCAGTTTTTTTTTGCTATGTGAGCACCTTTCTTCTGAAATTCTTCGATTCGGGCTTACATCCCTCGATAGGTTTTTCATTGACACATGGCAGTATTTCCTTCATCGCCTCATGCACATGAACAAGTTTCTGTATAGGCGGTTCCACTCTGTTCACCATCGCCTTTATGTGCCCTATGCATTTGGCTCACTTTACAACCACCCGGTGGAGGGCTTCCTATTGGACTCTCTCGGTTCTGCCTTGGCTCAATCATTATCTGGCATGACCACTCGTCAGGCAATCCTCCTCTTTACGTTTGCGACATGCAAGACCGTTGATGATCATTGCGGCTACAATTTTCCCTTTGATCCCTTTCAACTACTTTCTGGCAATAATGCTGATTATCACGACATCCACCATCAGGTTTGTTCCCATGCTTTCTATTAAATTCAACACTCACGCATAACAGGTTGTTGGAATTAAATCCAACTTTTCGCAGCCATTCTTTGTACATTGGGATGTGCTTCTTGGAACCCGAATGACCCGAGAGGAGGTCGCACGGCGCAAGGACAGCAGAGTAAAACAGCAGAAAAAAGTGCAGTGATGCCGGAAAGCAGTACCAAACAATCGTCTCTGTCTACACATGAATGTCCCCGCAGTACTTAACACAATTATTTAAAGCTTTGTAATGACCTAGACAATTCATACTGTCTAACACAATCCATCCCTTCACTTCATGATCTTGGAAGCAATTATAGAACAGAACCCACAGTGATTTGTGGGCTAATTTGCTTTCAGAGATGGCACAGTCGCTGTAGGAAGTAGAATCAATGATAAACAGTGAACAAATCACTGAATCTGGCACTTGTGTGTTTTCAGTGACAATCACTCATAAATGAAATTCAGGGATGAAAATTTTTGTTGCTGTAATTCAGTGAAATTTTTTTTTCATGTTGCTGAAAAACATTGTCTCAACTAGCTGCACAATAAAAACAAGACACAAGAAGTTGATGGTACAGAAAATGAGACATCAGTGGTTCATGAGCTGAAAAAGAGACCAGGGCCTTAGAGTCCTCATTGTCCTCATCATCATTGTCATTCTCACTGTCCTCAGTTCCATCCTGCCTCTTATATTTTGGGGTCCTCTACCTGCCCATGGACCAGAATCAGTCAGTGCTTCAACTTGTTTGGTGGGCCAGTGCTTTGCATGGCATGAACGAGTTCTTTTGTCTCACTGCTATCCTTTCAAGAAATCAGGAGAATATTTTATGTTAGTTTTGGTCAGAAATTTCTCTTATTTTATGTTTTTTTATTTAATAGTTTTCTTATAGGGAGCTATAATCCAGATGATCCTGTACAATTTGGCATTAGAGACATATCCAACATTTTACCTTTGGATCCATATACAACACTATCTTTTCCATATTTTTGGCCAGAAGATCAGATATCCAAGAACCCTGTGTCATCACCAGATACTTTAGTTTCACCTTCCCCCATCAATCCACCTACATGTTCTGGTTTTGTTTATCCCATTGTGCCAATATACAAGTTGGTTAAGGATAATCGTTTCTGCAGAGGCTATATATATGTGGCTGATTTCCAAACTGCCAAGAAAGCCAAAATTATGGATGCCCTACTCCATACCATAGTCCCTCCTGATGTTGGGCCAGCTTTAGTTAATGGACAGCTTGAACATGTCCCTGTCCCTGGCATGATTCTTATGCCTGTTGGCATACCTTTTGTCAATTCTATAAATGGCTCAGACAAACACATCATCACAGTTGCCTGTATTCAAACTGTTTCTTCTATGCAACAGTATCCATGTGGTCCTGAAATTGAAAGATTAGTAAACCAAATACTCAAGATTGCTTTTGGAAAACCAGCTACCTCTAATGGCCAGCTGGCTATTCCTGCAATATATGACCTAGGCCTTAAACACAATGACCAATCCACTAGAGATGCTGGTGATCCCCGGAACGGATCCTCCAGTTTAGCCACCACAAAGATTGAGGGAGATGGACAAGGAACAGTTGCACCTGCAGTTCAAGTTCAGCATCCACAAATATGTCAACTTCTTCATGTTTGTCATCACCTCTTTAGACTCATTATGCCCACATGCATCTCCAAGTTTGAATGGGACATGTTTGAGTGGATTTTCAAGGAGAATAATGTTCCTGGTTTTGGTGGTTCTTCACCCAACAACACTGGACTCCAAGTCAATGTGTCATCTGATATAGGTGATCTGGCTTCTATGATTGGTCAATTCCAGGGTTGATTGCATACTGATGGAAATGATTTCCATCCTGGGTTCACACTCTTCATTTTGGCTTTGCATTTACCTCCAGGTATGTTTGTAAATGTACAAAATATCTCAAACTTTTGTTTATGAAATTTTTATTTGATTTATAATAAAGGAAGTGATTCTGGTCCATTCTTTTTTCCAAGGCCTGCTTTGTATTTCAGAGCAATTGGTATTGCTTTGTTTTTTGCAGTCTTCAAAGGAAAGGATCTTCATGGTAGTGAAAAGCCAACTTTAAACCCATTTACTGCAGAAGAGTGGCTTTCAGAAACTGGCCTTGGTTCACTTTCCAACTTAGTTGGCATACAAAATCAGGTTGGATTGGTTGTCTATCCTAATAATACTGCATTCACATGCTCTACCCCATTTCTTGTCACACCATTAACTGGATTTGGAAACATGGGATCTCACTCCCATTTTGGCCGCGGATATCCTACATTTGCCAATGATGGCCTGCACATTTTTGGAGATATTAGAACTCACCAAAATTTCCTTGCAAGAGACCTTGTTTTTAATTACTGGAATACTGCTCTTTTGTCTAAAATAAAATCACCTATGCATGCCTCCACCATAATATCCATCATGACTTATGTCAATGAAAGTGGTGATGTTTGTCACATGGATCCTCTTCCATATGATCCTGTAGAAGACTGAGCTATGGTCAGACAGATGAGGGGGCATTATTCTTGGTATGTGCAGAAGATATGTGACCAACATCATATTCCTATTCTGAAGAGGACCTATGGAAATATTCAAAGGAAATTGCGAGATGCTTACAAACAATTGTCAGAACCCTCCCTTCAACTCCTTGCACCTCATAATGTTTGCCTTCCCATCAAACCTCATCCTGTAGTTGTTGAGAATCCTCACTCAACTCTACCTGCTCTGGCATCATCTACATTTGTTTCACCAACTCCCCAAGTTGTTACTTTTGATTCCACAACTTCAACTCCTTTGTCTTTTCCTCCCAGATCTGTAATTGATATGCAAGAAGACAATATTATGCAGTCCAGTAGTTCTAAAAAGTCTCACTCAAAAAGAAAGGCCTCTTTGTCTTTGACTGAAGTGTCTGATGATAGTGGAGAGTATGAGATTGAATCAATTCAGGAGGTAGCTATAATTGATGTGAGTATCATTTTACTCATTTTCAGTGGAAATGTTTTGAGACTTAGACATTTTTGTTATTTGTATAGGGTATTACCCAATGGCGTGTAAGATTCAAGGGCTATGAAGAATCTGATGATTTGTGGTATGAGTATGAGGCTATCTTGTATGAGTTTATTTTATTATCATTGGGATATCATGTTTAGTAGATTGTTTTTAGAAAATCTGCTCCATATCTTTTTTATCAGTTCCAATCAGATCTTCAAAACAATATTTGTCCTTCTCATGAACTGAATTCACAGGATGGCTCAGTTGATTATGAAGAGGAAACCTCAAATGAAGAGTGGACAGATGATGATGAATCCTCAGCACCGGTCATTCAACCCACAGTATCAGATGATTCTCCTATGATCACCATGCATACAATTTCACACCATTCAGGTCCCACTCCAACTACTTCCTTTAAAATGATCAATATACTTCTTGATGTCACAAGACTCCAAGAGGAAGCTGTGGCATTAAATGCTGGTTGGCCAATCATAGGTACACCAATGGACTCCAATACTCTCATCCAGCTGCTTCAAGATCGAGTCAACCTTGACAATCAGGTTACAACATTCATGGAGCTCTCACCAGAATCAAATAATAATATGACACTTAATGATGAAGCTATGTTGATCATGGAGCAGATTGTTGGCTCAGTTAATATACTCCCTTCTCTTGTGGTTGAAGCTGAAAAGCTGCATTTCCTTCAAAGAGCTATTCAATGGCAAATGTGCCGGTCTTACCTTCTATTTTTCCAATGGTATCAGGAATCAGGACCAGGTTTGGCAAGACAGATAGCCAGCAGCCATAAGCTCATGGAAATAAAGTCCAACTACCCATCATTTTCAAACTGTGTTGACCACATAGTCCAGTATGTCCAATGTGTTCATGCTCGACAAAAACAAACCAGCATCCATGGGAAAAAAAGACACAAAACCCCAGCAAAGACTATGGATTTATCTGCAGCAGATACTGAGCTGAATGAAGAGTTTACAAGGCTGTGCTATATACCTCCGAATTTCATTGACACCCATATGAAGTCTGATTCCAATGACTTTATAATTATGCCCATTATTGATCAGATGATTAACGATCATGATGAAGCACTTTATGCTGTAGTCTCTGAAGTTCTTTTTGAACTTTGGTGCAATGCTCTCCTTGTCCCCTCACTGGACAGAGCCGATACTCTATTTAATACCATTTGACGTCGCAAAGACCCTAAGGAAATGAAAAAAAACTCACAACAAGAACATTATTGATCGCTCCATTGTTTGAGGTGGCACAATCATGGCTTTGATTGATACTGTTGGGGAGAATGTGTTGGCATCTGATGGAATTAGGGAATTTTTGTCCAGTCCAGCTAGAATGTTTGAAAAGAAGTTGCAAAAAGATGATGCATTTGCCAATGCACTCACTCGTAATTACAAAAGCATCATGAAACCTCTGGTTGCTCATATCAAATTCTTACTTGATGCTGAACCTAAAATAGTGGAGTGGTGTGATTACATTGGACATTTGATTAGCAGTGCTCTTGCAGATCTTGGAGAAAAGACTGTATCTATTCTGCCTGGTAGTGGTTCAACAGTTTTCAGGTCATACAAGAAAAAACACAGTCTATGGTCCTCTCTTGCCCCCATTCCACCTGTTAGGAGAGTAGAGGACATCTTGTACTCTAATACAGCACCTCATTTTGGTGCTCTTGGATTAATTTGTTGAGAAGCTTTATCCTTCCATCATGAACAGGGAATACAAGACCTTCACCTCCATCATATTCTTCTGGGCCAAACTAAACCAAAATATGAACAGATCAATCCACTCAGCCAGTCCTATCCTTTTCACCATACTAGTCCATATGCAACCCTGTTTGCAAAGCACTTACCAGCCAAACAGCTTACTGGACCTCTAGGACTGGCCAATGCATTGGTGTTCATGGTCAGTTCTCAATGTGAAGATACCATTCCTTTCCTGGATTCCTGTACTTTCTGGTCTGCATCATTGGATGAATGCATCAATAAGTTTGACTACATAATATAAAAAAACTCTCATTTCTACACTGATCTCCACCACAATCCTCTGGCTCCACCAGTATCTTCTTCATTTAAAAGGCCTAAAATTATTTCAGACAAGGGAAAAAAGAAGAAAACTGGCTTTTGTGCTTTGGACAGATGTGAGCAAGCTTCAAGAGGTTATATTCATGTTGACTCACCAACAATCTGGGGACAGCCTAGTAGTCAGCTTGGTCTGTTTCCTGGTATACCTTGTAGAGATAACCTTGTGAAGCAGTTTACACCACTCTTCAGTAATAGTTTTCAACAGAAGTGGGCCAACTTGATTGGACCACTTTTTAACAAAGATCCAACTTCTTTTACTGGGGAGATACCAACATGGCAGGAGATGCATCAGTTTATCCTGAAGCTCAATGTATCTGGACTAGGATCAACAAATCATTCATCTCTTACTGCATTTCAGCTCACCAACAACTTTGTTTTTGCTGGTCTCTGTTCACCACCAACAATGGATGATATAACAACCTGGATATGGAAGATGAAAACAGCTGGTGCATATTGTGGCTTTCAAGAACTTGGATTCAATGTTACATCTCTTGATCACACCCACAAAGCTTTCAATTGTGTTTCCCAACACTTTGGTGGTAACTTGGCAGAGTCTGACCAGTCTTCCATGGGATTCAGTCTGGGATATGGTGTTCTTTTTGTGGAGCATATTCTTTGCAAGATTGTTCGGTGGCAAAATCACTTGATTTTCAACTGTGGAAAAAAGGCTAATTTGATCAAGCTTGGAGATGCTGCAGCTGAAGCACAAGTTTCATGGAGTAAGGGAGCTAATTTGGATGATGCATCATTGTTTCCAATTCCTCTTGTAATGGAACAAGATTGCCTTAAACAGCTTTTAATTGACAGTTAGCAGATTATTTTAATTTAATTTAATTTTCTATTACATACATAGTTGTTTTTATTATCAGCACAATTTCAATAAAAAGTATTTTGTTTTCTATATACTTCATGTTTTCACCTATGAAAGTTGCATCTTTAACAAACAAGTTGAACTTGTCTTCACAAGCAGACAATAATGCGGTATATTGGGGGTTCAAATAACCCTACTGATTCTGAACATTACAAGTAAAAAATATCATTGAAGCCGACTATTTGCTAAGTCCTAATCCTCCTTGGCTAGAATGATGACCCACTGAATATTTAAAGAGAGCTGCTTAGTCAGGTTGTCCTTGGGGATCCAGCTGTTCGCCATGTAGCCAACTAGACAAATCTTCCCCACCAAGTCATCCTCCCACAACTTCAAGTTAGCTGAAAGTTGATGGAGCTTGGTAAAATTTACCATCCCATTTGTGCCATCATATATGGGAACTGGCAAATTCTTAAGATCATGGCAAACTCTGACCAATTGACTTGTACTCACCCTGATCTTCAAAGTTCACCTTTAACCGCCATACTATTGGAAGAGAGCGCTTTCACAGGAGACAAATTTGCAAGGGACTTCTTCTTAGCCAACAATTTTACGATATTACTTCCTGCAGTTCCAGCTGAAAAACATCAGTTTAAAATAAGTTGTAATATGCATATGACAAGAGATACTTACCCTCATCCTTATCTCTTTGTTTAGCACGAGTGCTAATCATGATCGAACCCTCCAGTATTTGAGCCCTCAGCTCAGGAACCTTGAATACCATGCAGAAAAAGGCGCAAAACCTCTCCCACTCTTGAGTGCACATCAGTCCACCAATCTGCCAGAAAATTCCAACAGGTTTGGACATCAAGTTAGAACTGGTCACGAGCAAAACAGAGGTAAAAACGAGATAGGGATTGAAGCCATGTGACCCAGGCTGGCTTGGGTATTCAACAGATCGTGCACTTTCAGATACCAGGTTACTCTTAACAAGAGTCGGGGATGCTCTTGAAGGATTCATGAACACCCCAGACCTGGTAAAGGTGATTGCCTCCACAAGAAGTCTAAGTACACAATTAATAGTTTGAACGACAGCTCATGATATAAGTGAAGGAGGGAGATACCTCATGTTTGCAGAGGGAAAGATTTTCGGAACATTGCTAAGCAAAAACGGTTCTATGGGATCAATCCCAGCATTGGCTGTGACCAGAGTCCCTTTTCTGATTGGAGGACAGTCATCAATCAAAACTATATTATTATCAAAAAACCAATACTCACCGAAGAGCTGGGAGGTTCTTGTATGTGTCCACCAACATGTAGTGTTGGGGAAGTTCGGTCTCAGACCGATTCAAACCCGGTTTAGACCGAACCGAAACCACTGGTCTCAGTTTTGGTTTGGAGATTTCCAGCAGAGACCGAACCATTCAGTCTCCGGTTTGGGGATTTGGCTGCAGTTCAAACTCGGTTCAAACTCAGTTTGAACCGAAACTGATTAACATCGGCCGGCAAGCTCACCCCCCTTCCACAATGTCTCAAAAAGCCCAATCAAGGATCAAGTGCCAAACCATTTACTATTCTTTCCTTATTGTTGAACATGACATGGCGCTACCAACACCCCACAACCAACACCATGACCATGACCATGATCACCACACAGTCAACACCGGTCCAAGCCACCCAACGTCGCATACACAACACATCTGACCCATCGGGCACCACCACCACCACCATGCATCACCACCACCACCATCACGTGCCCATCGAAAATGGCCAATGTGGTCAACCTGCCACGCATGTACAACACATGTGACCCGTCAGGACACCCATGGAGAGGCCCACATGTGGCTCAATGCCAGCACAGGGTGTGCCAGCACTCCAGCACCCCAATCCCACCTCGCAAGCAGGCTGGCCATGTCAATTGATGTGCGCAGCACTGTTGTAAGGTCAGAATGGTGCAGGGGGACTGGCCACTAGCAGTTTGCGGTACCGGGTTTGGACTGAAACTGAACTGATGCAAATGGTTTGCATCAGTTTCGGTCCGGTTTGGAGATTTTGGGGTGGAAACCGGACCATTCGGTTTCCGGTTTGGGCAAAAAGGCTTCAAACCGGACCAAACCGAACTTCCCCAACACTACCAACATGGAATCCATCAGTTCTTGGACAAGAACTTCACATTTGACTGGACTATCACTGGACTTGATGAAATTTTTACTACCGGATTATGATGTAGTGTGGATAAAGTAATGAAACATGTAAGCACCTACGATTCAGGAAAGTCCTCCAAATATACCATCTCTTCTTTAGGTTTCTTGGATGTCGATGAACTGGTATAATAGTATAAGCTAAATTAGGGTGGTCAAAAACTAAGGGCTGGCCTCCTACTGAAAAACATCCTCTTCCAGGAGAATCAACCCTGGTGTGGGTGACCTGTTTGGATGATGCCTTTTGATAAGATCCTTTTTGAGCAGATGCCTTTTGAGGAGACCTATAGTCAAATCAACATATCAGAGAGATAATCAAGGTAGGCTAAACTAATGAATACTTGGATTCATGCTTTGATGGACTGTTAAAATATCAGAAAGGACAATCAACAGAAACAAGAAATTAACTTACATTGTCACCTCTTGTTCAGACAACTCCAGGGATGATGCAACACAGGCTTTCTTTGAGGAGCGAGGGGCACTCCTGGCAGTCGAAGTCCTTATATTGAACAGATCAAACTGAATTGGCTAAATAACGAAAATCTTTACACATCTTTTGCCTGGCTTCCCTGTCTTAGGCTTTGGTGAAGGTGTCACCTCATCTCTAATAAAATAAATAAATGAACCCAGTCAAGTAACATAGAAAGCTGTACTCACTCAGTGGCCTCTTCCTCATCACCATCACTGCTGGAAATTGGTCAGATGCAATACCATTTCAGCAACAAATGCATACATCTCCTCAACATCACTGTAAACATACAAAGGCTTGCCCGTCCGACCACTTTTTTGGCTTTGCCTGGCAACCCAGCATGATAGTAAATAAATTAACACAGAAGAACAGAGAGAAATGCTACCGTGCAGTGGGGGAGGACTCAATGCTGGAATACTTCTTTGGTGGCATGTAGATAGATGAGATGACAATGAGACATGGAGACTTTCCTTTGGAACAGGACTTTGATATTAAATTTTAATGGCACAAAACAGGAACACAGCCCTGTAATATGTTTTAAAATCAAATTTTCCACCCATTTGGCTTGGTGCCTTGTGGTGTCTCTCTGTAGCTCTCTGATGTCTTTGAAAATACCAGATGCAAAAAATAATCTGTACTTATAAGGATACATACTTGTTCAATGACCTTCTGATATATTTTAAAAAAGAAATTTCCATCACTTCCTGTGCCCCATGGTGCCTTGTGGTGCCTCTCTATAGCTTTGAAAATACCAAATGCAGAAAATAACTTGTTCAACAGCCAGTACTTTCTTGATCAAAAAAATTCACAGCTGGCTAGAACATATGGGTGTCACGACTAGTAGCCACGCTATCTGGTGTTGTTCAAAGGGTTGCACGATGTCGGAGATCGGAGGTTGGCCTGGTGGCTGGGTGTTACAGGGCAAGGGCGGCCAGATGTTATTCTTTAGAGGTATGAGCGCTTGTGCGTGGGACTTGATCAAATGTTCAAGGCTCAGGGATAAGGTTTGAGAGTGAGAGATGATAAGGGTTTTTCGATTTGAACTTCTATCAGCGTCGTTATACAACTACTAGGAGATGGTACAGGAGGTCAAAGTTAAAGTAAACTACTGGTACTTCGATGTCTTTTATATGTTTCCTCCCCCTCCGCAGTATCAATGAGTCGCAGTAGGAATGACTCACTCTTCGTCGTTTGATGGGCCGGAGGGCTGATGCGTTCATGTTGTTCCTGCCTTGTAATCGCATTGCCCTTGGCATTGCTGCAATTCATAATCGTGTTGTTTCGGCTTGTGGACGCGTCAGCAGTTTCGTGTGCTTCATGGTACGTGTCATCACGGCTTCCCCATTCGTCGTAAGGGTTATCGTTGCCGTGTGACGCGTCATCGTTGATCTTGGGAGGCCGGTGGAATATGACAGTGGTCAGGGGGATCTTGGGGTCAGCGATGTCGTAAGTTTGTCGTATTCCCCATAGTAATGAAGCCAGAATAAGGATAAGGATGAGAAAAAAGATGAGGATCGCGGTGGTCATTGGTTCGATCATGGTTAAGGGTCTGGGTGCTGTGTGATGGTGGTTTGATGGAGAAAGAGACAGCGTGGGAGTCGGGGATTTCAACCTCCAGTCACGTGGATGAATCGTGGGATTCCATGAGCGGAAGGTCGAATACGCGAAGGCATGCTGGCGGTATAAAGTCCCATTGTTCTTCAGTCTTTGTTCTTCAGCATGCGATGTTTCCCCACTCTTCTCACCGTCTTACGTTCTTCAAGACGTCCGCTCTATTCTCTCCAACCCCCCCTATCACGGTTAATTGTGTTACGCATCACTACACCCTCTCACTCTCGGATGCTGATCGGGATTTGTATTGGGCTGCTGGTCGGTGTTTTGCTTGCGGGAAGGTGAAGCATCGCACGGAGTGTTGCCCACTTCTTGTACGCAACAAGAGGCTTCTGTGCGAGTTATTGGAGAACCCGTACGGTGAGTGTTTTGTCTTCTTCTTCTTGTTGATTATGTTCTGATGATCGCCGGTCTCCTTCTAGCATTGGATGATGCGTTCCCCCCCTCTCCGGTACCATCAGCCTCGATGCCATCGCTCGAGACAGTCTTGTGGGTGGACTCCGAAGACGACCTCTGGCTGGGGTATCGTAAGTCCCAGCCTCGTTATCGCTTCGGTCTTGCTGATCGGTTTACTCGGAACTGTCGGGCAGTGATTGAGAAGGCTTTAGAGAACGCTGTTCAGGATCTGGTCGACGGGAGTCCTCTTCCAGTCAACACAGGGTGTAGGGGATCCGAGTTGGATCCTTTCATCGTAGAGTAGTGTTGTCGTAGCCGTGGTCGTACCCCCCCCCGGGGGAGTTGTAGTTCATAGTTCATTGCGCCTTGCCCCTCCCTGAGGGGGTGTAATTGTATCGCTTCGCCCTGCTCCGCATGTTGTGTAAGGAATAAGTTAAGAGCCTGGGAGTTGGAGAGGATCGTCATGAAAATATGGAAAGGTAAGGAAAAATGTATAGGGGGTGACGTATTTTCATGACAATGGGTGCCTTATGACAGAATCCAATACATCGGATTCAAGATAAAAGGTCCAAAGTTTCACCAACAGTCATGATGATGTATATTTTTCGAAAGCAACCATGTCATTTTGGAAAGTACCCCTGAAAAGCACCAGCCCATCCAGCTCAGCATAACTGAATATAGTTTAAAATTCCAGCAATTTTTATTAAAAATAAGAAAGCACCAGGTGTAGTTTACTGTATTCCTCAGTGGTTCCACCTGAACTCAACCATCATGAATCAATTCTACAACTACAAAGCAGCCAGTGAGAGGGAACTGTTGTTGTCAGCTATATTTGTTAAGTTCTTCAATGACAGCTGAATCTGTCGAGTTCTTTTCAACCTTAGCATATGAAGGAAAGCACCACCAGAGGTATTTGAGTGTGTTTAACAAGGCATGTGTTCTGTCCCATATGGCTGATGAAGTATTGCAAAATATACTAGGAGAATGGGTTACACTTGAAAGCCAAGATCCAGTATAATCAAGCCATGGCACAATACAAACTCGTACAGGAATTAGATGGAAAAGAGATGGAGGAAATTATACTTTGGCTTACTGGAATCATAGCTGAATGTGACTTACCCCCAGTCAGCCAACTTCCAAGGTGAGCACTACCAGGCTATATCAAGATCCTGGAGACTTAACTTTCATATGGTTGATAGTTCTGAAGCTAGAATCAAATTTTTGTGACAACATGTCACTTTGACAGGGCTGAATTCACCTCCATTTGATTTGGCTATCGAGAATATTCAGACCATCCATGCCATGTTTGCCAAGGGTATTAGTCCCTTCAAACTCCAGCCTTGGACATCCAGTACATTTTCTGGATATACGACAGTTGAAGCACACAAGAGATACTTTACAAGTGCAAAACTTGCTACGCACTCTGATATCGTCCCCTTCAGTCCTCTTGTTGATCCCCATGTGTTTTGGCATCTGTGGATCAAAGTCAATACTTTCACACCACTGCCAATGATGTTGGATATTTTTCCAGGCTTGTAACCACGGACAAAAAATACAAGTGAGTACACAACTTTTTCTGCAATGCAAACTCATGGAAACATGTAGGTACGAACATACAACACCAACTAGCTTGGTTCCTGGTGTAGTTGTGGACCTTCGACTCTAATTTCGTGCATTTTGCCCCAAGGAAGATAAGACTTTCAAGCTTGGTTTAGTACTTCAGTCAATGGCTCTCCTTGACAACAAATTTGCAGAGGTGTGTGGACTATTTTTGTTATAGTTTCTTGTTATAACTTGTTTTATGAAGGAGACTTCAAAGGCACTCTTGAAAACACAACGTCTTCAAGTCAAAGTATCTTCAAAAATTCGGAAAAGAGGTGTAGCATTTACTGATGATAAGGACAAGGCTGACAAGGCCTCCAATGCAGACTAAATTTTGAAGCTCATGATTATGTAACTTTCATATAAACTGGTCAGTTTTTGTTTCAATCAATATGATATTCTGAGGTTGCACTGTTTTTTTTTTCTCATCCACTTTCTCACCGAAATATTTGAGAACATACTTTACAAAATCATATCATCATCAAACTCCCATTGAAAAGTTTTTGTTTTGTTGGGCCCAATATAAAATACTAAAGGTTCAAGGAGGTGGGTTGGTACAGCTTGGTATACATCAAGAGGATTTTCTGGTAGTCACTATGAAGATATTCCCACAATTCTTAATAATAGTGTTGGGATTGGCAAAGGTGCAACAAAGACAATATATTCTTCTAATTATTAATTATATCAAGTAATCTCACACATTGCTGCAATTAAGAGGGGTTTATGGAGTGGTTGAAAACAAGAGGAGAAGGGCACTCTGGTAGTTGAAAAAATGGGTTTGGTGTTGCGTGAGCAGAAAGCCAGAAAGTGAGGGCCTGAAACCCACCAACTGCTTGTTTGGAACCCAAATGAGGTGCGGGGGGCATACATGGGCTGGGAGTGGTCAAAAACTGGCAGGGTGGGGTGGCCTGGTGGTTGAAAAAAATGGGTGGTGGTAGTTGGGCAAATGGCGGGAGTGCGAGGTCATGAGACCCCCCAACCCTCCTTTTCACTGGAAAAGAAGTATGGGGGGTGTACATAGGCTGGGTGGTTGAAAAAAAGGAGGGGTGGGCAGATGGCAGGAGTGTGAGGTCCTGAGACCCCCCAACCCCATGTTTTCAACGTGGATGGGGAGGGGGTGCAAACATCAATACTAGACTAACAAAATAACACTAGCACTTACTTTATCCTGTACACCAACCCCCCAACGATCTTGCTGATGAGCAGGAGTCTGTGACTGACTGTGACAATTTCCTTTTAGGATCAATTCCGCATCGTACAAATTCTTTTTCTCATCCATCAGAGCAGTTTCTGATTTTTTACAATCTCAAAATAAATCCTATATTCCTGAAAATATTTGAGGACAAGATTTCAAAAATCTACTTATTCCTGAATTTTTCCAGAAAAAAAGGATTAGAAATACAGAATTTGGCTTTAGGGTTGATTTCAAACATTAATTAATTAATTAATTACTGATGAACTTCCATAGATCCTGGACTCATAAGAACGAGTCTTCCATAAATGGCAGAACTCGTAATAGGATAAGTAAAAAATTCTGCAGGAAAATACAGCAGGATAGTGAAATAGTCAAGCTCTTTACCCTTTACCACGTATTCCCAGTGGGACAATGTGGAGTCTAGGTGAATTCCACATGAATTTTATGCCAGCCAAATTGAGATTTTACCACTCAAAATTTCACTCCCACTCCAGGTCAATTCCATGTGGATTCTGCATGGACATGTGGAGTCCATGTGGATTCCACATGAATTTTGTCCACATAGACTCTATGTGGAATCCACACAAAAACTGTTATTAATAACTGTAAACCAGCTATTTTTATAACCTCTTTATCATATTACTATATTGTAATAATTAATCGGTGTTAATTACTAAAGGGAGAATGCTCTGAAGTAAATATGTGAGGTTTCAGCACCTTATATAGTGTTGTTTGGTGCATGGACCAATTTGGGAACATGTGAATGTCACATGACAGTCAACAAACAATGCATCAACCAAACATCACCAACTCCAACACCAATCACTCGACGCCCAATGCCCAATGTCCAATGCCCAATGCCCAACCTGAGAAAGACCCATGCCCAACAAATCGGATCGATGCTGCATGAGTCCAGCAATGATGGGAGCAGCAGGGGCTTGTACGCACCCCGCTGCATTGTATTGCTTTTTTTCTCTTTCCTGTATTGTCACTGACTATGATTATACTCATTCCCAGGCCACATGAACCCTGACATCACCACGGCTACAATGAACAAGAGCCAAAGCCGCCACATGCCAGTGCCAATGCCAAGACCAACCAACAGCACCACACATCCAAACGCCTGCCCGCCTGTCCCAACAATGATGATGCCAAGTACAGCCAGGATAAAGGCAGGGATGGGGATGGCCAGGGACAAGGAATGGCAAGGACAGGGATGTGGATGAGGACCACAAGGACAGGGAAGAGGACGACAGTCAGGACAGGGATGAGGAAGATGGCATGGCCAGGGAATGAGGACAACTGCCACAAGGATGACGGCAAGGATGACAGAGGTGAGGATGACAGAAGCCGAGACGATGAGGATAACAACTGAAATGACGAGACAGCCTAAATGAGGATGGGGGCACCAGGACTGGGACACCAGGACAATGCCAACAAGGGCGATGGAGATGGGGACAAGGACAGGGTCGATGGAGACAAGGTATGTACTCCCTCTTCGTCTCCTCCTGCTCCACCTTCTGCTCTCTCCCCTCCTTCCCTCACTCACTCCCTCCTTCCCTCACTCACTCCCTCCTTCCTCATTCCCCGCCTCTCCTCCTTTCTTCCCCCTTCTCACCTCCCTCTCCCTCTCCTACTTCCCCTTTCCCCCTCCTCTCCTCCTTCCCCCTTTCCTCCCCCCCCTTCCCCCATCTTCTCCTACCTTTTCCCCCTCTTTTCCCCTCTCCCCACTTCCCTCCTTCTTTTTCTCCCTCTTCCCTGTCCCCTTCCCCCACCACTCTCCCTTCCACTCTTTCCTTCCATTTATGTTCTTCCATTTTCACTCCCTTCCCCTCCCCCTTTTCCCTCTACCTCTGTATTATAGTAATTGATTCATTACATGTAGATAGCACCTTTTATTTTATTTATGGATTTATCTATTTGGCTCCCCGGGGAGCCGCTTAGTCATCCAACACCCCTTTCCTTATATGGTTATAGCTAACTGGCCTGATTAAGATAAATCAATTCTTGCTTGTCCATTACTTGAGAGCAAATTCAAGAGAATTAAGCAATGAAATGTTCAATATTGTTAGACCTTCAGAATAAATAATCATAAGGTTTGGTAGAGTAGTTGGTGAAAAATAAATCAACTGCTTATCTATACTTAAGGTTCCTAAGGTTCCACTACATCAAAGATGACAATTATTTTTTCTCAGTAATATACACTTATAAATTACTCAAATCTAATTTTACTATATTTTTGCCAATGGTATTGCAAAGACAATAATTCATTTATCTTGATCAAGCCACTTAGCTATAACTATATAAGGAAAGGGGTGTCAGATGACTAAGCGGCTCCCCGGGGAGCCAAATAGACACTCCCTTTATTTATTATCACATTTTGTAATGGAAGAGTTTTGAGTTCATTTGATTTCAGTCATACTTGAGCATCCCAGTGAAGAGTCTGAAGATTTAGTTGGATTTGGAAAATTTGTGTCTGAGTACAAGCCAAAACAATGTTTGATGGTTATCTTGCCCAGCCCTTCATTGAAGCCACCTTTATTCAAACCAGTCTGTTTTCCTTCTGAATTATTAACCCAGTAATAATAACTTACATTGGAATTACACTGTGTCCCACTAACTTCTGCTCAAGTTATGTCTTTTTTTGTTTATTAATAATTTCTGTACTTCTACTAACTAAAACCTTTCTAGTTCAATATTACTGCACAAGCAGCCAGGTGCAACACCAACACCATCATTCCAATTACCACCATCCAACACCACCACCATCGATACCAAAGGCACACCAGTGCAATGGCCATGGCAATGGCAATGGGAACACCAGCTGCAATGCCCCAGACCTCATCTAAGGGCATAAATGGAGGCATGTAGGAGGATGATTAAATGAAATGATGAAGCCATGACCAACCGAGGCACAAACAGAATGAGTTAAAGGAATTGACCATGGATGATGAAGATGAAGATGAAGATGAGCATGGAATTCATATTGATCAATAAACAAGTAATTAGTAACTAGGAGTGGATATTTTTCTGAATGTGCTTGTTGTGTATGTGAAGATCTTGTCTGTCTAATATTCTGAAGAGTGGTCTACAAAGAATTTGACACACTATTCTAAATATTTTGAAGCTCTACTACAGTTGTTTTGTTGTTGTTGCTGTTGGGTATTGAAGGGGAGAATGTGTTTGGAAATGTGTTGGTGGACATGTTGGTGAATGTACTCAGACTCTGATAGGTGGCTCCTGTTCCAGTGAAAGTGTCAGTCCATATGTCCATTGCTAACATAGAAATCAACCCTATCAAAGGTGGGGACAGTAAGGTTGAGATGGGTACAGACACCAATGATGCCAAAGACACTGATGAGCCAGGTTGCTGTTGTTTCTGTTGTTTCTGTTGTTGTTATTGTTGTTGTTGTTGTTGTTGTTGTTGTTGTTGTTGTTGTTGTTGTTGTTGTTGTTGTTGTTGTTGTTGTTGTTGCTGTTGGTGCTGCTGCTGCTGTTGCTGTTGGATATTGCTGTTGGACATAGTGGGAGGGAGGTGTTCAAAAATGTGTTGGTAAACATATTTGTGAATATACTCAGACTCTAGAATTCTATCCCAGTGCCAGTGTCAGTTCATGTGTTCATTGGAGATGAAGGTGGAGGTGAAGGTGAAGGTGAAGATAATTATGGGATTAATATGGACAAGGAGTTGGTAACCATAAGTGAGTATTGGCTTGATAGAGATGAAGGTGAAGATGGAGGTGAAGATGGAGGTGAAGGTGGAGGTGAAGGTGGAGATGAAGAGAAGATGAAAGTGACTATGAGATTGATGTGAATTACTAAAAACATAATGATTAACTGAAAGTGACATTTGTTGAACATGCTTGTGTATAAGCATTCCAAAGACTACTAACAAAATAAAGGATTCCAATTGGAATACTTGGAATCATTGTCGCAGTATAGAACTGAGAAAATGATAGTTAAGTTCAATAGTCATCTACAGTAGTATTCAAACCAAGTCAAGACATATACAAATGTGAGAATATTATGAATTTGTGTTGAACCACATAGTGGGATCTTGCTCTATGAGTAATATCAGAGAGTTCCATAGTAGACTCTAATAACAACTTTGTGTTCTTAACAACAATTGTATTAGGTAAGATATAAGCAAAACAATGGAAAAATCTTGACTTTTGGGTGGGAATTTGGTGGGAATAAAATGGTCTATTAGTCTTCAAGCAAGCCCTATGAGTTTAGAATGCTAGATATGGTGTTATATTAGCATTAGGATTGATATTGAAGGAGAAAAGGTCAAAAAAGTCAAAAAAAAGTCAGTGTATTTTGACTTTTTATGTGGATTCCATGTGGAGTCCATGTGGAGTCCACATTGTCCAGATTGTTCACATTGTCCATGTGGACTCCGCATTGTCCCACTGGGAATACATGGTAAAGGGTAAAATACTGAAATAGTCATGCACAATGTTGACAATGACAGGCACGTATGCCTGTGAGTGACGGGTGGGGGAGAGCATGGCAACAGTGATGGGAAGCCCGAGCCCATCAGTGCCATTGTTCCTGACTGGACCTGACATTCCTGAATGGATTATTACCATATATAGGACATTAGTAACTACAGTACCAAAGACTCTAAGTATTTTGAAGCTCTGGAGCACTATTTATAGCCAGTGTTGGGATTTAAGCAAACTAGAGCCTAACAATAGTGGCTGAAACATGATCAGCCACTATTGTTAGACTCTCAGTGTGGAAAGGTCAGGTGATAAGAAAATGAAAGTGACCAGTTCAGAAATGTCAAGTCACATGATCATCTGAATATTCAAATACTCTGATGAAAGATAGGGACAATTTTGGCCACTAAACAAGTTGCATCTTGGAGTTAAGTAAAATGTGGAAACCATTTTCTCCCTTAAAAGTGCTGGAAATTGTGTGAAATAGAAACTTTGGGGACAAGTAACTACTGTAAGTTGAAAAAAGACAAGTGAGCATCTATTTCAAGGAAAATACATCAATTGAAATGTGGAAGCTGGGGTGCAACCACCTCCACCCATGGAGTTACCTCAATCATGACACAGGGGCAGGTGGGAACCACACTGATGCAACAACCACAGGATGCATGACATAGATGTACTGCAATGTCTACCAAATGGGACAGCTCAATAATGAAACCAGGGCGGGTGGGAACCACCTTCACTCATGCACCCACCACAAGATGCATGACATAAATGTACCACAACACCTATGTCAAATGGGACAGCTCAATAATGACACAAGGGTGGGTGGAAACCACCTCCACCCATGCAACCACCGCAGGATGCATGACATAGATCCACACCAGCATCCACATCCAATAGAAAACCTCAATTATTTCAGCAAAACAACCAGTTCAGAAACCTGAAATAACTCACACTTCTTTGTGAAAAATGCAAAATTTGTATGACTGGGGTTGTCAATAACCACATGGAGCTCCCCATTTGCTCCATTGGAGCAATAGGTCCCACAAAATCTGCAGGACTGAACTGTTTGGTCCAGTATATCTCAAGCCAGGGTCAAAATGGTCTAAAATCACGAAAACTCACATATTGCATCAAGAACATGTCCAAATGGCTTGCATAACAGGACAAAAGCAAGGAGGCGGTTGGGAGCGTCTAAATGGTGCTATATCTGTCAATATCCAAGCACAGGTTCTCAAGATATCACCAAACTGCTGGTCAAAATAGACTCCCACAGTAAATCAATAATAACTCGAGAACTACTGCATAGAATTGGACAAACCAGCAGTGAAAACAATAGCCCTTTCAATTCCACACCTGGCTGTCCTTGTTTCGAGGATGCGGAGTTTAAATTGAGCAAGATAGTACGTTCTAAAAAGAAAAAAGCTTCGCCCTACACCAGCTACATCAGTGAGAGCAGTTCCGCATGTTTGAACACTTAGAATAAGTGGGAATGAGACCTCAATACATCCCACAGAGTGTATACAGTGTTTGGGCACCCAAAACACTGATACAGCCAAGACCAGATACAGGCAAAAAGAACCATAGCTCATAATCTGTTGAATTCAAGAATGGCTTAGGCTCATAAAACTGGAATAGAAGTCAATACTATTAATGTAAATGACACAGGAACTATGTTACTGACCCAGAATGAAGACAACAGTGAAAGCTAGAGATTGTTGACTCTGATTGCAGGCCATGTCTGCTTTTGGAACAAACAAGTGTAAACAAATTAGTAAGCAACTCCGCAATTGTTTTATGTAGAAGCTCATCACAACTTAACATGAGGAGGAAGGGTTCTTATAATTGAATGGGATACCTCATACCACTCAATGCCACACTTCTTTAGGTTTTCTCTAAGTACTTTTCATGCAGTTTCGTAGTTTGTGATTTGAGAGTGGAGATTTGAATATGAAATATGAGGACAAAAGGTTCAGTGTGACTCAATGAAAAGAATTGTACCATTTCTAGTGAGATTCTTATCTTCCATTGGATTCCTCCTAACTGGTCTTCACACAGATTTATAAGTCACGATCCAGAGGTCACAACTTCACATAAAAAAATTTCAAAAGAAAAGAAAGTCAGTACAACTTAATGGAAAGTGTCATACCATTTTTGACACTATTCTTAATTAGTCTCTTCTAATTGATCCTTATGTGTATTGGTTGTTCAATTTTGGGAGGTAGTAAGAAACATTGAACCAGTTTTGAGATAATACTAACAATTTAGTGGACCTTTCCTAACTGCTCTTTGTATGGTTTGGCTGACTTATCCAGAGAACAAACATTTAGTGTATGGAAGCTGGAAAGGAATATGTGACTAACTGTGACAATTTCCTTTTCAGATCAAATTCACACTATACAAATTGATTTTCTGATCTATCTGAACAATCTGTAATTTTTTGAAAGCTCAGAATAAATCTTACATTTATGAAAATATTTGAAGACACTTGGTTAGTTTGGAAATGTAGTTTGTCCATGATTTTTTTTAAAAGTTGTTGTCATTTTTTGTAAACATGGCTGGATTTGGCCTACTTCAGCTTAATTACATGGCTGATTTGAGATAACTAATTCAATATCAGTATACTACATATTAATAATTACTTGTTAGACATTCAAGGAAAAGATTTGTGGTGGTCATGCTCTTTTGAATACACTGTTTACAATATTATATATCACAAACAATAATAATAGGATTTATCTATTTGGCTCCCCGGGGAGCCACTTAGTCATCCAACACCCCTTTCCTTATATGGTTATAGCTAACTGGCCTGATTAAGATAAATCAATTCTTGCTTGTCCATTACTTGAGAGCAAATTCAAGGGAATTAAGCAATGAAATGTTCAATATTGTTAGACCTTCAGAATAAATAATCATAAGGTTTGGTAGAGTAGTTGGTGAAAAATAAATCAACTGCTTATCTATACTTAAGGTTCCTAAGGTTCCACTACATCAAAGATGACAATTATTTTTTCTCAGTAATATACACTTATAAATTACTCAAATCTAATTTTACTATATTTTTGCCAATGGTATTGCAAAGACAATAATTCATTTATCTTGATCAAGCCACTTAGCTATAACTATATAAGGAAAGGGGTGTCAGATGACTAAGTGGCTCCCCAGGGAGCCAAATAGACACTCCCATAATAATAATAGATTTATAATAATGAATTCTTATATATGTAAAGTTGGAGTAGGGAACAAGTAACCTGCCATGCGAAGCAATGGCCCACACCCCACTAGTATAAATACAAAACTCAATCAAAACAACAAAATGAATTTCATGGAACCACCTGCTTCACCCCTGCCAAAATCTGCCTCATCTTCATCTGCACCAGCACCACCCACTTCACCCAAACCTGCCTTGTCTTCATCTGCCCTGGCACCTGATTCATTTTTTTCAGCACTTGATTCAGCTTCATCTGCACCAACTCCACCTGATTCCTCTTCGTCACTACTTGCCTTGTCTTTGTCCATGCATGATTCATCTTTCTCTGCACCAAAGCCAGCTGAAGGCTTCAAGAATTGCAAAAATTTACCCAAATCTGCGTATGCTATTCCAGGACCTGCAAACATGGCTATGTGAGGATGTCATGTCTTTGTGTAGCTTCCGACATGACACTGTTTATCATTCTAGAAAAATATGCATGCCCGAATGGCTTAAGATGAACTCAAATGGTCTAAAGAATGACTTCATGAACTATTTCACCAGCGACAAACAGAAGGTAGGTGAATGTGAATGTATTTTGTATGACATTCACAACACAGTCTTTGCAGCACTACGGTGATATGCAGCTCTCCCCTCTGAGCATGGAAACATTAATATTCTCATTTCCACTTCTCCTGAACCATAGCGCGATACCGCTGCAATCAGCGAACGTACGAGACACCCGCGCAACATGTGATACTTGCGCACGCACAGCTACCAATCCCTCGCCGACTTACACGAAGCTTCGCACATACTCAGACCTCAGATTGCTATCTTGTGATAACCTCTCGCTCTGTCCTAGCCCTGCGACCCGACCTCAGCACGATGAAACACCACGATTAACACATCCTGCGTGCTCGGATATCGAGTCTGATACAAGAGATGTAATTCGCCCGGTCTCTTCTCTTCCCTTTTCCTAATTTCATGTGATTTTACCTTTTATTTGAAATCCTTCACTATCTTCACCATCCTGAAGCCGATTCACCTCTTTTCATGTGACATTTACTATTTTCTATTTCACTCTCCTACCCTTTAACCCCTATCCCTTTAGAGTATAAAAACTGTCCTGTAGTAGCGAAATAACAAGAACCCAGTTCCCCTCTCTCCACCAGTTGCGCTTTACTCTTAAAAACAATCATTCTCACTCAGTCTGCGTTTCTCTTGGTTGCGCGTCTACCGCTATTACAAAACAAGTCTTAGCGCATTTTCGCTGTTTCACCGCGTAAACCCTGCGTATCGCGCCGTCACCTAGGACGTTTAAGCTAAGTTTCATATTATTGCGTTTTGTTGCGTTTCAATCTCCCGTCACTCTGCGCACCTTTACGTTTGTTTGCTGTACCACACATTTTATCGCACTTCTTCGCGTTAGCATCGGGAGTGTCCCAAGTCCCGTTCGCACCTTCACAAAGTTCTCATCTTTTATTACCTCTTTATTCGGGGTCATAGACGTGGAAACCGCATCATTTTCTGGAGCCCACCGCGAGGGGGCTTAAAATCTAAATCACTCCTTTGACTAACGCGTCTAGCTCGAACACCATAGCTACTAACAGATATCGTACCCGTAGTACAGTCCAGCGTGAAACGCAACGACCCGCGCCTCGAGTCATCCCGGACTCCGACAGCGACCTCGACGATCTTACTGAAAGTTCCTCCGACTCCGAACACGATCCCTCACATCGGTTCTGCTCCCATTCCCCTCGAACGCCTTTGGATCCCCACAATTCCCCCCGACAATATACTCCACAGTCTCCGACACCAGTTCACGAAGACCTTTCCGACCCCTCTTTCGATCTACTTTCAGCCTTACCTTCCACTTCAACTCTCGAGTCCTCCATTCCCTCCCCGCCGAACTCTGTGCCCTCGTCATCTACTCCCTCACAACTCCTCACACCACCACCTGCAATTCCAGTCATGGCTGCGCCACCACAAATGCCCACCCATGGCCATAATACCACTCCTACCTTTTCTCCTGACCACCCCCGCGAACTTCGCCGCTACTTTGACGAGCTCGAGGCCCAATTTACTTCGTGCGGAGTCACCGAAAACATTGATAAAAAGAGATATGCACTGCGCTACCTCGAGATTGACTCCGCCGAACCCTGGGAATCGCTTGACGAGTACTCGCCAGGGTCTACCTACGCTGAGTTCACTAAAGCTGTGTTTAAGCTTTACCCCAGTTCAGAAGACAAAAGGAAGTGGTCCGTATCTGACATGGAGAAACTCATTGAAAAGCAGCAACAATCAGGGATCACCAACATTATGGAACTCGGCACCTATTATCGCGCGTTTCTTACCATCACGAAATTCCTCTGTAAAAAGGATCGCATCTCTGAAGCCGAGCAAAGTCGCACCTACATTCGCGGCTTTCAAAAGAGTCTCTGGACACGCATCACCCAGCGCCTACAGCTAAAGTTGCCCGATCACTTACCCGATGACCCCTATCCACTCAACGAGATCCAAGCGGCGGCGCAGTTCGTTCTTCATGGTACTGGTCCTACAAACGCACCTAGGGAGGGTAAAGTCGCCTCCACGGCCTCTACCGACTCTTCTTCGATCAAACCGGACGAGATTACGCTCATCGTCGATACTGTAGTCCAAGCGGTCAATAAAATCATGGAACCTTGCGCGTCTAAAAGTCCCTCTCCTACTGCCCCCGTTAGGACGACTCAGTCCGCCACTGCGACGAATGGGAATTGTCATTTCTGCAACCAGTCCGGGCATTTTAGATCGAACTGTCCAGAAATAATTCAGTATATCAACGCTGGACGCATCCGAGAGAACAACAACAAGAAAATTGTATTACCCTCTGGCGCATTTTGCCCGCACCAGATCCCCAGCGATTCTATGAAGGATCGCATCAATGAATGGCACCGTCGCAACCCTGGACAGCTCGCAGCAGCGCAACTCGCCAATACAAGCAATGTCAGTCAGATGATGTACAGTGTGTCTCCAGCCATTCATACCAACGTCCTTGCTTCTGCGCTGAAATCTAACGACTCGCGCATTGAAGAACTGGAGCGCGAACTCTTCGCACTTAAGAGAGCAAAGTTTGATGGTGTAGAAATTCCCCGTCAGCGCAAACCAGTCCAGTCCTCCGACAGTCTGCCTTGCCCACCTGCTCAGCCAACACACGAACCGCCGACTGCGAAACAAGCCACACCAGCTACAACGACCGATCCTACCACAGAGCCCCCTATCCACCCATTCGCATCCGTGCCAGAAACTGCCTACCGTCCCCCGCACGAATGAAACTTCGCAGGCCCACCCCTGAAACAAAGCAAAGACAAGGAGCCCACATATCGCACTCAGGCCCCTATTCAGGACTCCAAAGTCGTTAATGAAGTTTACTCGCGCTCTATGGCAACTCCATGCATCACGCTCACGCCGATGGAACTATTCTCGATTTCTCAGGACTGTCGTTCCAAACTTCGCGATGACATTACACCCAAGCGAGTCCAACCTTCTAGCGCACCGCCTGTGAGAGTTAACATTCTCGCCGAGGACCCCCTCCCCTTCGCGCCCCGCGAAACGCTCTGCGAAAATGAAACCACCGAGTCGCAACCTATCATCGTCCCCGATCCTTATGAGACCTATCTCATGAGTCTCTCGCCCGGAGAAATCCCTGAAGTACTCACCGTCGCGAAAGAATCGCACGCCCTTCGCGCTGTTAACCTGCTCGTTGATGGACAGGAACAAGTCAGTAGCATCATCGACCCTGGCTCGCAGATCGTCGCAATGTCAGAAGACGTCTGTCATCAGTTTAGCCTGCCCTACGACGCGTTGATTCGTCTCAATATGCAGTCGGTGAATTGCTCGATTGATCAGTCCCTTTGTCTCGCGCGAAACGTCCCTTGCAAAATCGGTGATATCACACTTTTCCTTCAGATGCATGTTATCCACGACCCCGCTTACCACATTCTCCTCAGACGACCTTTCGACGTACTTACGGAGAGCGTAGTCAAGAATTACTGCAACGAAGACCAGACGATTACGATATGCGATCCGAACTCGCACAGGTCCGCAACCATCCCGACGTACCCTAGAAGCAAAGCACGACAACACGGCGTACCCTTACACTCATCCTCGGTTTTTACCAACAAGGGGAACTGAGCGCACTAGAAGACGGAGACATCGCGCTAGTAATAGTGCACGACGAACATACCAACGCTATGTACATCGAATCCTATACCCATATAGCGGACTCGTCGTCTTCGTCTACAGTTCCCCGCCTTTATCTTTCCGCCTGCGACTTCCCTAATGACTCCCCTTCTACTTCATTCTCTTCGTCATCAGTCTCACCTTCGGTCCCGTCGTCCTCGTCCTCTTTATCCTATTCAGTTTCGCCCTCACCCACGTGTACATTATCAGAAGATTTCGCTAGCGTTTTTGCCACCCAAAAGAAAGTCTACAAGCCAGTCGCCCGCAAGGTCAAGCCTATCATCGCCGAACTCCCCGACCGATTCCGCATCGAACGCAAAATCACTGGCGACCCTCTCGCTGAACTCCCCACCCTCGACCCGAATCCTCCGCAATTCATTCCCACCGAACGCTACACCCAAGAACGACACGACACATTCGACAAAGTACACGAAGGCGACTTCCTCTGGCCGGCGGAACGCGCACTCATGCACGACTTCATACGCAAACACGAAAAAGGTTTCGCTTGGACCGACAACGAAAGAGGTAGCTTTCACACTGACTTCTTCCCGCCCGTCGAGTTCCCTGTAGTGCCACACACTCCCTGGGTCCAGCGCAACATCCCTATCCCTCCTGGTATCTATGAAGAAGTATGCAAAATCATTCGCCGCAAAATTGACACCAAAGTCTACGAACCCTCGAACTCCTCCTATCGCTCGCGCTGGTTTACCGTTCTCAAGAAAGGTGGCATAACCCTTCGCATCGTCCACAGTCTTGAACCTCTCAACACAGTCACCATCGCACATTCCGGCGTACCTCCAATCCCCGAACACATGGCTGAGCAGTTCGCTGGGCGATCTTGCGGTGCCTGTTTCGACTTGTACGTTGGATACGACGAGCGACTTATCGCCGAGTCTTTGCGCGACTACACCACCTTCCAAACACCCTTCGGAGCAATGCGCCTCGTTACTCTGCCCATGGGATGGACAAATTCAGTTCCAATATTCCACGACGATGTCACCTATATCTTACAACCCGAAATCCCGCAATGGACCATACCTTACATCGACGACGTACCGGTTAAAGGCCCTAAATCGTGCTATCTCCTCCCCGGTGGTTCCTACGAGACTATCGGCGCAAACCCGGGCATTCGCCGCTTCGTCTGGGAACACTTTACGACACTTAATCGCATATTCCAGTGCATGAAATACTGTGGCGGAACCTTCTCTGCCTACAAATCCACGCTATGCGCACCCGAAATCATCGTAGTAGGCCATCGCTGCACCACAGAAGGCCGATTACCCGATAAAGACAAACTAGCAGCGGTTCGTAACTGGGGCCCTTGCTACAACCTTTCTGATGTTCGCTCTTTCCTTGGCACCGTAGGAGTCCTTCGCATCTTCATCCGCAACTTCGCACAACGTGCGCATCATCTGGTCAAGCTCACGCGAAAAGACGCGCCCTTCGAATTTGGTCCCGATCAACTCGCCGCTCAGGAAGACCTCAAACACGCCGTTCTCGAATCACCAGCTCTTCGCCCAATCGACTATACTTCAGAGTCACCGGTCATTATCGCCGTCGACACATCCTACATTGCCTCGACGGCGCTTCTCGTCATCTGCAGGATCTCCTCACTACCTTCTGGCTCCCCCATGGTGCGTACGAATTCGAGATAATTGAACTAAAAGAGAGGCCGTTATCAGCGCGAAGGTTATGGTGGCAGCGACGACTTACCAGGTGCTCCTCGAAGCCCTGCCCCCACGCGATCCACTCCTCTTCTCCAGCGTCCACGACGGGCTTCACCTCCGAGTGCTTCTTGAGGTCGGCAAGTGCGGCGGCGACGAATTCGATCATGGCGTTTGGCGATATGTCGATTGGTGGTGATGGTTGAAGGAGACGAAGGTTAGCAAACAAAGCGGCGCCACTCCCCGTTTATAAACCAACGCGCACGTGACTTTCCCACGGCTCACGAGGATTGACTGAGGACAGTCAACATTTCAGTAAGGAGGAAAAATGATACGCAGCTCTCCCCTCTGGGCACGGAAACATTAATATTCTCATTTCCACTTCTCCTGAACCATAGCGCGATACCGCCGCAATCAGCGAACGTACGAGACACCCGCGCAACATGTGATACTTGCGCGCACACAGCTACCAATCCCTCGCCGACTTACACGAAGCTTCGCACATACTCAGACCTCAGATTGCTATCTTGTGATAACCTCTCGCTCTGTCCTAGCCCTGCGACCCGACCTCAGCATGATGAAACACCACGATTAACACGTCCTACGCGTTCGGATGCCGAGTCCGATACAAGGGATGTAATTCGCCCGGTCTCTTCTCTTCCTTTCACCTCTTTTCATGTGATACCCACCTTTTATTTCCAATCCTTCGCTATCTTCACCATCCTGAAGCCGATTCACCTCTTTTCATGTGACATTTTCACATTTCTATTTCATTCACCTACCCTTTAACCCCTATCCCTTTAGAGTATAAAAACTGTCCTGTAGTAGCGAAATAACAACAACCCAGTTCTCTCTTCCCCACCAGTCTGCGCTTTAGTTCTAAAAACACTCATCCTCACTTTATCTGAGTCCCTTCTTGCTGCGTACTCGCCGCTATTACGATAAAGTTCTAGCGCGAAACCCTCGTCTCACCGCGTAACCATCGCGAACTGCGTTGTCACCTAGGACATTTAGCTAAGCCCTCCGATTCTTTCTTATAGTTGCGTTCTCGTACCGCGTATCTTTTCCGTGTCACCGCGTTTGTTTATTATACCGTGCACTTTATCACGTTTTATCGCGCTCTATCGCGTTACACTCGGGAGTGTCCCAAGTCCCGTTCGCACACTAGCGACATTTTCATCTTTTATTACCTCTTTATTCGGGGTCATAGACGTGGAAACCGCATCAATGCACGCTACATCAAAGGCATGCTGCGCAACCCAGACCTCGCACTGAGCGCTAGCATTAACCGCTGGATTACCACGATTCTCACCTTCCACTGCACCATAGTCCACGTCGCCGGTACACACCACGGTCCGGATGGTCTCTCCAGGCGAGTCCGCCAACCTCTGGATTTGCCGCCCAACGACAACAACGTAGAAGAAACAGAAGACTGGATCGATCGCCTCTACGGTCTCGCTCACATGATCAACGCTCCTCATCCCTCACTACCTTCCTCGCGATCCTACTCCACCTTCGCTACACTCGTGACTGAGGACAGTCAACATCTCAGTAAGGAGGAAGGATCCAATCCTACGATTAGCTACGACGACGTACCGCGCACAGACTCCGCTCGAAAAGAAGACGATCGCATAACTCTAGTGAAGAAATGGCTCAACGACCTCAACCGCCCTACCGACCTCGCCGACTCCGACTACACAACCTTCATCCGCTACTGCACCGACTTCTTCCTCGACGGAAACAGACTCTGGCGCAAAGACCCAAATGGCGCGCACAAGTTAGTCATATCGCGCGATCACCGAACATCAATTATGCGACAAGCCCACGACGAAATAGGCCACAAAGGCTTTTACGCTACCCGCCCTATGATCGCAGAACATTTCTGGTGGCCGCACATGCAAGCCGACATCCACTGGTTCGTTCGCACCTGTCATCTCTGTCAACTTCGCCAATCCCGTCAAGTAGTGTTGGGGAAGTTTGGTCTCAGACCGACCCAAACCCGGTTTAGACCGAACCGAAACCGCCGGTTTCGGTTTCGGTTTGGGAATTTCTAGCGGAGACTGAACCGTTCGGTCTCGGTTTGAGAGATTTGGCCGCGGGCCGAAACGGTTTCAAACTGAGTTTGAACCGCAAACCGATGGTCGCGAGTCAGCCACTTGGCTGACTTCCAAAGTCACCCAAAGTCCCTTCAACCACCAACAACGCCCCCAACGTACGCAAAACGAAGACGGTAGAGCACCCGAGGTCGACAAAACGGGCGGCGGGGTACTCCCTGCCGCCCTCGTATGTTTTTTATTTTTATTTATTCGAACTTAACTAACACTTTAACAAATTATAGGTTGACGCACCACCACCACCATCACCACCACCACCACCACCACCACCACCACGACGACGACGACGACGACGATTGCCACCACGACGGCCGCAACCACCAGGAACGCCACAACCACCAGGACCGCCACGTCGGACGCCAACAACAACGCGTCCAAGATGCGTGTGCACGCGTGAACAGGGTGGAGTGGGAGTCAGAGAGGTGGAACGAGCGGCGGGGGGTGGTGCATCCACCCCCGCTCCTTCGTGGTAAGTTATTAATATTCTTTCTTTTATTGATTTTATTCGTATATAAGGGAACGCGGCACCACACCACCACCACCATGCAACACCACCACCCACGCAACTGAGGGGAAACACACGCGTTGTACGCGTGTGTTTCCCCACCTCGCGAAGATCTGGCCATCAGGAGTAACCGCCCCCCAATCCCACCTCGCGAAGACGCCGGCCACGTCAATTGACGTGCGCGGCTGTCTCGCGAGGTGGATACCACCACCACCACCATCACCACCACGCGCCTACCCAAACCGGCCAACACGGCAAACGCGGGTCCAACCCGCCTTCGCGCGAACAACGCGTGTGACGCGTCGGGGCACCACCACCACCACCACCACCACCACACCCAAATGACAACAGCCGAGGCCAAACACACGCGTTCAACGCGTGTGTTTCGCTAGGACAGGGCTGGGCAGCCCACCCAACCCCCAATCCCACCTCGTAATGAGGCCGGCCACGTCGATTGACGTGTGCGGCACTCTTGCGAGGTCAGATGGGAGTGAGGGCCCCCAGCCCATACGGTTCGCGGTCTAGACCGCGTCTGGACCGAAACCGAACCGATGTAAACGGTTTACATCGGTTTCGGTTTCGGTTTGGAAATTTGGAGCAGGAACCGAACGGTTCGGTTCCGGTTTGGGGCAAAAAGGCCCAAAACCGGACCGAACCGAACTTCCCCAACACTACCGTCAAGTCCTCATTCCCCCTGTCGTCGCAACACCTGCCCCACTTTTCGCCAAAATATTCGTCAACACAATGCACTTACCAACCTCTAGCGGATACAAGTATATCATCCAAGGCCACTGTTCGCTCATGGGTCGTGTCTGCCAATTTAATCATTAAAACAAGGCATTGCCACGTTGAGAATTGTGTATATTACCCTGACTTTAATGATAATGGTTTTCATTGAGTTGCCAGTGGCACAATGATAACAATTATCATTGCGTCTCGGGGCATTATCATTGGCAATCATTGGTCATTTTCATTGCAATTATCATTGCCTTGTGGGGCATTATCATTAGTTATCATTACCCTATTTTCATTGCAATTATCATTGCATTTTGTGGCGTTATCATTGGTTATCATTAGCCTATTTTCATTGCAATTATCATTGCATTTTGGGGTGTTATCATTGGTTATCATTAGCCTATTGTCATTGCAATTATCATTGCACTCCAGGGGGGTAATGGGGGCTGGTGCGGAGCATAATGGAGAATGGTGGGGAGGGTAACAGGGGATGGTGGGGGGTCACAGGGGGCCACAGGGGGTCATTGGAGATGGTGGGGGGATCACAGATGGTGGGAGGGTCACAGAAGAAGGATGGGTGAGGGGGGAGTAGGGGTCACAGGGGTCATGGGAGATGGTGGGGGGGTCACAGATGGTGGAGGGGTCACAGATGGTGGGACAGAGGATGGTGGGGGATGGCATAGGGATGGTGGAGGGTGATGAGATGAGTGGGAGATAGAGAGATGGTAAGGAGTTGGTGGGAAGCCAGTGGAGGGTGAGAAATCATGAGGAGATGATGTGGAGTGTAATGGAGATGTATCAGAAGACATTAATTATATATCACAATCACCCTCCCAATTTCCACCCAATGGACCCCCCATCACCTTGCCAATTATCTTTCCATCCAGCCACCACCATCTTCCACCATCCCCACCCCATCCGCCACATCCCACATTATCTCCACCATCCCACATTATTTGCCACCATCCCACATTATTTCCACCATCCCACATTAGTTCACACCATCCCCATCCCATCCCCCATCATCCCACACCATCCCCCACCATTTCACACCATCCTCCACCATCCACACCATCCCCCACCATCTACACCATCCCCCACCATCCACACCATCCCCCACCATCCACACCATCCCCCATCACCCCCACACCATCCCCCACCATGCCCCATCACCCCCACACCATTATCCACCATCCCCCACCATCCCCCACAACCCCTACACCATCCCTGCCATCCCCCATGACCCCCACACCATCCCCCACCATCCCCCATGACCCCCATGCCATCCCCCACCATCCCCCATGACCCCCACACCATCCCACACCATCCCACACCATCCCCACCATCCCCCATCATCTCTTCATCACCCCCTCACCATGCCCTACCATCACTCCCTCACCACCCTCACCTTCCCCCCTGTCTCCTCCCATCCCCCCACCTTCCCCCATGACCCCACTATCCCCACCCCATCCCCCAACCATATCTTCAGCCCAATTACCCACCAGTCCACTCCCCAACCTTCACCCCATTATTCTCCCAATTAACCCCCAACCATTACCCACATGGTATCATATTTGGTTCAAATACAACTTCGGCAAAAGAAAATAGTCTTATACTCAAAAGGGTTCAACGTGTTTAAAATAACAGAAACCTACTAATGCAACAAACCTGTAATAATGTAACAAACCCGGACTAATGCTTGCCAGCTTACTTAACTAGTTCCATCTAAGTCCGCAATACAAGTATATACATTAATAACACGGGTTATATACATTAACAACACGGGTTGTTCTTTAACACGTTGAACACTTTCAACTACATCACTATTGTCTTTTGCTGAAATGTTCTGATTGTTTGAACCAAATCTAATACCATGAATTGAGATCAGCCTTTCAGAGAATGGTATGAGAATTAAAGCAACTCATTGTTAAAACAATTGGGCAATGATTGGGGATGATATCAGGCTGGGTTGGTGGGTAATGGGAAGATTGGGCAATGGTGGGGATGATGGGGGGAGATAAGGGAGATAGGGGGTGATTGAAAAATGATGGGGGGTGAATGGGGAGATGATGGGGGACAGTGGGGAGATGACAGGATCGTGTGGGGGGTGATGGGAGATGGCAGGGGATGGTGTGGGAGTCATGGGGGATGGTGGGGGATGGTGGGGGGTGGTGGGGGATGGTGGGGGATGGTGTGGGATGGTGTGGGATGGTGTGAGGGTGATGGGGGATGATGGGGGATGGTGTGGGGGTCATGGGGGATGGCAGGGGATGGTGTGGGGGTCATGGGGGATGGTGGGGGGTGGTGTGGGGATCATGGGGGATGGCAGGGGATGGTGTGGGGGTTGTGGGGGATGGTGGGGGATAGTGTGGGGGTCATGGGGGATGGTGGGGGATGGTGTGGGATGGTGTGGGGGTCACGGAGGATGGTGGGGGATGGCATGGGGGTCATGGGGGATGGTGGGGGATGGCATGGGGTCATGGGGGATGGTGGGGGATGGCGTGGGGGTTATGGGGGCTGTTGGGGGATGGTGGGGGATGGTGGGGGGGTTATAGGAGATGGTGGGGGATGGTGTGGGGCTCATGGGGGATGGTGTGGGGGTCATGGAGGATGGTGGGGGATGGTGTGGGGGTCATGGGGGATGGTGGGGGATGGCATGGGGTCATGGGGGATGGTGGGGGATGGTGTGGGGGTCACGGAGGATGGTGGGGGATGGTGTGGGGGTTATAGGGGATGGTGGGGGATGGTGTGGGATGGTTTGGGGGTCATGGGGGATGGTGGGGGATGGCATGGGGGTCATGGGGATGGCCTGGGGGTCAGGGGAGATGGTGGGGGATGGTCTGAGATGTGGGGAATAGGATGGGGATGGTGTGAACTAATGTAGGATGGTGGGAAATAATCTGGGATGGTGGGGGATCCTGCTCATCTCATCACCCTCCACCATCCCTATGTCATCCCCCACCATCCTCTGTCCCACCATCTGTGACCCCTCCACCATCTGTGATCCCCCCACCATCTCCCATTACCCCTGTGACCCCTACCCCCTTTCCTCTGTGACCCTCCCACCATCTGTGATCCCCCCACCATCTCCAATAACCCCCTGTGGCCCCCTGTGGCCCCCCCACCATCTCCTGTTACCCCCCCACCATCCCCTGTTACCCCCCCACCATCCCCTGTTACCCCCCCACCATCACCTGTCACCCTCCCCACCATTCTCCATTATGCTCCCCACCAGCCCCCATTACCCCCTGGAGTGCAATGATAAATGCAATGACAATAGGCTAATGATAACCAATGATAATGCCCTGGAATGCAATGATAATTGCAATGAAAATAGGCTAATGATAACCAATGATAACGCCCTGCAATGCAATGATAATTGCAATGAAAATAGGGTAATGATAACCAATGATAACGCCCTGGATTGCAATGATAATTGCAATGAAAATAGACTAATGATAACTAATGATAACGCCAGCAGGCAATGAGAATTGCAATGAAAATAGGGTAATGATAACTAATGATAATGCCCCACAAGGCAATGATAATTGCAATGAAAATGACCAATGATTGCCAATGATAATGCCCCGAGACGCAATGATAATTGTTATCATTGTGCCACTGGCAACTCAATGAAAACCATTATCATTAAAGTCAGGGTAATATACACAATTCTCAACGTGGCAATGCCTTGTTTAATGATTACAGGTGGTCATCACCAGTGCGCTCATACAATACCCCGAATTCAGGATGCTTCGCAATGAAAATGCCCGCGCCATCGGAGACTGGATATTCGAGGATATTCTCTGTCGATGGGGTTCTCTCCGCGAAATCGTCACCGACAACGGACCCGCGCTGATCAAAGCCCTCACCTATCTTTCAAAATGATACCGCGTCAACCATATTCGCATATCCGGCTACAACTCTCACGCCAATGGCCTCGTCGAACGACTGCACTACGATGTACGACAATCACTCTTCAAAGCTGCAGACGGCGACCAAGTTAGATGGGCTAATGTGACGTATTCAGTATTTTGGGCCGAACGCATTACAGTACGACGACGAATGGGTTGCTCACCTTACTTCGCAGCAACCGGTGCACACCCCTTACTACCCCTCGACATCGTAGAAGCAACCTACCTTCAACCTCCACCGGATTCCGTCCTCTCCTCTACCGACCTCATCGCGCGACGCGCAATCACACTTCAAAAACGTAGCAACGATATTAACCGCATATACTCGCAAGTCTATGACACTTGACGAAAAGCAGCCCAACGATTTGAAAAGCAGCACGCTAAGACAATTCGCAATTTCGACTTTAAAGCGGTGACCTAGTACTTATCCGCAACACACAGATAGAGAAAGCGCTAAACCGCAAAATGCGCCCGCGCTACCTTGGCCCCCTCATTGTGATCTCGCGCAACTTTGGCGGCGCTTACGTTCTCTGCGAACTCGATGGATCTGTCTTTCACCGGCCAATCGCCGCATTTCGAGTTGTCCCTTACTTAGCTCGGCGTTCAATCCCCCTCCCATCGCGCTTCCTCGATATCCCTGCGCAACGACTAAACGAACTCGAAAATACCCCGACATCAACGACGATCAGCCTCCTGAAGCGCAAGAGGCCGACTCTGATGCCGATGAAGAATAGCTATATTTCCTCCTTTCTCATTTTGTTCCGCTTATCGCCTATACCTTTTTTTTCTCGCTTTAGCACAAGATTCAAGTCGCGATGAGAGCTAGCTCCGCGTTGCGCAAGACTCCGTCTTTGCGGGGTTTTATGGCAATGATGATCTACTGAGCCTTTCCCCGTTCTCTAAATTTTGTTTGCTTCTTTCGCTTTCTTTCGCTTCTTTCCTTCGATTCGGAAACGGACAAGACATTTTATTATACAAATATAAAACAACTAAAATTTTACATTTATATATAGGAGGCGCGCGTGGAAACCGCCGCATGGCCCTCCGCTTACTCGTCGTCCTCTTCCTCCTCCTCCTCATCTTCCTCCAACTGCGCCAACTCTCGCCTCATCTCCACCTGCGCCTTCACCCACACCGCAACCCTTTCCTCGATCACCACAATCTCCTCTCGTAAAACGTGTTTGCGCGGCGGACGAAAACCGACATAGGCTGAAGGATTCTGTCAGCGTCGTCTTACAGCAAATAGACTACCCACTTACAGCGACGCGGCGCCTCGATTCGCTCTCTCCCCTTCCCCTTGTCACCTGCGGTTTTGCCTTGTCCGCGCGGCCCTTGCTGGAACCGCCCTTCTTCGCCATGTTCCTCCCCTGCTTTCTCTCCCCCAGCCGATTCACCCCATTCCAGTAGCACCCCTGCTTCGCATCACGGCACCTCCTGCACCGCGGATCCTTACCGTCTAATACACAGGCCACGTCAGCGGCTCTCGCTGCGCGGCAACGGTCGCACTGGATGCTCCAAGTCAGTAACAAAGGCACGATAAGCGCTAGCTGGTCACTCACCTTGCCATGGACCTCGCGGAGACCACTTTTGGAGTCGGTCCTCTTGCGCTTTTTGAGGCGCGCGGCGTCCCCATTGTCTCCCGTGTCCTGGCTCGTCTCCTTGTCCTCCTGAGTCCCCGCTTCTGTCTCACTTTGCCCGTCCTCCCTGCGTGTTTCCACCAGTTGCGCGTTCAGTTCTTCGCGCGATATCTCCTTGCGCAGGAACTGCTCATAGAGCAGCCCGCGCTTTCTTCTCGACAGCCAATTCCGCCGCCTCCCTCGCCAGCCGAGCCCACTCCGCTTCTAGCTCTCGCGCTTTCTTCTCTCGTGCTGCGGCTACTTCCCGTGCCTTGCGATCTGCCTCCGCCTGTGCTTTTGCCTTTTTCGCCTCCTCCCGAGCCTTCATCACCTTACCATGCAGCCAGGGAAACATAGTTTCCCCACCCCACTCCAGAACCCTTTCATCCTCGATGAAATCCAGCGCCTCGACGGCGCTCCTCGTCATCTGCAGGATCTCCTCACTACCTTCTGGCTCCCCCATGGTGCGTACGAATTCGAGATAATTGAACTAAAAGAGAGGCCGTTATCAGCGCGAAGGTTATGGTGGCAGCGACGACTTACCAGGTGCTCCTCGAAGCCCTGCCCCCACGCGATCCACTCCTCTTCTCCAGCGTCCACGACGGGCTTCACCTCCGAGTGCTTCTTGAGGTCGGCAAGTGCGGCGGCGACGAATTCGATCATGGCGTTTGGCGATATGTCGATTGGTGGTGATGGTTGAAGGAGACGAAGGTTAGCAAACAAAGCGGCGCCACTCCCCGTTTATAAACCAACGCGCACGTGACTTTCCCACGGCTCACGAGGATTGACTGAGGACAGTCAACATTTCAGTAAGGAGGAAAAATGATACGCAGCTCTCTCCTCTGGGCACGGAAACATTAATATTCTCATTTCCACTTCTCCTGAACCATAGCGCGATACCGCCGCAATCAGCGAACGTACGAGACACCCGCGCAACATGTGATACTTGCGCGCGCACAGCTACCAATCCCTCGCCGACTTACACGAAGCTTCGCACATACTCAGACCTCAGATTGCTATCTTGTGATAACCTCTCGCTCTGTCCTAGCCCTGCGACCCGACCTCAGCACGATGAAACACCACGATTAACACATCCTGCGTGCTCGGATATCGAGTCCGATACAAGAGATGTAATTCGCCCGGTCTCTTCTCTTCCCTTTTCCTAATTTCATGTGATTTTACCTTTTATTTGAAATCCTTCACTATCTTCACCATCCTGAAGCCGATTCACCTCTTTTCATGTGACATTTACTATTTTCTATTTCACTCTCCTACCCTTTAACCCCTATCCCTTTAGAGTATAAAAACTGTCCTGTAGTAGCGAAATAACAAGAACCCAGTTCCCCTCTCTCCACCAGTTGCGCTTTACTCTTAAAAACAATCATTCTCACTCAGTCTGCGTTTCTCTTGGTTGCGCGTCTACCGCTATTACAAAACAAGTCTTAGCGCGTTTTCACTGTTTCACCGCGTAAACCCCGCGTATCGCGCCGTCACCTAGGACGTTTAAGCTAAGTTTCATATTATTGCGTTTTGTTGCGTTTCAATCTCCTGTCACTCTGCGCACCTTTACGTTTGTTTGCCGTACCACACATTTTATCGCACTTCTTCGCGTTAGCATCGGGAGTGTCCCAAGTCCCGTTCGCACCTTCGCAAAGTTCTCATCTTTTATTACCTCTTTATTCGGGGTCATAGACGTGGAAACCGCATCAACGGCACCCTAGCTAAAGCCATGGTTCATGTTATATGGAGACCGAGAAAGTGCTAACTTGAATTGGCTATCTACAGATGCATGGGAAAACAACTACAATCAATGAATAGACCTGATTCATGCACCAACTCAGGTTTCTTTTTGATACACTGTAGAGATTGGGAATGGAATGGACATGGGATGGAAGCAGGGTGTAAATGGGGTGGGAACAAGACCAGAACAGGACCAGAAGGGAACCAAGTACAGGATAAACAGACCTAACCTGTATTGTAGTAGTGATCATGTAACAAGTGGGCCAAGTGGGCAACCAGTGAGTAGTGAGTGGGCAATGAGTGGGCAATGAGTGGGCAATGAGTGGATTATGAGTGGGTGATCATCACCCAATCATTTTAAACTTGGCACCAAATTTTGAATTTTAAATATCATTTAGGTGGATTTTTAAATTTTACATTTAGTCCGTTATTTTATTGCCATATTCAGAAAGGTTGGTGGAGCTTGAAATCTGCCAAAATCTGCTGCAACCCCCCCCCAGCTCGTGAGATGAATATCTCAATAACTACAGCAGCTACAAAGAAATTGTGGATAGGTACGTGATCCCCTCATCAAGGGCTATGCAGCCCCACCATTTTTGGAGTGATTTGATGCATTTTTCATAGGGTAGAGTAGTGCACCCTGTATATACAGTATTTCTACAATAACTAATTGCAGTGCCATTCAAAATACATGTTTATTGTCTCAGAACATATGCATAGGGTGTATTGAGGCAGCCCCATATTTTTGAGGTGCCGCTGGACAAGTGTTGCATGTATGCAATGTCAGTGCTTGAGCGTGGGAGTTCTTGCTCACAACCACCATCATCATCTGTTCTGACTTCTCCTGGATGCATGGCATCAAGGCAAGCTGCTGCCAAGCGAGCCTCTGCTAAGGACCATAATACTGGCAAAAGAAAGGCTGCAAACCCCCCCAAGGTTGCTACATCGACCCCAAAACATCCTCAGCCCACTATAAAGTTAAATCTTTCCAAATTTGTGGAAGAACCTGCAGAAGAAAACGATGATGCCAAGATAGATGTCTTTGAGGAAGGAAACCTCAGTCTTTTCAATGTTGCTGACCAAGTGGACACAAATGACCTTGCAATCAATGATGAGCCATTTGAGGAGACTGGTGGTCTTTTCAATGATGAATATAAGGAAGAGACTGATGGTGATATTGACACCCATCCGCTTTTCTTCCACACTTTGCTACAATCATTCTGCTAAACTTTTTTTTTCGTAGGCCCTGCAATCGAGATTATTGCAGGGCCTACGAAAAAAAAAGTTTAGCAGAATGATTGTAGCAAAGTGTGGAAGAAAAGCGGATGGGTGTCAATATCACCATCAGTCTCTTCCTTATATTCATCATTGAAAAGACCACCAGTCTCCTCAAATGGCTCATCATTGATTGCAAGGTCATTTGTGTCCACTTGGTCAGCAACATTGAAAAGACTGAGGTTTCCTTCCTCAAAGACATCTATCTTGGCATCATCGTTTTCTTCTGCAGGTTCTTCCACAAATTTGGAAAGATTTAACTTTATAGTGGGCTGAGGATGTTTTGGGGTCGATGTAGCAACCTTGGGGGGGTTTGCAGCCTTTTTTTTGCTAGTATTATGGTCCTTAGCAGAGGCTCGCTTGGCAGCAGCTTGCCTTGATGCCATGCATCCAGGAGAAGTCAGAACAGATGATGATGGTGGTTGTGAGCAAGAACTCCCACGCTCAAGCACTGACATTGCATACATGCAACACTTGTCCAGCGGCACCTCAAAAATATGGGGCTGCCTCAATACACCCTATGCATATGTTCTGAGACAATAAACATGTATTTTGAATGGCACTGCAATTAGTTATTGTAGAAATACTGTATATACAGGGTGCACTACTCTACCCTATGAAAAATGCATCAAATCACTCCAAAAATGGTGGGGCTGCATAGCCCTTGATGAGGGGATCACGTACCTATCCACAATTTCTTTGTAGCTGCTGTAGTTATTGAGATATTCATCTCACGAGCTGGGGGGGGGGGGTTGCAGCAGATTTTGGCAGATTTCAAGCTCCACCAACCTTTCTGAATATGGCAATAACACTGCCAGAAAGTTTGGATTTTATTTACCCTTTAAAGCTTCAACAAATACCAAATTGAACATTTCACTAAATTGTTGCTACTGGCTTTTACCATTTCTTTTGTGGACAACAAAAGTTAAAGTTTCAGGAGATATAAAGGCTTTCTTAAATTGAATATTTTGAACAGTATTTAGTAACAAGTTAAATTCAATATTTAATGACACTTTAAATAGTTAGTGAAATGAAATATTTTGTATTTCACTTTAGAAATCACTTTACAGCTGATTGCATAATAGTTATTGGAAATTGGAAGTCTGACTATGTAGAGCACCTCCAGACTGCGCAAACGATATTTCAGTGAGTTCTCAGCAGAATCGCCCAGGATTTCGCACATGGCATTACTCTAGCAGGATCTAGAGCATGATGATATCAAATTTCTGAAAAATCAACTGCTTTCTTTTTCAATTTTCCAGGGCAGACAGCAGATGTCAGTGAATTCTTACTCACAATTGACTGCTTCGACACTCATTTTGAGGTTCTCCACAGTGTCTATGTGTCATAGCAGAGGGCGCCACCTCATCAAAGCCACAACAAACCACTCCCAAATGTGTTCAAAGGCTTGAGCGCCGGACTACCCCTGGTGAGCGAATCCTTGTGATCAAGGCTTGTCAATCCTACTAACACACTTTTTACAGCATCACATACATGCAAAGGAGGGCCCATTATGTTTTGTAGGGGTATTGGATGTCATGCAAGCAGCTGGGGTGTCAGGCAAGTGGGGTGATTCAGGTAAGTGTTTTAGAAGTCATCTTCTCTGGTTTATACTCCATTCATACTACTGTTAGCATGTTGCATGCCACATTTCAAAGCAAACTGCTTGCATCCCCAAGTGTAGAAGCAACGCGCATGATGGATAGACAAATTGCGAAACACTAGCCAAAACTTGCAATAAATGGCAAGGTCGGACGAATCAGAGAGATCGGAGACATTCAATTTGGTTGGGAAAATGTTCGTACTTCTGCTATACTTGATATTCTTGTGTTTGTGTCCAGGTATTCTGAAAATGCTTGACATACTGCCCTTGCTTCAATTTTATGACTGAAGCTGTTCTCCTTGTGAATAACCACACAGAATCTCATGGAAGTAGCACAAAATAGTTGAAATGCATTGATATACAATAAAAATCCAGTTTATTTGACAAATGTAAGGTAATACAGTAAAAGTGACGGTGCATATGACAGTGAAGTTAGAAATGGACATCCAATCCCCCTACAAAATGTAATGGGCCCTCCTTTGCATGTATGCGACACTGTAAAAAGTGTGTTAGTAGGATTGACAAGCCTTGATCACAAGGATTTGCTCACCAAGGGTAGTCTTTGAAGTGGTTAATCGCGACACAGGAGACATGGGAAGATATCAATGTTTCAGATAATGCATAGATAATAACTCATAAATTGAAACTATTTTTATTGTTATCCCCAATACAAATACTGTACAGAAAATAAGCATTTCTGGAAGCAATATCCTGGGACAAAATAGGGCAATCAGAAAGTATAATTATTCTTGCTCTTATTGTTTTGCTTATTGTCCGTCAGTATTTGTAACCGTAATAACCAGTCAAAATATTGAAATATGTGTATTGGTATCCAAAGCATGGATATCAACTCTATTGTTTAAATTATCTGAGCCATGGATACCATGCCGAAAATCCTACAAAAATGAATCATATTAGTCCAAGAAATAAATCAACTATTAGGACTGAGGATATTGATCTAGAAATGTAAATTATTTAGTTCAGTTTTCCGTTTCAGGATACCAGGCCAGAATTTCAGATTATCTGGCTTGCAAATATTGAGCGGCCCACTGAGTGGCCCATTTGGTGATCACTCAGAGGCCCACTCAGAGGCCCACTCAGAGGCCACTTAGCTACCGGTTCTGTGACATGTAATTGGTTTGGAAAAAAATATATATTGGGAAGATTTTTTCAGGAAAACTACATTGGAAGAAAAGTAACTATTACGATTGGTTCTGTGTAAACTAGGTAAGGCTAGAAGATTAAGGTTGATCAAAGGTGACCTTACATCTGCTGATTTCTTTGTTTTTGTCAACCAGTGTGAAGCATTTTTCAGGTAAATGCGGAGGAGATCGGCAATTGGCCAGTTGTCATGGTATCTATCAAGGATTGGATATTTCTTTTTCACCTAAGTGGATCATCAGTTATTAAACAAGAATTTATGACATTCCAACTGAATCTCGTCAAAGACTTTCTGCACCTTTACAACATCCTGCTTCGGGAATGTCGAATTGAGGTTGAGATGAGTAGAGGCTAGTCTGTGGACATAAGTCTACTTGGGCATGAGCGTCGATGGTCCAAAACAAAGAGAAAGTCAAACCTGGACTTCGCTATAGAAGTCATGTTTCCATCTCAATTTATCCTCCAGATTGTAGCCATCCTGATGCAGGCATGTCACCTGGCCACTAGGTTTAGAGATCAGAGCATCTGTCCCATCGCATGGTGCGTCATCAAGGAAAACGCTGTCATTGGTTCCTTCATTCCTGGTCTGCGACAGTCCATCTTCTGGCTTGAAAACGGTCTTAGATGACCACAGTGAAGAGCCGAGTAGTTGACGCTCAGGACTAAAGCGAGTCCTACTGGTCGGCGTATGGTAATGACGTTGGATGAATCGCGTTCTGTTGATGCAAGGCATAGTATACAAGCACGAGCACTTTGCCGGGTTCCAGCAATATTGAGTTCTTATCTTGTGCAGCTGCTGCCACTTTTGTTTTCCACTCTTAATCAATACAATAAACAAGCTAAGTATTGTTACTATGCTTCAAGTGTTTGTTATGATGTGCCTAGCAACTGTATTGGTAGACAAAAGACGATTGAGCATTTGAGACGTGGAAGCTGTGGGCTTCTTCACATCATTCATCATGTCGTTGACAGACGTTGAAGCTCATCTACTGAAGACTCACTTCATCGGACAAGCATCATTTGACAGATATCATGTCCACATCCTGCGTTTGCTCTACGAGAAATTTGAGCTGCCAGTGAATTGCAGCAGAAAATGGGGAAAACCTATCAAAAAGGACTATATCGCGGCCCTACATGATTTTGTGAGGCCCGACAAACTGATTGAACCAATGAAAACCACTTATGCCATTCCAGAGGAAAAGAACCATCACAACACCACAACCAGGCAGCCAAGCAACTACGCCCGCTTCGAGTGAGCTACTAAGAGAGAGACCTGAATGTTCGCATGTGCTACTAAGTGGCGAAGGGCTGTCTACCAGACCTGTATGGCTGTCACCATCTTGCGAGAGTGGAGTGGTCACATATTGCAACGAGCCAAGCCCAGAACCCCCGCAAACACAGGACGTTGATGTTCTAATCATTGAGCGGCAGGAATCTTTGCAAACCAACGGTCTAAAGACCAACAGTCAATTAGCTAACAAGAAAAAGAAGCAGAAGAAAAGGTAGGTATGAATCTCACTGACAACAACCAACGTTGACAAGTTGCTAGTACCCAACCAGAATGGTGGTCCTTTGTCTCTATAAAAATGCTAAAGACTGGCATCATACGCAAGAAATCAATTATGAATTCCAACCAAATGGAGACCTCGACTTGGTAAGACTTGCCAGTTTGTTAAATGTCACTGCATGCTCAGTGAGTGCTGGCCTCTACGATCTCAGAAATCGACTTATCTGGTATCAGATTGTTGATCCCAAGAACAATCGACCCTTCCATCAATACTCACCTGGCATTCTAGAAGCCGATGATATTGACACTCTTATGGACAAAGGCTTCCTTCGTGTTATACAAAGAATGTAAACTACGTCAACTTTGACCCTGTAAGAAACAGGTGCTTTGGCATCACCATGAAAGAACAAGCTGTTTGTGGTTGTCAATGATGAGGCATCCTTCAACATAAGGAAACCTACTTTAGTATCTGGGGTCAAGGCGAAAAGATGTCATAGACAAACTGCTGAATGAATTAATCCAATCCAGTTCAGAACACAAAGCTCAAAGGCTTCGATGACTGCTCAAGGGATTTGTAGAGGGAGAAAATACATATAACAGGCATCAGAAGTGGAGTCTCTCCCTCTTTCGCTTGGGTTTGCAGACATACCTCTCTTCCTCATCTGGCCCTGACTTAGCCGATAGGGAAGTGGATACACGGACATGGATTATTCATGATCAGGAATACGACAAAGGGCAGTCTCCGGTAATTCTACATGAATATCAGCGTGATTGAGCTTTACCACAACATTTTTTGTCGGCGACTTTCCTCCCCTCTTCCTTTTCTCAAGTACACCAATTTCTCCCATGTTAGGACCTTCAATGATCAAAGCCTTCTGGTTGAGGACAGGCCGTGCTGGTTCCAGGTATTGAACGTGTACATTGGCAGAGCGAACCGTGGCTCTATTGTCAGTCCATGTCAATGCAACCTTGTCAGGGCGGGGAGGCTCTGTGATGAACCAAGACTTCAGCATCTTGGCAGTGTGGCCACTCCACCGACCACCATCATATTCTGTCTTGAACAGGACCATGATGGGATCAGTGTCAAACTTTGCATGTACAAGGGGGTCCAGCAACCATTTTCCAGGTCCATCTGATTTATCTAGGTGATCATTGTGATCAAGATACAATGAGGTCACTTACCATACGGTTTGTTCAAGTCAATAATATCCTCTGTTGTGACTGACCATGCTGATGTTCCAGTGTCCATTGCTGGGCCAGACATTCCAGGCGACGGCGATCATGAAGACGAGCGCATGATGGGCAAAGGCAGGTGATAATAAGTCGTAGCTTCGGGAGGAGGTGTGGTAGAATGTGTCGTATGACCTACGACATGATTGCAAAGAGCTTTCACAAAATCTCGCCACCATTCAGGCTGGATCTCAGCCCCTCCCAAATTCCTTCCATTGGAGCTGAGATTCAGCTAAGTTAGTAGGGCATAACCATAGAATCAATGCACATTACAAGTCAATGACATCATGGATTGGGACGCTCTGCACACGATGATTTGCGTCGAAAACAATATGGGCGACAGTAGTAGACACAGATCACACATAGCCTACATATCCTTTGAAATACATTTTACCAGCCACAAGGACCCGTCTCCCGACAAGTGGGTTGATGACAGTCTTCCCCTTGACCGGATCGGCATGAGAATGAAGCGACTCGACAGATGTGGGCTGATATGACACGACGGACATGGAGAGGGCTTCAACCCACTGCTAATTAATTTGCCTGTTCAGTTTCAGCTGGAGTAAATGCCTTACAATCTTCCTAGTCTTGTCCTCGATGAAGCTCAAACTTCACCCATCATCCAGGATTTCAACAACACAACCCGATGAACCTGCATGTTCACCCATACCCTCTCTGACATGAACATTGTCTCCGACACGGAAGATACGTCGCATATGCTTCAGTGGAACCTCTAAGAAGAATGAGGGTTGATCAGAAACCAATGGTTCAACTTCAACTAAAGCGGCGTGGTTGTGGCAAGAAACGACCATGGCCTTGCAGCCTGATTGCTCACCAGCAATCAACTCAACAGAGTCACCAGGTTGGACACTTACAATGACCTCACCAGAAGTCACTGCAAGAGCTGCCGCAGGTGTGACGAAGCCCACGTCAATAAAAGGCTTGATCTCAGCTAGAGGGGGGGAAAAAACATGAAGGAGGGTATGTGCAGACTGTAAATTTAATATGAGCATGCCCTTGTGATAAGTTTTCTTATTGAAGATGTAGAAATCTCCTTTTTGCTGCATCGTGTCTGGACCATGGATCTGCTTGATCTCAACTGGATTGAACGGTCAAGCAGGGATTCTTTCGTTTTTACGCTTTCACGTTTTCCTGTCAGATTCTTCAGGTAGATTGAAAACACAGCGTGGGAGCACAGCGATCTGTATGTGGTTGGAATTGATGCTTGAGCGAAGTATGTGGGCCAGATCCCCTTTGTTTGGCCCTTGTCATAAATGAACCCAGCTTTGCGCCATGATCCATCAGTCCCGGCTATGGACATTCAAGAGGTCTATCCGCTCATCTACAGGGATCAGAGTCGCGCCCTTCCCCCTGTCCACACTCGAAATCAGCAAACAAACATGCCATAATTGGTCTGGTTTCCGACTCTCCATGAAGATGCGACCTGGGCAGGCTGGCACAGCGGAGGCAGAGATCACAGGACTGTCGCCACTTACAGCCATTTGCGGAACCTAAGGCGCGCGTGAGAATTTCCTTTTTTTGAATAATAAAATACATGGGGAGTAAATTGGCTATAGCACGGTCAATATCAGTTGGATTACTTAGATATCTATAGCAGTGTATTCTCCTGGGCTACCCGCAGGTGCCCATCTCTTTAGAATTTTTGGATTCGTTATTTTTCACATCTGACCAAACGCGGTATCTGGTTGACAGTCTTTTATCCCAACGGCCATCGAGCTCACTCCTATGCCTCGTAAAGCTCCCCTTATGCCTGCCTGGCGCTTATATTCTCGGGATCTCAAGCGTGCTGTAATCCATCAAGCCTACACTCTCGGTAGCAGCTCCACGGCTATTGCTATTTCACTCAACATGCCACTTCAAGTCGTTCAACGAGTGCGGAAGCTCTGGGGTGAAATTGGCGAGGTGTGCAGAGATAGACAGTGGTTGGGGAGAGTGCCCCTGATGACCCCAGATCACATTGATGTCAGCTAAATGTTCACTTCTTGATAAAATGCTAACGAGTATGCAGTTCTTGCTTGCATTGCTTGAACACAGCCCGGACATCTTTCTCGATGAAATTCAAGAACAACTGCTCAATTTGCATGACCTCGATATCTCCTTGGCAACTATTTGGTGTACATTGAAGCGGCTTGGCATTAGTTCCAAAAAGGTGAAACTTTCTCCCTCACATCGTGCTGTGTTGGAATCCGACAACTTCCCAGCTCTCTAAGGTTGCTTCTGAGCGGTGTGAACATGCCCGCCGTGAGTTTGTGCTGCAAATTGGCCATGAACCTGTTGGACGGCTTGTCTGCGCTGATGAAAGTGCCGTCAACATCTTGACATCATATCGCGACAATGGATGGGCATACACTGGTGTTCGGGCCAGAAAGCGATGTAATTTTGTTCGAGGCTTGCGGTACGTTCATTCTGCTGCTTGTCAAACTGATCTGACATTTCTAATAACTAGATACTCTCTGTTACCTGCGCTCACCATCAACGGCATCATCTATAGCCACATAAAACTTGGTGGATACAACGGAGACGAGTTTTTGGAATGGCTGGAAGGTCTGTTACTTGTTATGAACCCATACCCTGGTCCCAATAGCGTCCTCATTCTCGACAACTGCCGGATTCACCATGTCCCTGGTGTGGAGGACATGTGTGCTGCAAGGCAAGCATCACTACAACTTATGTTTCACCTGGCTAATTACACATCTGCCAGGGGTGTTCGACTTGTTTATCTTCCGCCCTATTCTCCTGACATGAACCCAATTGAAGAGTCGTTCTCATTTGTCAAGCAGTACATTCACCGTCATGGTCTACAGTTTCGCAATGCCGTTGAATTTGGTAACCCGGCCGATCCATACCTGTTTCTTTATGCCGCATTAGAAGCCATCACCGCCAGCAAGTGTAGATCGTGGTTCCATCATTCCGGATATATCTAGCTGTTGTTCTGTAGTTCCTATGTACCTTGTACCCCTGGTTCCTCAATAAATTCCCGCAGGCCGGTTTGACAAACTTGTTGTATTCTATGCTAAGTCCAAAAGTATCTAATCCAGGCGCCTCCACTTCCCATTTGCCCTGTCAATGCGTTTTTGTTCTGCCCTGATCTCCTTCAGCAAAAATAAAGCATTTCCCAATGTCATTTTGAAGTCGGTTACAAGTTCCTGGCTACTGATTGGTAAGATGTCGTCAATGTTGTAGAAATTGGCATCGGTGAATGCATTGATATATCGGGTGAGTAAACGATGATGGTGTTGCACATCGAGAGCCTGAAGGAATGTTGATATCGCTGGGTAAATGCTTGGCGCAGCGCTGTAGAGGTCTGACGACGCTCTGAGTACGTATCATCGATATATCACAGATACTCACGAACCTGACACGCCCCACTTCCTCATCCTCGAAACTGACGTAACCCGACATCACCCGCTGTACCCGACGTATACCGTCTACCGACGGCCGATCTTATACCGACACTGATGATTCATATCGCCCAAAACGATCACACGTGACACCTCGGACTCCCATACCGACATTGGACTTATACCCCCTGTTCTCTTTGGACATAGGCTCTTTATTTTCATCTTTTTCGTTATATCTTTTTCCTCTCCATTTCCGTTCCTTCGTTGCCTCGCAACTCCCATCTTCTCCTTCCTATTTCATACCTCCTTTGTAGTTACTATCGGCCGAAGTAACTTATACCGAAGTAGCACTCTAGACAGACTTCTATAAAACGGTGACCGACAACCGTATTAAAAAAACAATCCAGTTCCCCCCTCTTTGTCTCACTCAGAATCCTTCAGAGCCTCTTAGAACCTCTTGTCATCGTAGGCCGTAGACTTCCCACCTTTATACTTAATATTTTATCTCGTTTTATCGTTACCCGCTCGCCGTACCCGACCCAACCCGCTGTACCCGACGTCGTCGGTATCGTCGGCTTCCCTCTTTCTCACCCGTTATCGTCGTATTAGACGGCGGCTTCATTTATATTCTCTTACTACCATTTTTACTACGACTCACGACACTAATTACCTTGTCACTTTTACGCTGACACCCCTTTGGTTAGGATCTTCATTCCGAAGCCACCCCGAACACCCCTTTACAGCGCCATCGGGTGGATCACTGGAGGGCAAGTTGTCAGGCACTGGCATCATGGACGGTACGACTTTTGCCGGAGATGCTGGCATCCCACTCGTCCCACTCGTCCCACTCGTCCCACTCCAAGCATTCGCCATCATGAATGGCCAAGCCCAAGGAGGTGGGCACATTTCATTTGAAGGTGTTGGTGGTGAAGGTTGAGAATCGATGCTCGATTTGCGACTGGTATGACCTGAGAAATCTGCGAAGAGTTCACTCTTCGGAGGGCTATGTAGCGTGACACCGTGTGTGCCGGAAGCCTACGGTGGTCAGAGCCAATGAGAAGACAAGGATCAAGAGAATACTAACCAGAGCAACTGCCCAGCCCCGTCGTTGTCCAAATGTCATGGCAACGTGGACGCCATGTCGATTTATCTTGCAGAACTTGCTGGGTCCACATTTTTGACATTCAGAGAGCTTCTTTTCAAGCTGGGCCATGCACATCTTCTCTCGTTCTGCAATCCCACATCGCTTACATCGTTGCTGTCCAGGTCAAGTAAAATGGGCTGCGATTTTTTTCCCTTGCCGGTTGTGGTGCTGGTGGTTTTGCTGCGAGCACGTAAGGAAGCCAGATACTAGGAGTCATGCAGCATTAGTAACCAAAGCAATACATTGTAGATCCATACCTGTTCAGAAACAATGATTGAGACGGAGACAGGTGCAGCTTTTGCAGCTTTAGACTTCTTCGCATGTGCGCCAATGACATCCTCAATCAAACCCGACCAGTCATCCTCCGAGGCCAAACTTATAGCCAAAGACTTGACAGTTGCCGTTGAGAGCTTGTACGAAATTGTTGGCTTGCGTGCCAGTGAGAGGCATCCAAGAGCTTCATATATAATCTCCAAAGCATCCACTAGGCTATCAGTCACAGACATATTGCAACGCTGAGCACCCAAGTCAGTCGGAATGAGAATGGAGAACTCTGAAAACATAGCATTATCAGTTTTCATGGAGGACTCGGATGTGGGAACTCACTTAGCACCTCAGCTGGCTTTTCTTCCTTGGGATCAGGAGAAGGGGCACTCTTCGAAGGCCGTCCACGCTTTCTGGTGAAAGCAGGTGGTAACTGCGATGTAACACTAGCATCAGATAAGTAATTAGCATCATCTTGGGGTGATTCGGCAGGCAAGTCAGTAGCATCAATAGTTGCTGCCTTAGCAGCCGAGATTTTGGGTTTGGCAACCTTGCGCTTTGCCTTTGCCTTGGGCATGGTGGTTGTGACAAGAGTGCCAGATACCGCGTTTGGTCAGATGTGAAAAATAATGAATCCAAAAATTCTAAAGAGATGGGCACCTGCGGGCAGCCCAGGAGAATACACTGCTATAGATATCTAAGTAATCCAACTGATATTGACCGTGCTATAGCCAATTTACTCCCCATGTATTTTATTATTCAAAAAAAGGAAATTCTCACGTGCGCCTTAGGTTCCGCAAATGGCTGTAAGCGAAGTTGCTGTTCCATGATTTCGTAAACCGTCGCAACCTCTGATCTGGACTGATGATGTCGGTAAGTATACAATGTCTTCAAAGAGTGACCCAATCCTTACATGGGTTCTTATCATCCATGACTCAGGGTCCTGCGGCGTCGGATGCAATGCAACGGTGTCATCGGCGGCTTGAGAATAATCAGACATTTGATAGGCATGCTGTAGGCGTCCTGCTAGTTGCTCCATATCATCCTGTAACTCATTTTCCAAGTAGAGGGGTTGATGAGAATCATCATTGCTTTCTTCTTCTTCCACGTCTGAAATCATGAAGGCAGCTGGTATGTATGTAGTGTGATCAGTCACTATTCATGCATGGAGGAGACCACTGACCAAGGTCTTCTTCCTCATCCTCAGATTCTCCAACTTCATCTGTAATTGCTTGCGGGTCGAGAAACTGGGAGACATCATCCTAAAGAAACTTCATGAGATATATGGGAGTGTTGCAGGCTGTGCAAGCACTTACTCGAATTTCTGAACGACGTTCCATTGTGGGAGCTGAAAGGGAGGTAAAAGAGAAAAAAGTAACAATTTGTTGCAGCTTTTATGGTGACTAACTTGGAGAGCACATGGGGCACACACAGCAGCCACTCAGGCCTTTGATTGCAGTACTACATCAAAGTATACAATATGAATATACAGCTACATCATAGACCAACTGTGACAAGGGGTGAGCCACTACCCTGAAATGCTCAGGTTTTGGCATTGAATTCCTTCAAGAAGAGGGCGATAGTTGCATCACCAGTGAGAGGAAGATAATAATGAGCCACCAACACAATAATACTCATGACAGCAATGACGAGGACGACTTGGAGAAGAGAAAGTGCCCCAGATGATGGCGGGCTCGGGCAGTGCTAGTAAGTTGCAGGTAGACGTTAACACTTACGCCCTAAACTGAGGGTAATACAACTCACTTGCTGGCGAGTCGTCCAAATCTTGATCGTGCCCTCAACAGCACTACTTGAGGAGCCCATGGCAATCCGGGCGCATTTTGCATCCCAATGGGTCTGTGGAGGTGTTCCATATCAGAACTTCGGACGCAAAAATCAGGCAAGCTTACTGCAACAGCTTGCACCATATCGCCGTCATTGCCATGCTTGAGCTGTGAGAGCAGTTGACCATTTCGACGCTCGAATATACGAGCGAGTCCATTATCTCCCCCAACTACCACGAAGGAGGCCTGTTGGAAAGTTGCCACTTGCAAGGGATAATTATGCAAAATGTTATGAGTAAATGTCTGCACACGTTCCAATGATATCTGTGCAAATGCAATCAGCAAATGCAAAACATTGAAGAATGAAACTAACCTTTTTCAGTGTCAGACCACCTCTATGAGGAACTTGCCAAACCATTGAATGCAAAACAGTCTGGCCACATGAGTTCGCAAGCATTTCTTGCAGCTTGTCTAGATACAAGTCCATGTTCTTGTTAGTACCTAAGAGGAACTGTGCAAAAAAGATAGTTAGATATGACATATCATGTACTTCATGTACCTCAACATCCTGATCACATAGATATTGGCGCCTTCTCTTGCATTCTTCCTCTTGATGATTGATAGTTCCATGTACCTTAAAGAAATTGAGTATCCCCTCCACTGAGTGCTCCAAAATCCCAGTATAGCTGGAAATAGGCATATGCACGGGTCTTCAAACCCACGTTGCAGCAGGTGCTGCTAGCCCTAGGACTAGTGCTGCCAAAGTTCAGTTCAGTCCAGTTCAGACTCTTTTTTTGTGAACCTTGAACTGAACTCGGAGTTCAGTTCAGCTAAGTTTCTGAACTGAACTGCAAAATTCAGTTCAGTTCAGTTCAGCCTAGGCTATGAACCCTGAACTCTTACTATATAAGGCAATTGGTTCAGTTCAGACATGAATTTGACTGAACTGAACTCTTTAAGTGGTTCAGTTCAGCCAAGAGGCCTGAACTGAACTGAACTTTGGCAGCACTACCTAGGACCCCGAGGACTCTTAGATAGTCTTTCCCTTTCCTGTTAGTAGCTTAGTCAGCAATCCAGGGTTTCCCCAGCTTTCCCCTCCCCGCTGTGACTCCTTCTGAGTCCTCCCCTGAGAGCTCTTGGAGATTCCCTCTCCAACATGGGTCTGGACCCACAGGTTCTATGGGTACAGGTATGGGTTACAAAATGAAACCTGCAGCTAACCTGTACCCAACACTGCGGGTATGGCAGGTTGCTGATGGGTATGGTATGCTCTAAAATAATATATTATTATTACTAATAGTAATTAACTACTACAATATAATTTATTTGAGGGGATCGTAATGGGATTTCGAGCCCTCTTATATAGGAGTGAAATGGCACACAGACCATGTGACTTATTTTGTCATAAGGTCACACCTCAACAAACACGGTCATGCATCTTTGGCTCAGAGAAAACCCACCAACCCACACGTCACCAGCACCAACAACACCACGCACATCAACAACAACAACAAGGACAATAACAATGGGTGGCAAACATCACAGACAACATGAAGATGAAGAGGACGAGAACCATGGATGAGGACCCACCACCACCACCACGGCAACGACAAGGACAACAAGGACGGGGACAAGGATGACAGGGACAAGGATGACAAGAATGAGGATGGGGATGACAATGCTGGGGATGAGGACGGGGATGAGGACGAGGACGGGGATGAGGGTGGGGACGATGACGAGGCCATGGCCACCACCATTCTGTCTACCCCACTTCTCCCTCTCCTGCTGTCCCCTCCCCTTCTCCCACTCTCCCCTCTCCCACTTTCCCATGCTCCCACTTTTCCCCCACTCTCCCACTCTTCCCTCCCCCTCTCCCGCCCCCTCCCATCTCCCTCTCTGCCTCCCCCCCACCCCTCCCCTTATTTAATTAAATAATTAAATAATTGTAGCTTATATATTAAATAATATATATTTTAGCATATAACCTGTGGGTAAAGCCACAGGTACAGGTATTTGCTGGGATGGGTACGGGTTGCCCAAAAAAACCCATGGGTAACCTGTGCCGATGCCTGGCTGGAAATGTCCACCAGACTAAGTAATGATGACAGCTGAATAACTATCCAATGGATGGTGGCAGGTATCTTGCTACCTCTGGGCATGGAAGCAATGGTTGATGGTCATCGAACTCGAACAAACATCAAGCAAAACCTTGACTTGTGATTTTTTGCATTTCTTTGCCTCAGAATATGCTAGATGTATGCTACTAATTCATAGGATCATGACAATCTATGACTGAAGTTAATCCATTCAACATTTGGCGAGTTTAGTGTTGCCCGAAGTTCAGTTTGGTCTGGTTTTTCACCATTTTTGGAAAACAAGAACTGAAACCGTTGGTTCAGTTCAGCCAAATGCCAAACTGGAACCAGAACCACATTGAATGGTTTCAACACGTTTGGTCTGCATTTGAAGGTGGTTTGAACTGCAAACTGACCTCCAAATCTCCTCATAAATACCAGGTACACATCAATTGATGTGCTGCTGGGTTTCATGAGGGAAGTGGGAGGTGGCGTGGTTGTAGGTAGTGTTGGGGAAGTTCGGTTTGGTCTGGTTTCCACCCCAAAATCTCCAAACCGGACCGAAACTGATGCAAACCATTTGCATCAGTTCGGTTTCAGTCCAAACCCGGTCTGAACTGCAAACTGCTAGTGGCCAGTCCCCCTGCACCATTCTGACCTTACAACAGTGCTGCGCACATCAATTGACATGGCCAGCCTGCTTGCGAGGTGGGATTGGGGTGCTGGGGTGCTGGCACACCCTGTGCTGGCATTAAGCCACATGTGGGCCTCTCCATGGGTGTCTGACGGGTCACATGTGTTGTACATGCGTGGCAGGTTGACCACATTGGCCATTTTCGATGGGCACGTGATGGTGGTGGTGGTGATGCATGGTGGTGGTGGTGGTGCCCGATGGGTCAGATGTGTTGTGTATGCGACATTGGGTGGCTTGGACTGGTGTTGACTGTGTGGTGATCATGGTCATGGTCATGGTGTTGGTTGTGGGGTGTTGGTAGCGCCATGTCATGTTCAACAATAAGGAAAGAATAGTAAATGGTTTGGCACTTGATCCTTGATTGGGCTTTTTGAGACGTTGTGGAAGGGGGGTGAGCTTGCCGGCCGATGTTAATCGGTTTCGGTTCAAACTGAGTTTGAACCGAGTTTGAACTGCAGCCAAATCCCCAAACCGGAGACTGAATGGTTCGGTCTCTGCTGGAAATCTCCAAACCAAAACTGAGACCAGCGGTTTCGGTTCGGTCTAAACCGAGTTTGAATCGGTCTGAGACCGAACTTCCCCAACACTAGTTGTAGGAACTCAGGGAGGGGTGGAGGGCCAAAGTAAGGTGGCAGACAGCAACTAGTTGCTTTCACCATCTTTACTCTTGCCCTCGCCATCCCTGCTGTGGCCACTGTCAATGACAGGGGTCATTTGGCCACCTTCATCGTCATTGTCATGTAGTAGGCAGGGTGGCAGGGAGGCGATGGGGATGCTGCTAGCCCCCCACCCCCACACCACCTATTTGACCTCATGACACCGGATGCATGTTAATTGATGTGTTGCTGTGTGTTCACAAGGTGGAATGGGGTTGGGGGCATTTTCTGTATTTGTCAGGTGGAACGAGGTTGGGGGTGTTTTCAGGCTGGGGCATCTTCGCTGAGGCCCAGTGCTGTGTAGTTATAGCATAACAGGGGTAAACCCCTGGGTTCCTGAGGCCCGACCCATACCCGTACCCGCCAGTGCCCATACCCACATACCTGCACGGGTTTACCCATCATTTTAAGCCAAATATTGTCCAAGACAGTCAAGTATTGAGTGAGATATGAGTAAAACACTTGATTTCAGTGTTTTACTCATATCTCACTCAATACTTGACCATTTTGGACAATCCTTGGCTCAAATGAAAGCTGACGGGTAGGGGAATCGTGACCCATACCTGTACCTACCCTTTACCCACCCTTTACCCAACCTGTTTACCCATCCAGGTTCCCCTTACCCTTGTTATGCGTTAGGTGTAGTTGGGTGCATTAGTGGGCAGATGGACACATTGTTGTTGAATGCATGGGCCATGCCTGTCTATGGTGGTGGGGAAGTTGGACAGCAAATGAAAAAAACTCACCTGGCAACCAGGGGTGGGTGCACCACTCCCCTGGCCAATTCTCATTGTCGCAGGAATGGCCTGGCCACTAGGCCAGAGCCAACATTGACGTCGTTGTGGTTGTGGTGAGCGCTCGTTGTGAACATGTTGTCACAGTGTATCATTGTATTGCCATGTTGACAATGTTATTGTTGTTGTTATTGTTGTCATTGTTGTTGTCATTGTTGTTGTTGTCATTGTCATCATCATTGTCGTTGTCATCATCATTGTTGTTGTTGTTGTTGTTGTTGTTGTTGTCTGTGGCAGCTGCAGCTGCTGCCATTGGTCCATTGTCTTGCCATGTCCAGCATATGAGGCAGTGGTGTTGGTGGTGTAAAGAACACCGTCATCTCATGTTTGGGGTTCCCTGTATAAATGTCATACTTACTAAGTACTTACCTGACATGTCACTTGCAATGCGTCACATGTCTTTGTTGATTGTGCCAAGTGACCAAACATGGTCACATGATCCATGCGCAGCCCCCAAACCATATAAGGCTGCTCAAAATATCCATTCAAACTGCTCTTTGAGCCACAGCAGTATAGAAAATAAATTATTTTATAAATTATTTTATCATATATAGTAACCTACTAAGCTGTGCCAAGGCCAGTGATTTGCAGTTCAAACTGGGTTCAAATGCAGTTTGAAACCGCTGGCAGTGGTGGAACCACTAACTGGACCAATGGTTTTGGTTCAGCAAAATGCTGAACCGAACTGAAATTTCTGGTTTGGTTTGCGGTTCAAACCAGGTTCAGATCAGTTCCGAACTGAACTTTGGCAACACTAGAGTAGGGTGGCCTGGTGGTTGCAAAAAAGAAGCTGGTGGTGGATGGTCAGATGGTGGGAATGCAAGGTTCTAAAACCCCCTGACCCCTCATTTTCAACAGAAACAAGGTGTGGAGGGTGTACATAGGCTGGGGGTGGCTGAAAACCGGTGGGGTGCTGGTGGTTGAAAACAAAGGGGTGGTGGCGGGTGGGCAGATGGTGAGAATGTGAGGTCCTGAGACCCCCCAACCCCTCATTTTCACCAGAAATGAGATGCAGGGGGCATACATGGGCTGGGGGTGGTCAAGAACCAGCAGGGTGGGGTGGCCTAGGGTGGGTCCTTCTGGTGATTGAAAAAGGGGTGGTGGTGGTGGTTGGGCAGACAGTGGGAACATGACAGTTTGAGACCCCCCAAGCCCTCATTTTCAACATGGATGCGGTGCAGGGGGTGCAAACATCAATACTAGACCAAAGAAAATAACACTAGACACTTACGTTAGGCTGTACACCACCCCCTGATGATCTTGCTGTTGAGCAAAAGGAGTCTGTGACTGACCATGACAATTTCCTTTTAGGATCAAATTCTGCATCATACAAATCTTTTTTCTCATCTATCAGAGTGGTTTTTGATTTTTTACAATCTTGAAATAAATCCTATATTCCTGAAAAAGGACAAATTTTCAAAAATCTAGTTTATTCTTGAACCTTTTCAGAAAAAAAGGACAAAAAATGCAGAATTTGGCTCTAGGGTTGATTTCAAACATTAATTAATTAATTACTGACAAACTGCCATATGTTCTGGACTCATAAGAATGAGTCTTCCATAGATGGAAGAACTCATAATCTTGGTCAAGTTATCTCTCATGGTGAAGTATCCATCAATCCCACCAAGATTCAATTCATTTCCAACTGGCTGACTCCAAAACACATTCACAATGTACCATCATTCCTTGGCACTATGAATTTCTGGCACAGATTCATAAAAGGCTTTTATTCTATCACTTCACCTTTACACCAACTTACATGAAAAGAAGTTAAATTTGCTTGGTTCTTCAACTGTCAATCCATGTTCAATAAATTGAAACACACTATTACTTCTGAACCAGTTCTCAAAGCTCCCCATCTAGATCTTCCCTATATACTTGAAACTGACTCTTCTGGATTCACTATTGATGCTATACTTATGCAAAAACACAATGACAAACTTCACCCTATTGGCTATTATTGCGCTTCTCTTTTCCCTCCAGAACCAAATTATTCTACTCCTGATCAAGAACTTCTTGCTATCATGCAAGCTCTTCTACATTGAAAACATCTACTTGAGGGAGCCAATCATACTGTCACCATTCATTCCAAATCCAACAATCAAGCCCTCAAGTATATTATGACAAATTGCACCTTGTCATGCTGCCAAGCAAGATGGTCAGAATTTCTCAGTTGATTCAATTTCTGCATTGAACATATTCTGGGAAAGCACAATAGAGCTGACAATTTGTCTCAACAGCCCAATTATATTTCTGACAGTTTAGACAATACAGATAAAGCTTTGTTATCAGAACATCATTTTATCAATGCCATTATTAATTTATCCTCTCCTAGATTCCTAGACCAACTTTACTATCCTTTGCCATTACCTCCTCACATCTCCTCTAAATTCTCCAATCCATCTTCCCAATGGTCCTTCATTGATGGTCTGGTTAAAGATGCCAGAGAATGTATAGTTGTCCCCAAGGTTGTTTCTCTGCAGTGTTGTTTGTGAGAAAGTTGATATATAAAAAACTAATCTGCACCAAGGGTTTCCAGAGTGTGACTTTGATCAGGAAATTACCTTGTTCTTCTTCAGAGGATGGTAAGCAACTGTTAAACACCTATGGTCTGTGCTCACCAACTGTGTGGTCTGAGGTTTGTCCTAACAAAGGTTAGTGTAGTCAAGGTAACAGTGAACAGCAAGGTGTGATTGTGCAGTCTGTGCATGATCCTCTTCCACCCTGCTATAATCAACTGAGGGGGATGGCTGTCTAGGCCGTAGAGGGTGTAGTTGTGCAGTCTGAGCATGGCCCTCCTCCAATCCCCAATATTATTCACCAGAGGGGGCGATCTGCACCATGGGAGTTGTAATGGTGCAGTCTGTGCACCATTCACCCCCACCCTCTGGATATGTGCTGTTAAGGACAGTCTCTCTGAACCCTTTGATGACTCGAGACTGGGACTTTGTTGGACCTCCCTTGAGAGTTGTCTAGAGAGGCACTGAGTAAAATTAAGAATAACGATGGTCTCTCTGGACCCTTTGATGACTCAAGACCGGGACTTTGTTGGACCTCCCTTGAGACTTGTCTAGAGGGGCACTCAGGAAAATTGAAAATAATATTTATTTCAAAAGACATGTCATAGATACAATAAATGAGATAGGGACTGTGTCTACTAGCTAGATGTTGTCAAAGAGGGCATGGGAGGGGTGTCTTTGCGGTGTTTAGAAAGCTAAGAGCAAACCAGAAAACAAGTTGACACGTCAAACAATGATTAGTAATATTTTCCCACAGTTCAAAACGATTGAAAAACCTTTTTCTCAACTTGAACTACATCTCAATGACTTTCAAATGCCTCATCCTACTGCTACTTCTGTCACTCACAATTCTACTACACCGGAGTAGCCCAAAGATTCTATTTGTATTGTCAACACATTTAATTTACTAAATTGATTTATGTTAGTGGTCATCCATCGAAGCTCATGTCAATGGCAAAACCAGTAACCATGTTTATAGAGTTAGCCAATTGCTTTGGGAGGATTTTGGTCAGTAAATCCAACTACCTTTATATCTACTGAATCTACTAAATCACCTGGTCCAGCAGAATGGTTTAGTATTACTTGTCAGGTGTATTCAACCAGAATCTGCTGGCCCAATCAGTTGAGTGTATTGTCTTCTCTGCCCAGACAGCTGGGTGTATTGTCCTCTCTGCTCAGACAGTTGGATGTATTGTTCTCTCTGTCTGGTCAATACAAGGCAATAATATGTTCATTGGCATACCAGTCAATGTATTTTACATCAACTATATTATTCTTGCAGTACAATAAATGTTCCTATGCTACATTATGTGTTGGTATAGGTATCACAGCCTGGCATTTTGCTACTTTGATATTAGGGCTGAGCAAAGCAGTGAAGTTATTTACTTCTGATAATACAGCTATATCATCTCAAAATATTGATGAAAACAATCATATATCCAGAACATATGTAGGGGGTGGCAAAAACCCTACTTTTCCCATGTCTGAACTTGGATTACAATTATGTCCACTTGGTCAAGGCAAAGAGGGAACCTATACATTTAAATAATACATATCTAAACAGAGCCTGACTCTTCAGGATTTTCCCAATGGTTCCCTTATACCATTAGACATTCCACTAGCAATGTTAGTCAGCAAATTAACCCTCGCAAATCTCAAATTAATTGCTGCATATCATTCCATCTATTTGACAGCAAAAATGAAGCATGTAGATATTCAAACTAAAATTGTAAATCACAAATGCATTGACTGTTCTTCTTATGTTTCAGTATTTGAGTTTACAGATGAGCTAGAGGTAGCAAGTCAAAAGAGTACAGCAAACATTGAAGCTGTCAAACTATCACACAATAAAAACATTGACAAATATCACCAGCAGAATATTTATGCTGTTCAGAAATACAATAACAAAAACATTGAGAAGCATCAACAACAACATCTTGCAGCTGTTCAAAGATATAACCTGGAACATTCTGAGAAGCATCAGCAACAAAATAATGCAGCTGTTCAAAGATATAAGTCAGAACATCCTGATAAATACCAGCAACAGAATCTTGCAGCAGTTCAAAAATATTCCTTAGAACATCCAGAGAAACATCAGCAAATAAACCTTGCAGCTGTGCAAAGAGCATCATCTGAAGATTCAGAGAAACATAAACTTTTCAATCAAAAGGCTGTTGAAACTTTTCATAACATCAATTTTGACAGATGCAAACAGCAAAATCAAATTGCAGTCCAGTCATACAGAGAGAAAGTAGAATTTCCTCCTTTACCTCCATCTAAATCCTTACAACACACTATTATATCAAATTTTTGTGGAGAAAGTAGCCCTAACAAATTTACAGAAGCAGGTTGTGCAGTTTGTGGACGATTAACAGCTGTTCATCAATTAACAAGACTTTCTTCGCTTGATTTAAATTTGAATTTGTTAAGACAAGCTTCAGCTACTCAACAAGAAAGATTTTCAGTGGAAAATCCAGTGCAGTGCATTGATAAGCCCATTTTGATGCATAATTTAGATAACATATGCAAATCATGTCACAAGTCATTGAAGAATGGGAAACAATACACTTGCAAATAGTCTGTGGATTGGTGATGTGCCAGCAGCTTTACAAAACCTATCATATGCTGAACAGTTGATAATTGCAAGGATTAGACACAATTGATGCATTGTCAGAGTCTTTTCAGGCATGCACAAGATGAGAGCCAATGTAATTACATTTGCAAATCCAGTTCCCAAGTTATATGATAGTTTGCCACCTCCAGCTGATGAATTGGATGAAGTTCTGGCCTTTATATACACTGGTTCATGCAAACCAACCAAGTCTGACTTTGAAAGAACACTTCTGCTTGTCAGGAGAAACAAAGTAGCAAATGCATTGAATTGGTTAAAGTTAAACCACTGTGATTATTTTGACTTGGAAATATCTCAAGAGAATTTAAATCAATATCCTGAAAATGATATACCAGTGGTTGTTGATTACTGCCAGTCATTCACCAACAAAAGTCCAGAATCAACTGCAGTCCATGATATGGAAACTGAAGAAGGGACAGAAACTGGCAAATGTCCATTTGTTGTTCATGGCTTGACTGGTGAGGAATATTCAACCAAGAGTGTCAAAGCATGAAAGGCTATTGCTTTGAAACATTTAAAGAGCAACCACATGGTGCTTGCAATTGGACATGACAAAGATCCACAGTCAATCTATGGCAATCCACAGTTATTTCCACAAATGATGCCTTGGCTGTTTCCATATGGACTTGGTAGTATTGGAAATAATATAAAGCAAGGATCTCTATCTGATATTGCACATAAAAGACATCTGTTAATGTATTATGACAAGCGCTTTCAGAGAGATCCACACTTTCCATTGATTGCATTTAATCATGAACAAATCAAGCAGGCAACTACTGGTGGCTACTTATTGGCCGAGAAAGCAAAGTTTGATCAGATATCCCAGAGACTAATGGATGTTGATGTTGGTGTTCTGAATTACATTTCCAGAAAGATGGAAGAAGGTGAACAAGTCAAACCTGATACTGATGAAGAAAAGCTTTGTTTCCAACTGATTAAAGACATTGACCATGTTGGTAGTCATGTACAAGGATCATTGACAAATAAGAAATATATGAGAAGTGAAATCTGGTCAATAATGTCATTCTGTGGGGCTCCATCTTGGTTTATCACTTTTTCACCTGCAGATATTATGCATCCATTATGTTTATATTTTGCTGACACCAAAGAAGAGTTTCCTCCAAACTTGCGAGAATATGATGAGAGATACAGACTGATTGCACAAAATCCAGTAGCTGGTGCAAGATTCTTTCATTTTATGGTCAGGTTGTTTGTCAAACAGTGGCTTGGAGTTGGCTCCAATCACTCTGGACTTTATGGAGATACAAATGCATATTATGGTACTGTTGAACAGCAGGGAAGGTTAACTCTTCATATGCATATGATGTTATGGCTCAAAGCAAGCTTGTCACCACAAGAGATCAGAGATAGAATCATGGATCCTAACTCAGACTTTCAAAAAAGGTTTGTGGAATATCTTGAAAGTGTTCATGTTGGAGAATTTATGACTGGCACAATGGATGAAGTGAAAGCCAAAGTCAATGCTCAATCAGAGAACAAAGATTACAAAAATCCAACTCAAATCTTGCCTGAAATGCCATCTCCTCTGTGCAATGACAAACATAAAGACATGAATGATCAAGCTGAATGCATTGAATGCAAGAATGTTGAATCATGGTGGGACCAATTCAAAAACACTGTGGATGATTTGATACTTCACTCCAATGTTCATAATTGTGGGAGATACAAGTTTAATGCTGAGAAAGTCAACAGAAAAGACAGACCCACTTGCATGAACAAACATGGAAAATGCAAAGCTAGATTTCCAAGACCAATGTTTGAATCCACTCAAGTTGATCCAAAGTCTGGTGCACTGAATGTGAAAAAAGGCCAAGCATGGATCAACACATTGACCCCACTTGTAGCATTTTTATTACGCTGCAACTCTGACATCACAAGTCTTTTATCTGGCACTGCAATCAAGGCCATTGTGGCATACATATCTGACTATATAACCAAACCAGGGCTGAAAACTTATAGCATATTTGATACCATCAGAAGTGTATTTGACCGAAGTTCTGAGATGCTTGGTGGTTCAATGCAGAGAAAAGAAAAGGCTAGAAAATTAATCACCCAAATCATTGATTCATTAACAGCCAAACTGGAAATTGGTGGACCTATGTCAGCTCTATATTTGCTAGGCAATCCTGTTCATTACACCAGCCACAAGTTTATTCCTGTGTATTGGGAAAATTATGTTAGAGAAGTTTTGAATGCTTGGAGATCAGATGGAAATATAGAAATGTCAAGTGAGCCAGAAAGAGTAGTACTTTGAAATCAGCAAGGCACATTTGTTGGAACATCAATGGTGCATGATTACATTCACAGACCTGAAATATTTCAGGATGTCAATCTGTATGAAGGAATTCAATGTGTCAACAAAGTTAAAATCCAGACAAAAATAATTCATGATGAAATTCACAGTAAAGATGAATTACTTCTGGAGCCAGCATTACAAGATGCAGCTAATGCTTGTGGTTCTAGAGAATCAGCTACTAGTCATGGTCAATCTGACGTTGATTCTGATGACCTCAACATTGGTGATGATATCACAGTATTTGATCATGATATTGATGATTATGTAGATGAGACAGAAAGTGTACATTCTGAAAATCTAGAACACATATTGTTCTTACAAGATCATCCTCTTTACGAAATACATTGCATTGACTTCAATGAAAAATATCATTTGGTTCCAAATTTCATTGGAGGTTCACTTCCTAGATGTGACAAAGGAGATAGAGAATATTATTGCACAACCATGTTAACTTTGTTCAAACCATGGAGATCTGGTCATGATTTGAAAATAGAGAACCAATCATGGGATGAAGCATTTGAGGCTCATGAATTTACAAAAAGACAAATAGAAATCATGGACCATTTCAATTTGAGATATGAATGCAATGATGCCAGAGATGATTTTTCAGCTCAACTCAAAAAGGGTGAAATATTACCAGATGGTACCTGCCCACAGTTTATGACTGGTGTAGAGGGTACAACCTCTGTGGCCACGGAATCCCATCAAGACATACTTTACTACTCGTCCACGAACCCGTCCATCACTCCATCCTAATCCGGCGCACTTTATCCTAAAACCGATAGCAATCACATGTCAATTCCGGACAAGTCCGCACTCAAACCCAGACCCGAATCCCAAGCCCCTCTCTTACTGATCACAATGGCACCAATATACGTCGGAACCCTCTGCCCTCGGAACCCTCTACCCTCCTAGTCCGATCCACAACCCAACCACTCCCGCAGTAGTATAAAGAGGACTCCCACATACTCGTAATAAGTAGATACCCAGAACCCCAGAATCGATCCCTCGTAGTTTCCCTTAGACTTGTGCTTCCCACTTCCACAATCACAAATCTGTAACCTCTTATATTGTTTCCCGTCGTTCCTGCTGATACGCATCATACGATCCTATACTCCGAATACGCGAATCGGACATACTATACCTCTCCATCAACCATATCCCAATACCTCACGATCTAACGAACGTCTGCGATCTCTTGCGACATCTCTCGACAACTATCGATCGCTTCCGAACTTGTCACACCCACAAAACAAAGCTATCCTACATTGGACCAATACTGGTCCTGTCAGACACCATGTCATCTCATTTCGTTTCACTTTTTGCCTCGCTTCTCTACCATATATCCTGTTATATCACACAGTACATCGTTCCCCTATCTCTTCCTTTCTTATGTCTTTGTACTAATTTCATCATTTGATTCCTTTCTTCGCACTCTTACTGACTCCTATCGATATTTCTTTATCTTAGAATCCTTTCTTACATTCACTCCTATTCGATCCTTTATTTCTAGTCTTCCCGATTCTCCAATATTTTGTTCCGACTTTCCGATTGTCGTAGTATAAAAAGCTCATGTATTGTAGCTAGAGAGATAGAGAAATTTACGACTTCCCTCCCATTTGATCTTAGTCTCAGAGCTATAAAGCTCCCCTTTAGTTTCAAACTCAAGTTATAGTCTTGAGTTTGTCTATCCTCGTCACCCAATATCGATATCTTCGTCACGACCGTGTTCGCGAAGTCGCACAGTTGATCGCAACTGTCGCATGTTGATACGCTATAGGAGACTGTAAAGGGGGAGATCCCTAAACAAACTACCTATTGGGTGAATGCGAGGAGGCGAAGATGTCTACTACACATAGAAAGGGTATAGAGAGAGATGGAAACTACTATAAAGTTTCCGAACGATGCGAACGTACGTGCAACAGTTGCGATCAACTGTGCGACTTCGCGAACACGGTCGCGACGAAGATATCAATATCGGGTGACGAGGGTAGACAAACTCAAGACTATAACTTGAGTTTGAAACTAAAGGAGAGCTTTATAGTTCGGAGACTAAGATCGAAGGGGATGGAAGTCGTAGATTTCTCTGTCTATGTATCTAAACTACATCTCTTTATATACTACCTCGATCGGAGGATCGGAACGGTATAAAAATGATAGAAAGGAGTAGTAATGATACTAAAAGGGGAAGGGGATAAAGGAATCAGAAGGTGAAACATAAGATGAAGAACAAAGAACAAAGGAAGATGAAAGGTAAATTGAATAAGAAAGAGAAACTAATATGAAAATACGTCCAAAATGATCGAAAGTGAGGTAGGAGGTGTATGGGATAGGGGGAATGAACCTCCGATAAAGGCGGGATCGGTCCGATATGAGATGACTTTGTCTTGGTGCTGTGACTAGTTCGGAAGCGATCGAAGTTGTCGAGAGGTGTCGGAAGAGTTCGCAGATGTTCGTAAGATCGTAAGATATCGGGATGTGGTCGATGAAGAGGTATAGTACATCCGATTCGCGTATTCGGAGCATAGGATCGTATGATGCGTATCAACGTATGTTCGCATCGTTCGGAAACTTTATAGTAGTTTCTATCTCTCTCTATACCTTTCTACGTGTAGTAGACATCTTCGCATCCTCGCATTCATCTAATAGGTAGTTTGTTTGGGGATCTCCCCCTTTACAGCTTCCTCTAGCATATCACCGCCTCATCTCCTCACCATTACCTTCACCGAGTTGAAACCCGACGTTGGATTACATCAGATAACCCCGGACTTCACCAGAAACTATCTCTTTATTTCTATTTATCCTCGGATTTCTATCCTCTTTGACTAGACATTGCTGACGATGCCCTTGTCACTATTACGCTGACTTCTATCTAGTATCCCTTTCGGAGCTAGACCTGAACTACGCATCACACTGGAGACATGATATCACATCTTGATGATGACTACAATCAAAATGGTGAAGACATAGATTATGTAGCAGATGATCAAGATGGTCAGAATGGAGAATATCATTTAAATACATACACTGAACTTGGAAGTCATGGCAGATTGATCAAAGCACAAATGGAATCTACAGAAAATGTTGTCCAAAATGTGGGTTGGTTAGATGACTGTCCAGAAGGCAATTTAGCAGTGAATATAAATCCACTTGACATAGAAGTGCATCAGTCAGCATCTCAATGGAAATCTGTAGTTCAAGACAAAAGACAACAAATTCTTGAGGAACGAACCAGAATATCCCTCCAAAGTCACATAAACACAGCAAACAATATTCAGACCCTAATGAAAATAATGTAATGGTTGTTGACCAGTCATATTTTATGCACAATTTCAAAGCAGAGAATGCACAAAGACAGCAGTTGATTGACACTACTGTTCAAAAGTTCCACTTGAATACAGAACAAGATAAGGCATTCAGAATTATTGCAAACCATGCTTCATCTTGTAGTGAACAACTGAAAATGTATATTGGAGGCATGGCTGGCACTGGCAAATCACAAGTGATCAAAGCTTTTGTGGACCTCTTTAAAGCTGCAAATGAGTCTTACAGATTTGTTATCCTGGGTCCAACTGGAACATCAGCTGCCAGAATGGTTCCACATATCATTACTTTTTGGGAATTAATCCAAATTCTTCTGGCAAAAGTGAAGCCACCAACATTGCTCAGCTCAAGGCCAGATTAGAGGAAGTTGACTATATATTCATTGATGAGGTTTCAATGATATCTTGCCATGACTTGTATAAAATCAGCATGAAACTTGCTAAAGCAACAAACATTCATGACCTGTGGAATTCACATGATATTTGCTGGAGACTTTGCAAAATTGCCACCAGTTGGAGGATCAGCATTATATAGTGGAACAGTTGGCACACAAGCACATTCTGGATTAATACCATATGCTCAAGAAATTGCTGTTGACAAAGCACTTTGGCATTAAGTAACCACTGTTGTAATTCTCAGAGAAAACATGAGACAAAAAACCCAAACTGCTGAAGATGCAAAGTTCAGAACCGCTTTGGTGAATACGCGATATGGAAAGTGTACTCCAAATGATATAATATTTTTGAGAAGCAGAATTGCAGGAAAAAGACCTAATCAACCCAATGTTGCCTCAAAGAATTTCAGAAATGTGCCAATCATATGTGGTATTCACTCACAAAAGGATCAGATCAATTTGCTTGGCTGTGAAAGATTTGCCAAAGACACAAACCAGAAATTAATCAACTTTTATTCCATTGACAGATGGGGAAAAGAAAAGGATCCTTCTATAAAAAACAAATCAAAATGCAAATCAAAGGCACTTCATGAATCTAGTGAGATAGGCTTTGATACTCAAAGAGAAATATGGAAGGTGCACCATGGTGGAACAGAAAACTTTGCTGGTAAATTATCACTGTGTATTGGAATGCCAGTCATGCTTAGAAACAATGATGCAACTGAACTTTGCATCACAAAAGGACAAGAAGGATTTGTTGTTGGTTGAGTCATCAAAAGCAGATCATGGAAAACGTGTACTGGACACATTGTTTGTGGAGCTTCAGGAGCCACCAAAGCTTGTGCAAATTCCTTCACTGCCAGACAATGTTGTTCCGATTGTAAAAAACACCAAGACAGTTTAGTGTGTATTTCCTAGTGATTTAAAAGAAACACAGGGGGCAGATGAGGATTTTTTGGCAGCAAATATTATGCAGATATCCAGTCAAATTTTGAAAGTATTTGTGTTGTTATCTTACTTGTGAAAATATTCCAGAAAATAATGTTATCCAAAAGCAGTATTCATATCAAAAATAGTGCATACAGAAAATAAAATTATTCCAGCTTTTATTGTTTTCATTATTGTGTACATGTATTCAGAAAAGAGAAAATGACACAAATTTTTAGGGTTTCTGCATGGATATCTGTGGATCTTATCGTCAGACAGATCTTTGAGATATTTGGTTTCGAGATAATTCAGGCACAAGCCAAGTCCCGATTATTCGGAGACCAAATAGTCTAAAATTCTGCCCTCACAATAAAATCCACAGATATTGATTCAGAGATCCTAAAAATTTGTGTCATTTTCTCTATTCTGAACACATGTACACAATAATAAAAACAATAAAAGCCTGAATAATTTTGTTTTCTATATGCACTATTTTCTGTATGAATACTGCTCTTGGATAACATTATTTCTTGGAATATTTTCACAGGTAAGATAACAACACAAATAGTTTCAACATTTGACTGAATATCTGTGTATTATTTGCTCGCAAAAAATCCTCATCTGTCTCCTGTGAAAGAATAGAAAGACAACAGGTTTGGGTTTTGCCAAACTTTGCCATGACCACACATGCTGCTCAAGGAGAAACAAGACCATACAATGATGTGCACCTGAACAGTTGCTTTTCACACATGGCATATTATTCATCATTGTCAAGAAGTTCTACTGCAGCTGGCACTGTAATCATACAAGGATTTGACAACAAATGATCACCAGAGGATGCTCAGGATATCTCAGACAAGAGTTCAGGGAACAAGAACTCCTTGATGACATTACAAGAATGAGATATGAAGGCATATTACCAGAACATATTGCACAAGATGTCCAGTTGTCAATGATTCAAAAGTTTCAACAATGGAAAGGCATTGCATATGTTCCTTCTAAAACAGATGCAGCTTTGAAGTGGTCAGACAGTGATCCCTTGGTTATTGCTCCATTGGATGTCAGTCCATGGCACATCATTGAGAAAAACAAGAATAAGCAAAAATTAATATCCACTTCTACTCCTTTTATTCTAGCAAAAGAATCTGTTCCACTTTTATCCAGAAAACATTTTATTGAGACTAGTGAACTGCCACCAGCTAAAAGACAGAGACGGGGAACAAATTTGTCAGTTTCTCCAACAGGTCTGCCATGGGATGACAATAATTACAGTTATGCATATGATTCTATGCTGGTTGTATTGTTTGATCTCTGGAAGGGAAATCATATGACATGGTCTGAAGTGTTTCATGATATGAATAATTATCTGGCCATTTTATCTGATGGCTTCTCAGATATATTCAAAGGCAACATGACATTTGTTCAACTCAGAAATAAATTAAGAGCTGTATTGCATAATGAACATCCTGAGAAATATCTAATAGGACCTGTTGGAATTAGTGTTGCCACTCTAGCCAAGGATCTTTTACATGTAGATACTACAGTTGCATGTTCTCAACATCAATGTACTAGGTGTAACTTTGCTGAAACACCAATGTATGATCAACTTGATTATGTTTTACATGGAGAAACTTCAGTTCAAAGGTCTACTATGAATTGGATTGAAACATTGTCCCAACAAACACAAAGAAGGTGTTCCAAGTGTCAATCTGATATGCAACAAATCTTATTCTACAATACAGTGCCATTCATGCTTGTGCTTGAATATCCATTCATGGACATTGAAACCAGTCATACACTCCAGTTTGAGACTGACAAAGGCATCAAGTCATTGCATTTGAAAGGAATTGTGTATCATGGACAATATCATTTCACTAGTAGAATTATAAGTGCAGACAAGAAGGTGTGGTTTCATGATGGTATGACTACTGAAAATACTTGTTCATATGAAGGCATGCTTAATCAACTATCTGATGCCGATCTTAGACTATGCAGGGGCAAAAATCTTGTGTTAGCAATCTATGCTTGAATGCATCTGTGTGGGTGGTCTAATTGTAGTTCAAATTTGCATACAATAATCATTGTAATAAAATAAAGGATGATTGGGTTGAGTAGCTTTATAACAACTTTGGCATGTTGTCTCGTCGTTGTCGAAAACAACGAGCGATCTTGAACTTCGCACGCAAGAATTTTAACCGGAAATTGCCGATATCCCAAACAGGGTTGAGTTGCCATATATGGAAGGATGGCTACATTTTCATAGTATTATTATATGTATTGCCAGGGCAAGACCCTGCAAAGTTGTAAATATAGTATACCTACCCTGAAACAAAACCTTGTATTTTAATTTATTTTACCTAGGGAGATATTCACCATACATTCTATTTCTCTGCCAAATTAGAACCCTTATTCACTTTACTTCCTCTGAAAAATCTAAAATTAAATCTAAGAGTACTAAGTGAGGTATATATTGTATTCATAACAAGTGTCTGGCAGTTGGTGCTGCAGGGAATTTGTTACAGCCAAAATGTGATGAACTTGTCACTCCTTGATTGGATGCTTATACGGACTTGGCTGCTTATACGGGATTTTGATTGTCCAGCCACAATGAAAAAATCCAAATATATTTTGCCTGCAACACATTCCCTGCAACACCAACTGCCAGGCACTTGTTATGAATACAATATATACCTCACTTAGTACTCTTAGATTTAATTTTAGATTTTTCAGAGGAAGTAAAGTGAATAAGGGTCCTAATTTGGCAGAGAAATAGAATGTATGGTGAATATCTCCCTAGGTAAAATAAATTAAAATACAAGGTTTTGTTTCAGGGTAGGTATACTATACTTACAACTTTGCAGGGTCTTGCCCTGGCAATACATATAATAATACTATGAAAATGTAGCCATCCTTCCATATATGGCAACTAAACCCCATTTGGGATATCGGCAATTTCCGGTTGAAATTCTCACGCGTGAAGTTCAACATCGCTCGTTGTTTTCAACAATGGGTGCGGAAGAGCACCCCAGCTAAGTGTTCTCTTTTTCATTATCATTCATTTTACTAACTCATGACAGACTTTTAGGGTTTTTCCCCGCACCCTCGTGCCAAATGAACATCAACACGGCAACTGCAAGAACAGGCAACAAGGGGACGGAGGACGTAGCTGGAAATGGGGGCAACCCAGGGCAACAGGGTAAATGACAACAAGGGGGGACGTGAATGGTGTGAACGGGGAAGACAACGACAACGGGGAAGACAAACACAGCAACAGGAAGGTGAGGGCAAGGACGACAGCAGCGAAGGGACCACAAGGACGATGACAACAGGAACGACGAGGACGAGACGGCAAACGGGATGGCGACGACACCACAAACGGCATGGGGCCGATGGCCGTGGGCCACCACACGGGGACAGGGAGGACAAGGACAACGGGACGGGAACAACGGGGACGACAACGATGGGACAAGGACAACGGGGACAGTTATGACGGGGACAACACCGACGGGACAACAACGACAGACAAGGGCAAGGACGTGGAGGGGTGTGGACATGAGGGAATACAGGTATGTAATGGTTTTGGTCCCCCCCTTCCTCTTCCCTTTCACCTCACCTCTTCCCTCTTTTCCTTCCCTCTGCCCCTTCTCCCCCTCCCTATCTCCTGCCCCATCTTCCCCTGCCCTATCTCCCCCTTGCCATCTCCTGCTCCTTCTCCCCTTTCCTATCTCCTGCCCATCCACCCCCTGCAATCCCCACCTCCCCATCCACCTCTTGCCCCTTCTCCCCCTGCCCACCTCCTGCCCCTTCTCCCCCTGCCCACCCCCTGCCATTCCCCCCCTCCTCCTCTCCTCTCCTCTCCTCCACCTCCACCTCCCTTCCTCTCCCCTGATTTAATGTAGAATACCATGTATGTATTAATGTAGTAGTGCTGCCAAAGTTCAGTTCTGAACTGATTCGAACTCAGTTCGAACCCTGGACTGAACCAATTGCCTTATATAGTAAGAGTTCAGGGTTCATAGCCTAGGCTGAACTGAACTGAACTGAATTTTGCAGTTCAGTTCAGAAACTTAGCTGAACTGAACTCCGAGTTCAGTTCAGGGTTCACAAAAAAAGGGTCTGAACTGGACTGAACTGAACTTTGGCAGCACTATAATGTAAAATGCCATGTATTTAATTATTTCAAGTAAATGGCTCAATGTATATTATCTAAAATTATATATAGAATATATAGCCTGTGGGATGTCCCAGAAGTTGGTCTGGGACATCCCACAGGGTTGACAGGGATGTCCCACAAGCCAACAGGGATGTCCCAGACCCGCTTATGGGACATCCCAGACAAGCCAGTGGGATGTCCCAACTGGCCTCTGGGATGGCCCATCCAGCCAGTGGGATGTCCCAGACCAGCTTGTGGGACATCCCAAAGCTGACAGGGATGTCCCCTCTACACGGTGGGAAATCCCACAGGGACATCTCAACCAGCCTGTGGGATGTCCCAACCAGCCTGTGGGATGTCCCAACCAGCCTGTGGGGTGTCCCATCCACACTGGGACATCCCACAGGGACATCCCAACCAGCAAGTGGGATGTCCCAACCAGCCAGGGGATGTCCCATCTACACTGTGGGACATCCCACAGGGACATCCCAACCAGCCAGTGGGACATCCCATCTACACTGTGGGACATTCCAAAAGCTGACAGGGACATCTCTTCCAGTCTGTGGGATATCCCAGACATGCCTGTGGGACACTGCAGAGTTTGATGGGGATGTCCTAGACAGCCTTGTGGGACATCCCATAGGCTGTCCCAACCAAGCTTCTGCAAGTCCCTCAACTGTAAGCCCATCTCAAGAAGCACTAATCTTAACATAAAATCTCTCCTCTGCATATGTATCCCACTCCTTCTGTCTTTATAGGTGGAAATAACTGCTTTATCTCCAGTCCCTGCAACTGACCCAAAGGAAAATCAACTCTGTGACACTTGATAGATATCTCCATCATTCTTGGCTATAAGATGTATTTTCCACAATTTGATTAATTGTTGTCTTATCTGGATTGCTATATTACAATCTTGTACTATGCTGTAGCACCCATGGTACCTATAGTGGCCATGACAAGGCCTTGAAATTTACAACTAGACACTATCATCACTCAGAGTTTTCAATTCAATACCGAGGGATGGGACGTCCCAAATGCCCCCAGACACCCCCTCAGCCAGGGATGTCCCATGTCCCATGGGACAAGACACACCACTCAATGTCATGGGGACATCCCACATATCGTCCCAGGGACATGGGATGTCCCAATCTATTGTCCCAGGGACAATGGTTTTATCCCAGGGCAGACCAGTGCTTTTACCAACATGTAGATGGTTCAGTACTAGGGCAGAGATGTAACTAGTTGTTCAGGATCAGTGGTAGCCTGAAGTGATTGCCGAATGGTGCTTTGCAGACCACATTCCACATGGAAGGTCAGTCCTTTGAAATCCAAGGCTGTTTAGACACTACTAACAACTGCACAGGTTACCAACCAACACTGGCCACCCCTGAGGGCACAGAGATCTAAGATGACAGTTACCCATACAAAAAAGGGTCACCATGCCATGGCGGTCCCCCAAACCCAGGCACCTCAAGCCACAGGTCCAATACGGTGCAGCCAACAAACAGCTAAACCAGCCCAAGTAGATTCTGATGCCATCCTGCTGCCCCCACCAAGATTTGTCAAGAAGAACAAAGGGAAAGGCAAAGCCCATGTGGCTCTTCCACCCCTCTTCCACCTGCTGGCTTCTCAACTACTGCTGCTGAGATTTTATTTACACCACAGTGACCCCAAACAAGCAGACCTACACTAGCTGAGACTCCCACAGCGGGACCCAGCCTAGTTCCTGTGGTTGGTAGTGACTGGGTGGCACCAGAACCTCAAGAATACAGAAGCTTACCACCTGTAGCCCTGCCGTCACTGTCACCTCAGCAATTACATGTAAATGCTGAGGATCCTCAGTCTCTTGCTTCATCATCAGATGAAGAAGATGTGGGAATACATGGTGTTGACCCTTTTCTGTCTGATTCTAGTGCAGGTTAGTGTTGCCTCAATCTGGCTGGTCATCCTTCATCTGCAAATTCAGCCTCTTCACATACTTCTTGAGCCTCAAGGGTATCCCAGTCATCTCAGGGTTCTCACAAAGCCCCAGGTACTTCTCGAAGGGGTCCACCTAGTACCCATCATAGGAATTCTGGCCCTGCATGCAACAAGAAACACCATGCTGCCACTGATGTGTGGAAATTCTACAATAAAGAAAGGTCATCTCAATATTGCAAGTTAGTCTATATCTCATTAACTTTGATGTAGCAATGACATGCCATTGTATAGGCACATGCATTCAACTGATCTCAGTCACAAACTTATGAAGTTTGGTTTCAAAACTGCAACAGTACCACTTTGCTGCCACTTGTTGGAAAATCATACTGAAATCTGGCTCATTAACCGTGATAGGCTTGGAATTGAAATCAAAGCAAAAGAGGCATTAGATTTCATTCAAGAATTTTGTGGAGGAGTGGGGGCTGGAGGGGATGATCCAAATGTTTGCATTCCATATTCAAATGAAGCTTTCATGGATGCAATTGTGGAATTTATTGTTGGTGATGATCAGGCCACTGTTTTTGTTATCTGGAGTTACTTAGGCTGATCTTGCACCATAGTCATCAAATATTGTCGAGTCTCCATGTTTACATGCAATATTTTTGCTACCTTGAAGTTCAAGAGGAATTGAAAGAGTCTGATATTCCTGGTTGAACAACAATTCACAAGTGTGTTGAAGAGGTGCTTTCAGAACATCTTGGTCAGCTTCAGAAGGAAATGAAGGTACTTGACTTTTGTTCTTGAATGGCTTCTTACAACTCATAATTTCATAGGATGCTGTTGGGAAATTTTCATTCACAAGTGATTTATGGACTGACCCAGATCTCACACCTTTCATGGCTGTCACTGCACACTGGGTTCAGCCAGAATTTGAAGAAACACCAGCTGGTTTGAAACATAAGCTAAATCTTAGGGCTGGTTTGGTGGGGTTTATACAAATTCCAAGGTAACATACTGGGGATTACCTTGCCCAGGCATTTTTGCACACTACAGATTGCCTCAAGATCACAGAGAAGGAACTTATCTTATCCTTTCTTGTTCAATTTTCTAACTTGTTGTCTCATTATAGATTGGGTGGATAACCCTTGACAATGCATCAAACAATGACACTTTTATGTTTCCTTTGGACTGCGAGCTTCATTGTTGAAAGATCAAGTTCCATAAGATCCACCAGTGCATTAGGTAAGTGGTAATCACAAAATTTCCTTCATTTTTATGTATCATATGCCAAATGCTTCCCCCATATTGTCAATCTGGCATGCAAAGCTGTTTTGTCAGCAATCACCAATCTTGAATTTGCTGCTCCTGGTGCTCCAGACTATACCCCAGAACAGGTTTCAGCATTCTTGCATGTGTTAGGTAAAGACCCCTTGCTACTATCCGATCTTTAGTCAATGCAGTGAGTTTTGTAATCTCGTAGTCTTTGAATATTTACTTACTTTGTTCAGATACGAGCATATTCACTTCATTGGCAATATTTTTCAGCTGTTCTGAAGAGGCTTGATTCAGAGGACCTCCAACTACTTCGTGATGTTGATATTAGGTGGTCTTCAACATTAAATACTTATGATTGAGCAGGCTCTTCTTCTTCATGAGGTGGGTGGTAATGTTTTATAATTGTCTGAAGGATCTTGAGTTATGTTCAGACTATTGAAACCCTCTTGGAGGATGATGAATTTACAGATATATGCAACAAGCATCCACTTGATAATATGGACTGGAAAGCCCTTGAATCATACCAGGATATTCTTGAAGTATATTCACTATATCTACTACTTCTCAAACTAATCTCATTTCTAGGTACCACATGCCTTCCAACACATTATCTCACAAGAAAAGACCCCCACTCTATCACAAGCAATCCCTGCTTTTGAAGCTATGGTCAACAAATGGGAAGAGTATATTGAGGAAAACCCCAATCTGGAGCCAGTTGTGCAAGCAGGCCTTGGTAAGTTGGGCACTTACCAAGATTGTGTTGACTTAGTTCCAGCATATGTCCTTGCAATGGGTGTGTTTTTGTACCTCTTTAATATTTCAGGAGAGCTCATCTGTATTTCAAGCTGTGGATCCATCACAAAAACTTGATTTCTACTGGGATATTATGCCTGAGAGGCATGAATGGGCTAAGAATCTTTTTATAACAGAGGTAAGTCTAAGAATTATTATTGTGACTTCTTAACTTTCATTTATTTGGATTCTCTAGCTCCGTTCATACCAAGCTGTAGTGCCAGATGTGCAACCTGTACTGCCTCTGGCCACTGATGCACAACCTGATGTTCAACCAGCACGACTACATGCAGGTGATATTCTTGGACTGAACTGCCCTCAAGTTCGCACCCAACAACGCTCATTTGAAGTTGAAGTTGAAGTTGAACTGTATCTCAATAATATTGAGACAGGAACAAATTTCTGAAGCTATTGGAAGGCAAGTGATCTGAAATCTTATCATTCTGTTGCTCATGGACATGCAAAGGAAAACCAACACCAATATCCAACAATATTTGCCCTTGCAATGGATATTTTACCGATTCAAGCATCAGCTGTTCCTTGTGAGAATGTTTTCTCTTCAAGCAAGGAGACCATGACTGCTCATAGGAGTTGTATCTCTGGAGAACTGATGGAGGCCTTACAACTCTTGAAGTTCTCTATTCACCGAGGAAGAGGTTTGAACTTCACAAGTGGTTTTGACTGGGCTGAGGAGTTGGAGGAGTTGGAATCCCTTGCAGATCTGCACAGGGGGACCCCAGAGGATATTCCCTCATTCATCAACAGCCTGACAAATGCCTGAACCTCAGGAAGTGGTTACCATGTCATATTAAATGTATTAGCATGAAGTTATATGCTATATCTTTTCTGTCATCATGCAATATTGTTGAATACCATGGCCCTGATGTTGACACACTCATTAGCATTACTGGACATAAGTTTAGTACACTAAACAACAATATCACAATTTTTGAGGAATTTGGTGACAGTGTGGTAGGTCTCAAACAGCTCCATGAGCTCACAGTGGTGCAAAGAGCCAAGAATGGGGTAGATCTTGGAAATCTGTTATTGTCATCTGATACCAAGTGGCAGTTCTGACTGGACATGAGACAGGATGGTGGGACGTGAGGGTAGGGGTCAGTAAGATAAACACAAAAAATGAACAAATGCACTTACATTTGCAGCAGGATGGACTCACCACCCCGCCACAGACGTTGCTGCTACACCTCTCATAGCCATTGGGGTATTGGTGCTATGGACTTGGATTGGGCTGTGTTGGGTTCATGGACTGGTGTTGTGTTGGTACATGGTGTGGACATGGGCACCATGTAAGTCAGTAAAATAAACACACAAAAATTAAAAATGAACTTACATTTGCAGCATGGTGGATGCACCACCCCACTGCATCCATTGCTGCTGTACCTCTCATAGACGTCAGGGTGTTGGATTGGGCTGTGATGTGTTTATGGACGGGCATTGTTGTGCATGGTGTGGACATGGGTGCTGTGTAAGTCAGTAAAATAAACACAAAAATGAAAAAATGAACTGACATTTGCAGCACAGTGGACGCACCACCCCACCGCATCCACTGCCACTGCACCTCTCATAGCTGTTGGGATGCTGGCATTATGGCCTTGGATTGGGCTGCAGTGTGTTCATAAGCAGGTATTGTTGGGTGCTGGTGTTGTGTTAGTATGCAGTATGGGCATAGGCGCTGTGTAAGACGTGGAGAGTGGGAACAGGCTCTGGTAGCAGGAATTGCCTTTTTAGAACTTGAAACCATGGCTTGAGCCAGAGCCAAGCCATAGCCAGCTGAAACTGTTCCTTGCTGACAGCTCGGCTTGGCTAATTAAGCCATAAATAGTAGAAGCTGGCAAAAGCCAAGCCGAAGCCAAGCTAAGCCACGCCATGGCAACACTACTGATCATAATCTGTTCATCTGATCATCCCAAAAAGGTATGTATCACAGGGTGCACAGTAGCATACTATGTAACAAAGTATGTTGAATGTATTGGGAAAGTATACTAAATATTGTTATCATATTGTTGTACACAGTATTCAAAGAGTATTCAAAATGATGATTCAATATTTTGAAACAAAGTACCTTACCAGTATCAAAGAGCAATTTTACAGTACTGCTTCAATAATTTTAATAAATGTCTTGTTATTGAAGCAGTACTGTAAAATTGCTCTTTGATACTGGTAAGGTACTTTGTTTCAAAATATTGAATCATCATTTTGAATACTCTTTGAATACTGTGTGCAACAATATGATAACAATGTTTAGTATACTTTCCCAATACATTCAACATACTTTGTTACATAGTATGCTACTGTGCACCCTGTGTATTTTGAGAAAACCAAATTTTAAAGCCTAAAACATGAGCTAAAATTTCAGAAAAATGCCATTAAGATAGACACCATCAGGAACCAGCACCCTTATGTAATGCAATCATGTGATGTTCCCATTGCCAAATGTTGACCTTGGCCAGGCAAAATTGGGAAATATATATGTACTATAACTGTAGCATAGACCTTTTGACTTCAGCAATCATACTGGCTGGTAAAGTGTGATCGCTGAGATACTTCAAGTATGCAGAATGAGGTTTGGACAATTTCCCCATCAGGAGATTGAGTTCTGCCCTGTGTTTTCTGCTGGGCCAGTCACTCTTCAGAGTTTTCCAGGTCACATGGTGTATTACATAAGTGGCCAAATGTATGCTCCAAAATAGCAAAACTCTGGCAATCCATGTGAAAAGTGGAAACATTTATTGAAAAGTTTCTTAATTTGATAATAACTTGCTCAATTCCTGGAGTATAAAGAAACTGTCTCCTAGGAGCACAAGTCCAGACATATCTCTACCATTTCCTGCAATGATATTATTGAAAAGATTATTGATGTGGAAGGTATAAGATATGGTAGATGGTCAATTATTGGCTTATGTAATGGGTGCTGGTTCCTCATGGAGCATTAAAATCCTGTTAGATACTTCTTGTATTTTGTTTTTGGAATTAATATGCAGTTCTTCAGTGTCAGTATCAACTTTCTTTCTATTTCAGTGTTAGTTTGTTTGTAGAAATATTCTTAGTTACTAAAATAATGTTGAATATATTCTAGTGTTCATTCAGTCATTTCTTGTACTAACAGAATTTTGAAGGAATATTTGCAACACTTCATGAGAGTATAAATAATATTTATTATTTGAGCTTTTTTTTGGACTATCTAAATAAAATTATTATTCAGATTCAAGCTGCAATTATATATTTTTGGGGAGCTCTTTGCCCCTGGCTCCTACCCCTAAAGAAGGACAATAGGGTCCAACACCCTGGGGAGCCAAACAGAATAATCCTTGAATAATATAGACTTAGACATGGTCTTGGAGGGAAAGTTTCACTATTTTCTAAAGGCTATGAGCTCCTGTAATTACATTTGGACTATATTTAGTGTATGATGAGTGGTGGATGAAATAAAATCATATTGCGTGTCAAAAATACTACTTTACCTCTTTATTTCATCCACCACTCATCATACACTAAATATAGTCCAAATGTAATTACAGGAGCTTATAGCCCTCAGAAACTAATACAACTTTCCCTATATAACCATGTCAATCCATGCAGTATTTCATGAGATACAAGATTGAGCACAGACAATTTATCCAAGTCCATATTATTCAATTGATTCAAAGATTTTCAAAACATGCCATCATTTACAAAAATGGCTGTAATCATGTTATCATCGGGGAAGGTATTCAACGTAGGCCATGAATTTTATATACCCTACGTTTGAGTCTAGGTAAAGGAAGACACATGATTTTCAACAACCTTCTTGATCTTCGCCTCCATCTCAGGAGTGACATTTCCTGAAGAGATTTCCTCGAGGAGGGCTGTTTGAGAAGAAGTTAGGTGTGAACGGAACTCTTCTTCCCACTTAGTGATTTGATCCACAGGAATAGAATCAAGCTAAAGCGAAGCGGAATCAGCTGTTGAAGTATTCGTTGAATTTGGGACAACTTACTAGACCGTTGACGCCGGCGTAGATGATGGGAACCTGAACTTCGGTAGGGAGGGGTTGATATTGACCTTGTTCTGTGAGGAAAATTAGATGCGATTCACCAGATTAGTCACTAATCGGAAAAGACGGACTAAGGAGCTCAGTGAGGCGAGCACCGCGGGAGAGTAGGAAACGCGTCGAAGCATCAAGATCTGAACCGAATTGTGCGAAAGCTGCTACTTCACGGTATTGAGCGAGGTAAAGTTTCAGAGACCCAGCAAACTTCTTCATAATTTTGCTAGGCAGCGAGATTCAGTGAAGATTACAACCACAAAGGAATTGCTCACGTTTGGGCTGCAGAACCGACACGGGATACGGAGAGACCAACATTGATAGCAGGACGCACACCCCGGAAGAAAAGTTCGGCCTCCAAGAAAATTTGGCCATCAGTGATGGAAATAACCTGAAGTTCCAATTAGCTGAAAGTGCCGGAGACTGCAACAGGCCGGGTACAAACATTAGTTGGGATATAAGCGGACACGTCACCACCCTGTGTTTCGATAATCGGTAACGCAGTAAGAGATCCTCCACCGAATGCATCACTCATTTTGGCAGCACGCTCCAGAAGACGAGAGTGTAGATAGAAGACATCGCCAGGGTAAGCCTCACGACCGGGAGGACGACGAAGTAGAAGGGACATTTGCCGGTAAGCAACAGCTTGTTTAGAGAGATCATCGTAGATGATGAGGGCTTGCAGCAATAAAACCGTGACGTGAACTCTCCAGCGATCGTGAACTAATGAGGAAAATCCTTACCATGCTTGCCATTATCGCGGAACCACTCGCCCATAGCACAACCTGAGAAAGGAGCAAGGTATTGCAAGGGCGCTGCTTCTGAAGCAGTGGCAGCGACGATGATAGTGTACTTCATGGCATCATTCTCCTCAAGAGTTTTCACAAGCTGCGCGACGGTAGAACGTTTTTGGCCAATGGCGACGTAAACACAATAGAGCTTTTTGTCCTCATCTTTGCCCTCATTCCACCTCTTTTGATTGAGAATGGTATCGATAGCAACTGCTGTTTTGCCGGTTTGACGGTCCCCAATGATGAGTTCACGTTGACCACGGCCAATTGGTACCATAGCGTCGATGGGCTTAAGTCCTGTCATCATGGGTTGGTTGACAGAACGACGGGGAAGAATGCCAGGTGCCTTTAAGGAAGCGCGGCGGCGCTCAGTAGCGTCGATGGGACCTTTACCATCAATGGGGTTTCCAAGGGCGTCAACGACACGCCCGAGTAAACCGGGTCCGACTGGAACGTCGACAATTTGTCCAGTACGCCTGACTGTGTCACCTTCTTTGATAAGACGGTCATTACCGAAGATGGATACACCGACATTGTCGGCTTCCAAGTTCAGACACATGCCGCGAACACCAGATGAGAATTCCACCATTTCTTCAGCTGAGAGAGTTATCAAATCAATAAAGAATAAAAATGAGGTCAAGCGATACATTTACGAACCTTGAACATTTTTCAGTCCCCAAACGCGGCCGATGCCATCACCAACGCCTGCGTAGGACGGAAAGATCAGCCAAGAAGGATAAATATGGCGAATGAACACACTCAAAACACGACCAGTCTCTTCCACATTTCCGCTAACTGTTGTGCCCGATATACGAGACTCGAGAATGGAGGCGACCTCGGATGCAGCTAATGAGCCATGTTGAAATTCCACATACAGAAAGACAGTGAGCAAAACAAAGACAAGTCTTAGTGTTAAAGGGGCTGCAAACCAGGTTTTGCCGTAGCATACAGGCGGGAGAAGGCTAGAGCGAGAGGGTTTGTCTGGTGAGTGATGTTCAGTAACAAGTTCAGCGCCAGCCTGAAGAATTGCACCTTTGGGGCAGCAGCCAGCACAGTTGCGCGCGCTGAATTTCGGATGGCGATTCTGTGCATGGCGGTCGAGAGGGAGTGGAAGACGGGCTGAAAATTGCGGGAGACCGTGGGTTGAAAATGAATTATGTAATACTCTGCGTACCCACGGTGCTCCAGCATTTTTACGGTGATTTTGGAAAACCATGTTCATTTTTTTTGAATGTCTGACCGGTAGTCCATATGGACTTAGACAAGATTTGAATATTTAATAGATCTCATGAACTACTGATATGAGACAGAGAAAGTTTATCTATTTTATGAGAGCTAGTTTCTCCTACATTTACTTTTTGAAAATATCTAGTTTTTTGAATGTTATAGGTGAAATATCACTTGACTTGTCCAGTTAATAGCTCCACAAGGAAATGTCAGGTCAACATGATTTTAGGGAGAAACTTGCTCCATGTTCAATTAGCTAGAATATCACATACAATTATTATTGTGTTTGTCACATGACTTTGCGCTCACGCAGAGAATGCAGATGCAATTGCTCTATCTCCCTCAATCTTCAACCTATCAGCTAGCCATTTGGACCATGAGATTCCACACCCGTATGCTTGGTGCAAGGGACTTACAGATCCTAATATGCATTTTTCAAAATCTCACTTTTTTGCGCCCCCCATCCTCATCCAACGCCTCTTACAACTGCCAGGAGCAACCTGGTGACCAGCAA